>JAODGC010000001.1:4272836-4286858 GCA_027574925.1 Ecitoglossa quadriceps | reverse complement strand
CAGCATGGCATCAGAATATAATCGCTAACACTTGACAGACCGGAAAACTGGGACCTTCCACTTGCATTGAATATCTGTGCATCTGTTTGTAACGCGGAAAGAAAACAACGTAAATTGATTCTTTAATCAGTTTGTTTAAAGAATAGAATTAAATAATTAAAACTAATATACGAAAAATCGTCTGCATCTCTGTGCGGGTGAGATAAAACTAAGCAGCGTGTTGCAAATGTTGCGCGAAATGTAAACAATAACAAGTCGAGCATCTCGTTTGTCTGACGTCTCAGGCAGGCCAAACCTTGCCGATTTTTCTAATACCTACCACTTATAACTGTTGTGCCCTTTTGTTCGCATAATAATTAATTGTCTGAATAATTAAGGCAGACATGAAAAAAAAGACATACTAATTAGACTAGATTATAATCTAATCAATTATTACACATCTTTTAATGCATGACTCGTCCTTACGGTGCCAACAGGTAATTGGTATTTTACATAATAATTTAGTATTAAATTTATTGTTCTTGTTATTATATCAAATAATATTTTAACATTCTGCAATTAAGTTACCCACTGCCATCTCTAAATCGTGAGCCGTACCAAAAGAGCGTTGATCAGTAGTTGCCGTTCCATTAAAACTACCTGTAACAAGCAGTGCTAAGCCGAACGATATTTTCGAATATATTGGAAGAAACAAATAAATTTCATAGATAAAGTTATCTCCTAATGATCGTATACTATATTACAGTAATATATTTAAAATTGCTTAAAATTACCATCATTGCACAACGTACATCCTGATAACTCCTAAAAGAATGTAATATCTTCGGAAAATGCGCCACACAATCGGAATTCATTTTTCGACAACAACGCCCTTAAAAATTGAATGCTTTTCGCTGAATAAACAGCAGGCCTAGCGCAATCTACGCGCATAACAAATTCGCGCTCGCAGGGCTGAGGAAAAGAGCTAACACTTTGCAAACTATCAAAATTTACTTCACCAATGACAAGACTTGCATTTTTCTGTGCCTCCGAAAACATGGTAATAATCCTTGGCCCCATTTTCGATAATTCCTTGCCTTCAATTTCCACTTCTCTGCTCCTAATTAACTGAGCAACTATATTACTCAAGTTATCATCCTGACTACCTTCAGGATTGAGCTTATATAATAAAGAATTTCCCTGTGCTAAAGAAAATTCAAGTGGTATCAATTCTTGCGCTAAGATTTCGTAACGCCTGGTGTTGATTTTGCCTTCTCTGGAAAGTCTCTCAACTGTCTTAGTCAGATTTTGCAGTGTTACAGAAGAATTGTTAACTGGAACACTGAGTTGTTCACACTCATCTTCAATACGTACTAAAGAAGCATGGGAAAGAACTGGTATCAACATTTCAGAGATTTGTGACAAAGTACGAGAATCAAGGAAGTGAAGCACCTTCTCCGCTTCTCTAGTATCATCAAACAAGCGACGCTGACGGTTTGCTGGTACCGATTTAGCCGAATTCCATGTTTCAACCCACGTATTATTTTCAATCAACATTCGCGAGCTGAGGTGACCGTTCGATTGTCCCCATTCATCTTCACCTTCATCCTGTATCCAATCTCGTGGAGAATACCATCTAATAAAATCTTCTAAAATAGATCCTGGATTAGCTGCCTTGAATGATTCCATATCTGAGAGTAATGAAGCACTCATCATACGTGCCCTCAATTCGGACCCTTGTGCATCAGATCCTAACTTCAACAATATATCTGTATACTCTTCCAGTTGGTCTTCGGTCTTTGGGACAGGTTCCTGTGTGATAGGAATATAAAGCTGGTTGCCAGTCTTAATAAGTTTCATATTTTCAAACTTTCCCAGCCTTCCAACAGGTTGGTTCCATGGTAAGTACCGTTGTCTACTCTTCTGCTCCTCGGAAAGTTGATCATCATCAGCGTCGAAAAACTCTTCATCACTGGAATTCCCTTCATCAAAAGATTGAAATTCCCTGTCTACAATCGCCGATTCTCTGCTCTTCTTACGCTCGATGCAGCAATTCAACATTTGCAGTTTCTGGTGCAGTAAGCATGTTCTTGCATCAGGGAAACCAGGTGCCAACCTGCAACAATGAACAATTTATTGGGTCTGTTTTAAATTTCACACTGTGTACATTGAGGCGTAAAAATTTCAATTTTCACGTTATTCACTTGCAAATACTGCTGAGTACTCAAAGAATTGTAAACATCCTATATTCTAATAGAACTATGGGAGCGGCTGTAAATTTTTTCAAATTTGGTTTCAGATGAATCACCTCGTATGTATCAACTACATGGCTAGCAAATAGTTACGAGTAAGTGGAGCACAGAATGCGTGTCCGAGACAAGGCCTCGAGCTTCAAACTATTTCAAATAATTGGGACTATATCATTGCAAACCATAGTTGAACTACGATCAAAAGCGTGCGATTGAAGATAGTTAAATTAGCAGTTCTTTAAACAAGTACAAGTGCGTTGTAAACTTTGTTACAATATTATTATATGTTACATCAATATCAAATTCTATGGAAATCAATAAAAACAAAACATTAAATTTCAATTATTATCAGCTCTATTCCAGATTGAACGTAAACTACAATTTAATTCAGTCCCGAAGAATAAATCGAAAATGTAGTATCAAAAATAATATCAATTATTATCCTCAGTAATAAAATAAATATGTCGTTCACGTTTACTGCTAAAAACACCATACTTTTTGAAAGAACACGAATCTTGCCAAATTTCCTTTGTTTATTTTTTCATTATCAATATCATTTTTAATGCAAGAGAATCATTGCCTCAAGACAATTATAGTCTTCAATGTCACTAAATAATTAGGTAGCAATAATAATAAAAATTTGGTGTTATAATTTGCCTTAAGGGAACCGCACGTAATTTGTTATCAATAATGACAAGAAGTGTCTCAAGTTAGATACTTAAATCTCTTTGGACTGAACTTGGATAAAATGCAAAAATATAATGCAAACAAAATACATGTGACTTAAAATCACATTCAATTACGTACCTCGTAATTGAAGTCAAGTCAGAAGTAGAAATTTGAACATTTATAAAATACGTAACACCAAACAATTGGCGACTTTGAAACAATCCACCGAAATTCTAAAGTAATGTGTTTGGACTGTAAGTGAACAGAAAGAGTTCCAAAATGATTCTTTTCACATTTAAGCAACCATAATGGTAATGATAATGAATGCAGATTAAAAGACGATTCTTTTAGTTTGACGGGAGAAGACTGAAGAATCCAATTTGAATTCTTTGAGTCTACAGTGAATTTTAGTGAAAGAGTGCAATTAGAGAAATGACCATTTGCAAAAAACAAGTACAAATCATATACAAACCAACAAATAAAACCCGTAAAAAGTTGTAAAATGTAGTATGAATCATCTTCAACTTAATCATGTTTTATTAACAAAATGAGTAGATTAAAAAAGACAGGTCAATCTCCACAAAAACCACAACACATCAAGTCCACTTCTTTCAAGTATCCTGTCCACCATTAATGGTACCATCATCAAACCCACATCCAGTTACCAGCCATACGTACTTTCAATCGAAGCTTCACAAACACCACGTACCATGTGGATACCACCAACCTTGTCTCAATGGTGATCGAGGTGGCACGCTGCAGGTGCCGGTAAATGCGAAGACTGCAAGCGCGCAAGAAGTGGTGGACAGTCAGCCGCAAGAGCTCGCCGGGCGTGGACGGATAGCAGAATTCGCTCAGTTTTCGACATTCGAGCATAAAAGGTGCTTCTTCATTATTGGCAATCAATAAAAGTAATCTATTCGAAAGGACTTGTTGCAAGTCAAGGACGCGATATGCAGAAAAGATATTTTAAGAGATAAGTGCGGGCGATTATAACGGATGGGTGCATCTATTGCTGCTGGTTTATCGAGTGGAAGCTAACGTAAGTGCGTCTACAACTAAGACTTGATATATTAATTGGATTTGCACACCGATACAAATGTAATCTGGGCAAGCTATTAAACACACTTTGTGATGTTACGTTAATTGAGAGAATTAATTACAAGCCATCATCAATAATACTCTAGAATGAAGTCTAGATATAACACTAATAAGTCATAATTTCAATTATAATATCAAATAAATTAATGCATCGTGTAAGCACAAACTTCATATTCCTTATTGGGACAATTAAGAAGCATCCGATCCGTTCACGGTTGAAATTGTGCCAAACGTTATTAACACTAAACAATCATAGAATGTAAGGTGTAATATGTTACTTTACGGTGTATTACCGTATTTGTAAATATTTTGAATACCTATAAAGCTACAATGTCTACAATTAAATAAAGATGATTTAATCGAGTGCTCCCTCAAACTAAACCTAGTACAACTACATAGAATGAACGACAATTAAAGTTTTAACAAATTAATATAGAAAACAAAATAATTACTTGTTGCGCGGACGACAATCGAAGGTCTGAATGTACGAGCATTGTTTTGATCTAATTCGAGGGCATGCGTCAAACAGTGGATCTCAACGTGTACAATCTAAGACCGTTAATTTGTTAATTAGTTTTTCTCATACGAGCGTACGTGTGCTCACTAGGCTGGCTAGTGCAAGAATTATTCCACTATGCAGACACACCACTGACATATAAAATGCATCAGATGCAGAGAACTGTAGTAATTTAATTAGTGTTAATTTGTTCACCCACATTTTGATGAAATTAATTGGGAATGTTTTTAATTGTACTAAAGTAGTGTAAAATATTCGAAACTGTAAACTGTAGCAGCGTATAACAGTTTTTTTTAAATGCATCTAATTAAATTAATTCCGTAAATAGTTAATATTGGTTCTGTTGGATTTTATTTGCTAGCTACCGGACTTAATACAGTAATCTGCTGTAAACGCTTGGTTGGTTGATTGTTAATTGCAATTCAGAATTGCAGTCCTTGAGTTTCTTCAAGCTACCAGACGTTGCAATTCGCAATTTTTTACGGAATCAGAATATTCACCTACTAAAAAAAAAAACACGATTATCTCGTGGTGGGACGCAAAGTACTTTAATGTTATAGACCAAAGCAAACAATTAGGAAGATGAAATCAAAAAATCACTTAATCCCTTACTTAATCAGGTGTAACCGCCTGAATTTGTGTTATCCTATAAAGAATATTTCTCAATGTCCTCAATTAAAAGAGTAAACCAAATTTAATTAGATTTTACCCCATATTGTTTGCATCCTGCCCAACATTTAACCAGTATCTGGCGTCGCGTCGTTTGAAAGAATTCCTGCGGCATGCTGCGCAATCTCTGCCTACATAATGCGGTGTTATTTTGTGGAATGTAGACTGACCACTCGGCCCTAACCAAGCGCACGTTGGTACTCTCAGATTCACAGCACAAAATGCACAAAACAACGCACTGGAAAGCATCTTCAGGAATAATTTATCTCCGCGACGCATCTTTGTTTCGTTACTAGCGTATCATCAACACATTGCACAGTGCATACTACTCGACTCGATGATGGCTGACGCACGCCTACAAATAATTTACAAATCTCCATACGTAGAGAAGCAGCTTTAGGAATTCAATGCACATCACTATGTCGACGGAGTTGTCCCAACATGACACACAAAAGTCACACAAAGATGCGATGTGCATATAAATTTCATCAACCCGAAACAACTATAATCATAAAATCCTAACTCGCACATACATAATTTCTTTACTCCCTTGATGCGTCATTATTACGTTCACGATGCATTCATGATGCGTGCACTTCCCCACATTGCGTGTGTGTTCTATGTCTACGACGACGTGTGCTGCAACGTGCTCATAGAGCTTTTGTTGTTTACCTGGTGAAATCAAACCTGTTGGTCGGCGCGACTCGTTCGTTGACTTCTAACGGGCCGAAAAATGAGCGCTCCTAACACTTCTTCGCAGCTAAGAGGTACCTGAGAAACCTCTCCAAAGAAAATTATATGAAACAGAGCAAGTCTAGAGTTTTCTTCACGTCTGTCCGACAACAAACAGATGCTGGATAAGAATATCTATATATCTGCCACAATTCACAAGGTGCAATCGTTTTTATAAAGTGACAGCAAGCGGATGTCGTAAAAAAAGATAGTACACGAAAAATTGGTGAAAAATTCGTAGAGATAATAATATATCTCCACCAAGGAAGAAAATAATTTTTATTTCTCCGCCAATTATTTTACTCATACGCAATGACTATGCCTTTATAATAAACGCTCTTATCATTGCATTGTCTATTCGACTATGCGTAACAGTAAGTAGCAATAAACTGATTATTGTAGTGGATAAACAGTAAAATAAACCGTACGCAATGTGGAAATTGCAGTGTCAATTAGGCTATATTACGTGCAAGGATGCAACGATGCAGTTTGACCACTCGTATGTATGATTAATTGAAAGAGGTTGTAGGCTTGCAAACTAATCATCGTTACTATCTCTCCACAACGGCATAAAGACCAAGTCCTCATTATATAGTCAGAAGTATGTGCTAAAAATATTCCACTAATGTTTGCAGAAATATTGAAATTCTCCAAGACGAGAGTTAATGCTAATCATTAAATGAATATCTTAAGATTCATAATATCATATTAACTTAGGAGTAATTTATTTCTAATTAAAATATGCAATTAACCTTGTCGTCTCTTTCATCATGATGCAAAATTATTAAGCAGTTGAAATGCAGAATTCATTAACACTTTGATTCGAAACAACCAAAACATATGAAATTTATGGCGAAATGAAAATAATGTTGCAACTAAATTTCACCATTTTTAAATGTGCCAAGTGTAAAGTTCGTTCACTTAGCCCAATTAAGAAAATTGCCAGTTTTATTAGAAACAATAAATGTAGTATTTAAGTATCTCACCACAAGATGAGAGTGTTAAATTGTTGATATTTACCTTAAACATTGTTTTCAGTGCAATTTAAGACTTCGATTTTGTCCGCCACATTTATACTCTTCCTTGCAAGAATTTAAACTCGGAAGTTGTTACCTGATTTATCGAACTATTGGAAGAGATAAAGTGCAAAGTACATTACAACCTAAGCTTTATAGATAAACTTCAATGATTTAGATCTGGTAAGTAGGCAAGGAAAGTGTAGCGTAAAGTACAATGTACATTGCCAACTAAAGTAGAGGAAATCAGTAATACATAAATGTTATAAATATACCCGGATGAAACGTTATTGTATAGATATAGAAAGTAGATAAGTCGTGCATCTCGATAAACATTTTAAAATTCACCAATCAATTCTTTCAAATATGTGTACGATGACAATCTTTTTCAGAAGTGAAAGATAACTTTGTATATGCATGCTGCATTAAAAATAAATTTATTTAACCGATGTTTTAAGCTCAAATTTCACGTTATTTAATGAATGGTACCTTGGTGTACATCCTCAATTCCTGCCACTAAAGGAAAGATAATTTGGAACTATTTTACAGTGAGAAAGTAAATTAGTCACATTTCACACCTTTTATGAGGTTTACAGACTATGTACTTAAAATAGAGAAATGCTAACATTGAGTTTGCTTTAAACAATCTCTAAACAATGTTGTATTGCACAAAACCAAAGACTGAACAACCCTTTTAAATGTTGTGGCTTTTTGTAAAGCATGCAAGCATTAGAAAAGGTTGCTACTATTATTTACTGCAAAACAACAAAGAAGCAATCCATCGAATTTTAATGCGTAATAAATATTGATCTCTAAAAAAGTAATTTGCATGTGGAAAATTATATATGAAAACATTTAAGTCAATAACAACTGGAAGCATAAAAAATTAGAATATAAATCAAATCAAAAAATGCCTTACAATTTCTATATGCTAATGAAATAAAAAATAATCGATAACAACCCATAAATATTTTATGAGATTATTATTGTTCTCATATTATATCATGTTTTGGTGAAAAGCTATCAATTTTTGCATTAATTTTCATCCGACACAGCCACTCTTTTAACAAAAATAACCATTTTTTATGTCAACACAATAAATCAACTCATAAGAAAATTTATTAAACAATTTATAAACAATTCTATAGCATTATTTTTCGGCAATTGAGTAAAAACTTCCCGCTTGAAACGAAAACATTTCGCTTGAATTAAAAATCAATCTTGCTTCGAAGAAAAAAATGGTTTAAAGTATTAAAAACGTCGTTTTAGAAATTTTAGAAAAAATATATTAAAATCATCGAGAAGTCGTTTTTGCTGTTCAACAGTGTTATTAATTTGCCATGTGATGATATATTTATTGAAGATTGATGATTGAATACATAAATTATGTTTAAACAATCAAAGTATTACTTATGACAAAAAAAAACCAAAAACACAAGAAATGTAAAAGTATCAATTATTTTTATAATATAATTACACAAAAAGTGTATGATACGTGCATGAAATTTCAGTGTTATTAGAAAGCAATTAAACTAAAATTATATAGCAATAAATCACAATTCATTCTGCATTTAATAATATCATTAATTCTCATCAAATATAATCAACATATTTCTCGCATTTGAACATTAAGTAATCGAAAAAAACTTGCAACATATTAAAGTTTTCCCATGTAATAATTGATTCATTCGCAGACTTACGTTGCTCTTAGGAGTATTTAATTTACAATTGCATAAGTAAATATAAACAATTAGAACCTACATATTTCATATAAGCCAGTAAAGTAATTAAACAATTTTATGAGTAATTCAAAAAAACATAGAAAATTGCTACAATGTTGTAGTCAGTCATTCGTCTTTCAATTGTCTCAAATTTAACTGTTTACCTACATCATGTTGAAATTCATCGTGAGACCGAACAATTGAGCATAGAAAATGAGATGCAAAGTACCATCTGCATAATTATTGAACTGTAAAGTACTTAAGCAAATAAAAGTAGAAGGCAACAAATCGTGCGTTAAATTTCGACCTAATTTTGTGCAACACCAACTTCCAAATTCATCATGTTGCCTCTTTTTTTAAATAAATCTAATAATGTAGACTTCTGAATTTAATCAACATTCCATTTATTCCATCATGTTCTCATCTTCATCTCACAATTCAATGTAATACGTGCACATTACTGCATTAAAAAAAACAATCAACTGCATTTTCTAGCATTGTGTATTCCTTTCGATTCCCGTACAGGCCCATTCTACAATTCGTAATTGTTGTCTGCACTCTCCTGCATTTTCACAAGCGTCCATAAACATTTAATTTTCGAATTGTTTCCTCGCGCCAGTCGTGCAAAGTCATTTGTCTTCGAAAATGTGGCAATTGCACACAGATTAAAACCATGGCAAAAAAAAAATTACTCCGTTCATATAATCACTGCACTCATTGTTTGCGCAGACCATCTGACAATCACTGTTTGTGTAATACGGCTTTTCGCTGCTCTTATTACAAGTTTACAAATTGGTGCAGAGAGTGTACTTTTTCTTGCGTCAACGATGAGGGAAATGTCTTTAATTGCCACATGAGAATCAGAACTATACTTTTTGTGGGAAGCAACAATAAAACAACGTTTAGTTAAAAGTAAAGCTGTAAAAAGTGATGCTATTGCATAATAATTCCCTAATTCTTTGGAACTAAATTAAAAACAGATAAGCAAAAACAATAGCGAAAAATCTATTACATCATGCACCATTCTATAGATCTTAGCTATAAATACGTACAAATACGACTTGGTTCTCATTATTTTGTGCTTTATTTAAGGTAACACCTAATAAAACATAGGTTGTTTCCTTGCTATCAAAGTAACCGGCATCAAAGAATCACAGCATATAATAAAGCACAGATGCAATGTCGTGGCATCACACTAAATAATTCACACAATATCACTATTGGAATAATGATGAATGTGGTAAGTACGTGAAAAATGGGTTAGACATAATGTAATACAGTAACAAATTGAATTATTTCATTAAAATCGTTGCAAACATCAGGTATTCCATCATAAATCACTCAATAAAACCTTCTTCGCTGGAAGAAATATTTAATCAAATATATAACTTTTTATCAAGAATAAAATTCCTCTGCACTTAAGACAGCAGAAGTCAATGATGCGTTAAGATACAAATTGCAATGTGGCATATGGTATGCGACTTAACAATTTGCGCAATGCATTAATTTGATTCAGGGAAGAAGTGCATTGGAATCAATCACGAAGAGTAAAGTACGCACCATCAATTAAAAATCACCGATTGCCGCAGATGATTGATGCAGAATTGACGAATAAATTACTCTTGAAATTATATTTAAAGTATAGGTGTGACTTTTAAATGGCATTATTATTATATTATATGATTGGGTATTATGTTGAGGACATGGTAGTCGTGATCATCTTTGGCGCACCTTACTCAACGAGAAGAATGCTTTCTAAACTATGTATAAACCATGTTCAATTATAGGTGAACCATGACAATTTATATTTCATTCATTTAAAAGCAACCAAAACGCTTTTCTGTATTAATTAGGCCAATAGGAAGAAACTCCCATCAACATCTCAAACATGTCCATCACTTAATTTTTATCATTATTATCAATTGTTGTATCAGTCAGCAGTAAAGTCTAAAATATTTAACTTTGTAAATAAATACGGAAACTCTTTCTTTACTGAAACGCACGACTTCACTGTTGAGACAGATTCACCAGAGTGACGCATTTCAATATTTCCACGACTATTGCGTAAAGTGAGAGCAATTTCTATTCTTGCAATCGCACTAGTCACAATGGAAATGTCAAAGGAAGAAAAATGCGTGTAAAAGTGTTGCGAATGTGATAAGAAATAGAAATTGTGGAATGATTATTAATCCACGCCCGCATTTTATATAATTCCCACTCTATAAGTTTTACTTTTACGTTAAATATTTCACACAATTCCCTATGTACGCCTTATGAATTAAGTCATTATTATTATTTTAATATTTCTAATGGAAAATTTCAACCAAGTACGTACCCATTATTAATAACACCGCATTAAAACGGTTTTCCATCACTTTAATCCCACTGTATCATCTATATACATGCAATTTATGTAATATTTTTACGCAATAAAATGTTAGAGAATTATGGGAATTCACAATTGTTTGATTTTACAGTTTTTCCTCGCTTGTTCCAACCCCGTGCGACTAGAGCAATACAATTGTGGCATCATCGTCGCAGAAAATCGCAAACCAGTGAGTACTCATTTTCATAGGCGGTTATTTGCTTAGATACACTTTACTCAGTCACGTTATTACGTACGTACTACAGGAATATAAAATTGTAATTAAACCAACATCATGTAATGTGATACATACACATACAATACTATGCAGAGGAAAATGTAATAGACTGTCTAAACTTCCTCAAAGGAAAGTTCTCAACTCTGCTCGGTAATTCAATTAAGAACGCCAACATTTAGTACCATTTGTTCGCTTCCATTCAGAGAAAACAGGAAGTTTGCCAATATCATCTCTAGTTGTCTCCTCTCGATTTCCATAACACACCAGTCCTGCTGTCGGCTATCACCTATCGCATAATTGCGTTTTTAGGTAACAACCTAAACAGACACCTAAAAGACACCTAAATAAACACATTTCCTGTTACTTTGACATCCGATTGGAAATGTAACATGTCACTGTCACAGTAGTTGGAGAATCCAAATCTGAATCTTTGCTTTGCTATTCTGATAAATATGATTACGTAGTTTGTATGAGCTTTCGGCATGTAAGCACGCCTAATATTGCTACGACATGGAATGCAGGTTAATGTTGATCCATTCGAAAACATAGGTGCTAATATTGTCTATTTCTACGAGTGAATACATACCAACATTGAGCCGCACAAATCAAAAAGTCATAAATTTTCTTCAAAGATACTTATTTTCCTAGTTAACATTACAACGAATAAATCTGCTACATGGTAAAGTACTGAATACTGAAATTAGTTTTGGTGTTCCTAAACCGCGGCTGAGTCTGAGAAAGTCATAATTACAATTTCATAATTAAGAGTGACATAACTAAACTAAGTCATTTTATTGATTTAGGATAGGAGATAGCTGTAAATGTAGAAAGTACAAAATTTTAAGAACTAGTAAAGTTTGTAGGAAATATGCACTTTTCAAATGGCAAAATAAAAAACTTCAATAAGCCAAGTTTCAATGAGGTTAAATTGTATTAAATTAAGAGATAAAATGTATGAAACTTACTCGAACTACATTTCTCCATATTTTAGCAATAACTCTAACTTAATTAAAATTGGATTAAGCAATCTCCTATTACGGCATTCTGCTTTAACCAAATTAACTTCAACTTAGTTTATTACCACTTAACTCCGTTCACAAAAATTACAACAAATCATTAGAAAGTAACTTAAATCAAAATTAGCAATACTCCTCTACGTTTTTAGAACATTAGTCAATGCAGTACAACAATACAGAACAATTCAACTGTGATTCTATTCTTTCTACTTGCTGAGTATTTGGCACAGACTTAATTACCAAGGTCCAATTGGCATCGTCACCGTCTACCTCTCAAGAGTAGGATTTAGTTCTATTTACGGTATTTACTCCTACATTTCAATAAGTAAACAAACAACTGAAAAAATGATAAATCTATGAGCTTGTTAAACTTTATACGCTTATAGTCCAATTGCAATCTGCAGAAGAATAGTAAATGATACTGGCGGATAATGGTAGTGCTAGAAATGATAGAATTGAAATTGGATCGAAATTGGGTGAATCGATACGCATGGTCAGCCATGAAGATAATTGTAACGTAATATGCCCAGCACATGAAGTGTCAAGTACGGTAGTAAACTAATTAAGTAATCTAGTGTCAAAAATGAAAGCCATTAACACAGGTATTGTATAATTGTATGAAGATACCACCACTTCGTCGATCAACAAGTTTTCCAAGCAATAAAAAGTAGTAATTCAGATTTTCATACTTCTGAAGCAAATAAATCACACATTTTGTAACATGTTAATATCCTCGTAACAATTGTAACTTATAATACTCCAGTCCACAATGGGAAACAATCCATGCGTGTTTAATTGTCATTAACAATAGGCTCAATTGAGGCATGAAAGTGTTCCCACGCCATACGCGGCTGACTGAAATATATCGAAGAATTGCCAGGAAATCTATGCTTACTTACAGTGAGAGCTTACACACCCAACTATGCCACATACTTGCAAACATTCCGAGTATTCCAAACTACATCAGAATAGCTAGTGAGTGTAAGTATGCCTCTTTGATATGCATTCATATCAAATATCAGCATATGAGGCGTGTACTACTTTCTTGTCACACATTATCCTTCATACAAATTGAAGCTATTGGTGTTGTAATTCTTCCAAAGAAACAGGACGGCTAGGTTTTCTCAGCAGCGTGTGTCAATAAAATGTAATTTTTTCTTCACATGAGAAGAATGTAAAATTGCAAATCTATCACAATGTATGATAAGTATAAAGAGAGAAGTTTCTTTAAAAATACAAACTTCTCGTCGTAAAACAAATCACAAAATAATCTCTATTCAAGCAACAAATATTTTTTATCATCATTTCACTCTCCTGTCAACAACAGAATTAAGACACGTTCGAAACCATAACCGTTTTCTCGCTTCAATGCACCAAAAATAAGAAAACCCGTGATTACAGTAGGAAAAACCTGCAGGACATACAAGAACAAATCGCTCGAGAAATCTCAAGATCCGCGATACTTGAAACATACCATACCTGTCTATGTACAATGACCTTACACTCTAGCAGCAAAGAAACGCAAAGAAATGAAATCATGCATATATTATTGCGGAGATCATACTAGCTTAGTACATCGTAAGTACATCGTATATAGTGCTACAGGTCATTTATGTTGCCCGCCTTAGAAATATCCAGCAATCAAGCTCGTGATAGTAGAGGAACTTACAAATCTCAAAGTTTTTTTAACTTATACAAAATATAACCGTATTTGAACGTGTTCTAAATTAAATTCGAAGTGGATATTATC
>JAODGC010000001.1:4251406-4270316 GCA_027574925.1 Ecitoglossa quadriceps | reverse complement strand
TAATTGCATTAATGCATCTCACTAAGATAGAGTACAATACAAGTACAATTTCGATCTTGAAATTTCCAATAAAATAACCTCATTCTAATCATATCATACACAGTGCACCAAATAACGAATATATACTGACAGGCAATCGAATAATCTCAGCTGCTAATTGGCAGGTGAGAAATCAAAGCGCGCAAGTAGAAGAGTATCAAGTGTATCCAATGCAATAATTAGAGCAGAATTGAATTGAATATTTAATACCATCAAATAAGGAATGTTTGATCATTGCTAAACATGCAATATATTATTTAATAGAATTAAATGTGTCGCCGAAAATCACATATTTCGGCACATAAACATGATTTCATATTTGGTAATATACTATTGAATGAAATAAATCTACACAATGTATGGCGTACTGTTTGATAAATAATTTCAAATTCTGTATAGATTTAGACGGCATACAATTGCAAAACTGTTAATTTACAGTTACTGCAATTAGTTGAATATAAATAAAGTGACTAAGTGTGTAAACATTTTATTGTCCTGCCTTTAAAAACCATTCATAATTTAATTAATATGCTGAATAAATATACGAAAAGAGAATAACTGTGCAATAACTTCTACCTTCTCCACCTTCTGCTACTAATTATAACTTAAATAGAAATGAACGAATTAATTAATCACCAATTCACCTGTGCCAAACAAGTTTCCCATTTAATTCCTGTATTAACACTTGCACTATATGAACTTTTATTTGCCATTTTATGACAATGAGAATGCACGTTCCAATCAAAGTTACTTTCTAAAACACTTACTTTACTTGAAATTTACTTTAATTGAAAATCGTTATGAGGAAAGACCAGTAGCTGGATCATTTCCATACTTAGATAAACTAATTGCGCGGAGATAGAATAGTGATAAGTTGGAGTGTATAAAAATTACTTCACTTAATACTATATTATTTATATCTAACAACAATAAAGTGCATTTCAATCATTTCAAATTTACACAAATCAATGATTAAAATAATATATAATTTATTGTTGTTGTGTCTAAGAAATTAATTTAATCTGCAACCAGGAAGAAATCAACGTTTACAATGTGCTTCTTAAATTTTTATTTTTTATCCAAAACAATTAGCCCTTTATTCCCATAATTTACCTAGTGTAATCGCACTGGCTACTCGGAGGTGGCTGGAGCATTTGTTCGGAAGGATGCAACAGACCTCTTCCGCTTCCAATGCAGGTGCTAGCAGGAATTAAAGCCGCGACCTGCGACTAAACTACCCATATAGTTTCATATATAAAGTTTAAAAACAACTTAAAAACGTATTGATATGAACTGCAATGTTTGGATTTGACTTGTTCAGTGGAATATCGCATTTTAACTAAAGCCCACTAAATTTATGGAGCTACTCATAATGTTCAGTTATAATTTGCATTAAATTATTATGTACTTATTAAACTTATGCAACTATAGTATATTAACACTCACGCCTCATTAGTACCCATCCCAATTACCTTTCTTACAACTGCGCAAATACCTAATTACTGTTTAGGACAGTCAAGGACGTGTACAGTAACAATTATTTAGCAATGTCCTCTCATTTTCTTTTGCGCTAATGCACCTATCTACCTCAACAAACAACTCATCTGTTGTTGTTAATGCTCCGCACTGCAAATTAAATACTTTTAAGACATTCATCATAATTATATTCGCCATCAAACAACTCAAGAATCGACATTGCCATTGGCACAACCTCATCTCTTCTCATTCTTGCGCAAAGTAATGGATAAATTACGAAAACGCCGCCAACCAAACGACAAATAAGTATTTGCGTTTAAAAATTTAAACATATGAACAATGACATCCTACTCTATTTGCCTTAACTGATCACTCTTTATTGTAAAGTTGATTCGCAAACTAAGTATTTGCTGAGGTGACATTCAAAACAAATGAAAACCATAAATTTTGCACAATAATTGCACAATTAGTAAAGAGGTGCGGTTATAAAAAAAAAATACATTATTAGGTATCTAACGTGCGATACAAGCCAATCTGAAGAATAAATGTCAACTAGCCATGCAGACAAATAGGAATTATAATAACACGTGGGATTGTTTATTTAATTACTGATTTAATAATGACGATACAACATCAACTATTCTGCAGGAATAGCTAACTTAACAACCAAGATAGAATATGTGCAGTTGTCGAATTTAGGTCTATCGTGTACTTTACACAGTTTTTCCTGCTTGTGCGTGGATATTGAGTGCGATTGCAATTTTCCCACACTTTGTGTACATTATATCCGCGCAGCTATAACTCTAAATCTTTACTACTCTCGAAACTAGTTTAGTTTTTATCAACATAAGCACCGGCATCATTAACATCCTGCAGTGAGCAATCTTATGCCGGCATGTGTTATTGGAATAAAAGTAAAAGTGGCCCTTTTCCACGCCTTTGCTACACAGAGCATGCAACTACATGTGCTGGATGAATGACTACACTATACTCACTACTAACTGAACTATAATTTCAAGAAAAAAACCCAAGTGAGTCTAAGAGAGACTGAGAAGATGGATTTCTTCTATGAATAAGATAAGCATTGATTAATACGTTTTACACTTGACGCCAATTTGAATTTTGAATCACAAATAATTTCAAAAATCTCGCTAAAACTCGTAAAATTTATCATCATTTCCAGGTGAGAACAATAAAGTCAATCAAATGAAGTTGATTCCATTTGTACCTGTCAAAACACAACTTTAATAAAATCATTGGTGTCTTTCAAAATTGTTGAATTTGCAGGCAAATTTTAAACACCCGGGAATAAAAGTTGATTTGATAGAATTTTAATGTTTGTTGCATGCAAGATGCTATTATCCATGGATGGTACTAATTTTATTAAATAACTAATATAATCTTCTCCACCACCTGTACGAGTAGTATGTACTAATTCGAATTCATCAATAAATCCACAATGAAAGAACTTGTTAAATTCAATAAATATTTGAGCAGATTATAATATGACAGCAGACAACAACTCCTTATTTTTGTAACATTCAGTCCTCCTTTATAATTGTTTTGTTATATCAAAGGTGTCAAAAAAGAATATTATTAAAGCAAAAGTAGGTCCTTGACATTTACTTGTAAGTATCACTTTTATATGACTTTAATTTAATTAATGCTTAAAGTCTTAATATTCCAGTATATAATTTTCAATGTGTAATTTACGCTTAAGAAGTATACGTTTCAATAGTGGCCTTTAAAAGTTTCTAACAACAAGATGGAGTGATAATACTGATTTACATCAAATATCAAAAAAATATTTGATAATAAATTCTCCCTGCAGTACAAGGCAATACGTTCTCTTTAAAACTGAACGAAATAAATGATTTATTAATTGAAATAATTCTAATTACAAGACATTTTAATGATTTTACTTTGTGATAACAAAATTATTTCCATTCCTACATTGATTGTAATGTTCACCTCAAGCTGACTGATACGAAATACTCGCTGTTCAATTTAGCTCTCCTCTATCCCATCCAAGCCACTATTAGCTTTGATAACATACCAATATTTATAACAATTGAAGATGCATCATATACAAAAAAAAATAACAACAAAGTCGGACTCGATTCGCTGGTATCGAACAAATATTGACAGTGCCAAAAATGGACTACTAGAACATCTAACTTAAACAAGAAAGGCATTAGCTAAGTGCAAACAACTACAGAAATAATATATTATTTGACTGTTTGAATAGAATTTCGTAAAAGGTGAAACACAATCTGTAATAATACTACGTAATGAAAGATAATATAATGCACTTGAACTTGAACTATGATACAACACAGAGTTGAAATTGAGACGAAGCTGAGATCAGAAGAAGACGCAGTAGAAATTCAACTTGTAGACAGTAATTTCCAGTTTTATTCCCATCCCATGGATATATGAATTAAAATTAACCGGTGCTGTTTTATTAGTCAAGCAAAATGGTTTACTATTCTTGTTTTGTTCATGTTCTACTGTGGTTACAACAGAATATCAAAGTATGATTTCATTATCCTGCCGGTTCCGAAGAACTGAGGTAGCCAAGGTAACAAGAAAGTTGCCATGAAGTTAATTATTGTCCATAGTAGCCGAAGAAAATAATTGCCAATAAAACTAAACTTATCGCAAGCAAATAAACAATAATCACAATTTCACATCACTGACGTGCAAAAATGACAACTTTATCTTTCTTAGTATTTATTACAAATTCTTACCGCAAACGCAAAGAAGAAAGAAATTAGAACAAAACAAATGCGGTTTCAAGTGAATGAACCTACACCTCTCCTTTCCCATACACATTATTACAACAAACAAGAAATTATTACTTGTTGAACAAACTACAACGCCAGCACTAATAGCTACGCCTGCTGAGAGTCGATACACAGGTGATTGGTAATAACAACCTTGCGATGGTGCAATTATATTTCTGTATATTATATAAAGGACAAGTGCAATCATTCCAACATATACACCTCACATCAAATTTACATCGATGTTAACATTGAAATACTCCGAACTTTTTCCATTCCTTCATTTCGCAGGTTAATCAACCTTAACGGGACCCATCTGCTACGTGCGCGACGGTGCTCAACCCATCACCATCGTCGAACCCATCGTTCCAATAAATCGCCCATACATACATGCGTGGACCGTAAGAAAAACCGGTGCGTGAAGAAAAAAGTACCAAGTGACAAAGTGCGTTTAGTTGATTGTAGGCCGAATATTACCTCAATTGGAAGACTGGGAACTGTGTAAAGTGCGATTGTACATCTTTGAATTAAATTGATATCAAAGCCTTTTCAATAATTTTAGTCCTTGAAAGGATGGCAACATAAAAAAAGCACAAACAGTGTACGCATCAACTAACGAACAATCCGAAGCTGTAAGTACACCAAAGATATTTCAACATTACATAGATTCAACAACATTAGCGTGTAGAGTAAATGTTGAAGGATATAAGAGTTAAGGTGCGACTGATTAAAAACGCTTCATGTGGAAATTGGATGTGAACTTTACGTGACAGTGTGAAATAAAGCGAGAAATAATACAGTTTAATGTAATCGCTTGATAATAGACAATTCCGAATCGAAATTTCATAGGTCAAGCATTTGAATAAATGCTCAATTCAAATATAAAGTCTAGAAAAATATCTTGGGAGTTATTAGAATTTTTATTAGTTTTTGATTTGATATCAATCAAAAAATGTGAAAATCTTGAACTCTAGAACTATTTCATTTTGACCCCTCAAGTTCCTTTTGGAATTAAGGTAATTGGAGATCGTAGAGGATTAATTTATGTGCGGCAATAAACATTCCAAACAAATTACAAAGCAATTTAAATATCTAATTGCAATTCTTCCGCGTGACATATAAGTCATAAATAAAATATTCCATTGTCTCACTTTGCAGATTACATGTACACACCTTTAAAATTGAGTATGCAGTCATACAAATACACTTTTCATTAATTTCAAACCCCAGAAACGAAAATAAAATTAATTTATTAGTAAGTCATCATCTTCATCAAGATATAACTTCTATATATAATTAATCTAGTAAAGAAATGATGTCTATATTTAATCCACCGTTATTGCAAATGTAATTATTTATTCAGCTCAGTCAAGTGCAGAAAACGTAATTCAAATTTAGTTCAAGTTGAACGACGTGCAATGCTTTTTTAATAGCACTGACTAATTTAGAAGTAATAGAATAATATCACAAATATTTAACTTAGAGTGTGCATGAAGGAATGTAAATTGCCCGCAACGCGCAAAATATAATTCAAATTAGCCCTAATTTCCTACAAAAGCAAACAAAACAAAAATATGCAAATAGCACCAATTCTATAGAATCCGTCTAGAAAACAGAAATCTAACACAATTTAGCCGCTTTCTTCCTTTTTCCTTCATTATTCAATTTCTTCCTGAACTGGAGCAATTCAACGCAATTTCTGCCATTTTCATTACATTTACATCACCTTTTTTCAGCCTCCACTGCATTTATTCTTCATCGGCTATGCGCGCTTTATGCAGTTGGAAAACATCTCCAACGACTCTAAAGGAATCCTAACATTTTCTTTATGCATGGAATTCATGCCTGGTAATAAGCAAGCTGACTATATCTGACAATCAGTCTTGAAGCTAGCCTGTACACATGTAACACTTTATACTTAGTTGGTTACATTTGGTAGAATGTGCGTTGGCAATTTTCTGCAGTGAATTCATTGCCGACCCGCTTATTCGTTCATTTCGTTCACCGTCACCTCGCGTTATGCATCATGCCTTGTGATTCGTGTACTTACATTTGCGCAGGTGCTAGTACCTTGTTACTTTCGGAAGACGCGCCTTAATTTACTTTGAAGTTGTTTGATGCCGTTGCGAAAGTAAAGGGTTTTGCACACACGAGCGCGTATATAAGTCGTAGCGCTTTCTTGGCTCTTGCTATGAGACCAACAATAAAAACATTAGAAAAGTAGCACTAACATCCTACAAACAAAGATTTGAAAAGAATCGTCCTTAATTATTACTGCTATGATTGTTTCTATAAACGAATCACATAATATGGTGTCATCTTCATAGGAAATAACGAAATTTTATATTCAACAGCTGAATTTTCTGCCTTCTTTTCAGAATCTCAGCAAATTGCGCTCAAAATGAAGACACCACTTCTCACCATTGCATTCCTCAGTTTATTATCCACTACGTCTGCACAATGTCCTTGGCAACGCGAAGTCGTCGATCTGCAATCCGCATGTCTTTGCTCCTACAATCTCGGCCATGAATTGAGTATACAATGCGACATCGTCGAGTGGCCTAAACTGATCACGTCCATGCACAAATACGCAAAGTCCACACCAATTGACCTGCTCTACGTCAACAACTCCACCATCGGTGCGCTTAGAGACTCCATTTTCGCCGGCCTAGAAGTGCACAACATACAACTATCCGGATGCAAATTGAAGGCAATCGGGGAGAATGCCTTCAAAGGCCAGGAGAAATTCCTCAAGAACCTCAACCTTCAAGATAACGACCTTACAGAAGTACCTGTTCAAAGTTTGAAAGATTTGAAGAACCTGCAGTTGTTGGACTTGAGCAGGAATCGAATTGCAACCGTTCCAGATGCAGCATTCCAAACTTTAAGCAAGTTGACTACTTTAAAGTTGTCTGATAACAATGTAACACTAGCAGCTGATGCTTTGAAAGGTTTGGAAAACTCGCTAAAGAATTTGAATTTAAAGGGCAGTAGACAGAAAGAGATTCCACAGGCAGTTAGAGGGATGAAAACCTTAGCGTTCTTGGACTTATCCCAGAATAGTATAAGAGAATTACCTGGAGAAGGAGGTGTTAAGACCTTTGAAGGACTAGATGCATTAACCGCGTTGAATTTAGAAAGGAATTTGATTCAAACCCTAAACCAGAACGCGTTCTTCGGATTAAGGAAGACGCTAAGTTCCCTGAGTCTTCTTAATAACCTTCTTCCTGACTTCCCAATTGAAGCGATGCAAGAATTATCTGAACTTAGGGTTCTCGACATTGGTTTCAATCTGTTAACGGACCTCCCAGTCAACTCCTTCGTTGGTAATCCATCCATTACTCTTCTAGCCCTAGATGGTAACCCGCTGGCAACAATTCCCTTCGCTGCCCTAAGTCATTTAAATACAACTCTAAGAGGTTTAAGCCTTGGAGGACGTTTCCTACACTGTGACTGTCGTTTATCATGGGTCATTGATTGGATCCGCAATGGAGATCTTCAAGTGACCAGCAGAGAACGCAACCCACAATTTTGTGGAAGCCCTCCGAAATTCCGCGACCGCGGATTTTACAGCATCCAACCAGAAGAGTTGACTTGTAACAATCCTCATGAAGGTATAGGTGTAGCGACTGTAGTGACAGCAGAATTAGATGATGTATCTGTCGCTGAAACCATGCCGGTAAAGACCACAGCTGCGTCAACTACAACCACTAAACAACCAGAATTGAATGCTACTACTGCCACAAGTACTACTAGTGCAACAAAAAAAGCCACTACAACCACAACTTCAACAACAACCGCAAAAACTGTCAAGGAAACCACGACAACTTCTTCAACTACGCAAAAGATCAACAACAGAACAATTTCCAGAGGTTCCACGATTCCTCCATGGAGGAATACCCAAAGCCAACAATCCAGACCCAACCTCGTCATGGGCGGCTTTCCTGGTAGAAACAAAGCAGATGAAACCAAAGAAGTCATTGTGAAGAGTGCCTACAGACAAGATAACTCAGTAATCATCAACTGGGGCACCGAAACTGCCAATATTTTGGGTTTTCGCGTTGTTTATCGTCTTTTTGGCGATAAAAGCTTCAAACAAGGTCCGCCTTTGGAAGCCAGCGAAAGAGAGTTCAAGATCAAGAATGTACCGTCACAGGTGAGATTACTTTTCTAATTAAATCATGAAATGTAATAAAATTAGGCGGAAAATCCGTGTCTAGTATGTTAATGAATAATTCTCGTGAACTAATTCACGTACATCAAATGGTAGAAAACGCGAATGACTAAATTTACAGTTACGAGGTTCCGTGTTTGCATCGATCTCAATTCGCGCACGGCGCTCAAATTGTAGCGCCTCAGCAATTTACTTACATCTTACCCATTAGCTGGATATTAATTGAATGAATGTCAGGCATATACACGGTAGAAAAGAAGTGTGTTGATTGCATTGGTGCATGCACACAGCAGTATTTGGATACGCGTGCAGGAAGTCCAAGATGCCATTACCATAATGAAATCTTATTTGATTATAATTTGCGAGGCTTCGAAGAGTGTAAAGTTGCAAACTCGATCAAAACGGATCGAGTGCAAATTTCCGTGATTGAGACTTAATGAGGAGATAATTTCATATTCAAATCACACAATTAGTTTCCAACATTAAACCGATTACAAATTTCACTGAATTGCAAAAGGTATCAGTACCTACCTTATTTCCGTTAAAATTGCTAAATCTACTTAACCAAATTCGAAATAACATAACACCGATTTCTAAAATTACAAACGTCAATCCAACACCCAAAGACAATATCAATCACTTTGATATGCCGAACGCACCCATAAATTTCCACAATATTAGAGAATAACGCATTATTCCACGTTTCTAGCGTGTCCAATTTTATCACAATCGTGAACTTATAAATGACATTTCACTGAAAAGTTCAATCAATGCGATCTTTTGATTATTTATGATATATCGATAAGTGACCTGAATTAATTACCTACGTGTTTGGTACGTTTAGTGACGTGAATTATGAGTTTACATGATATTTTAGATTTATTAGTGAGCAATTCTCACAACTTCCTCACCAATTAATATTATAATACACTAAAATAGACCAAAGATAATAATGATTCATGCTCATATGTTGAGTAATTCATCAAATGCTCAAGTGCTGTGAACTTTTAAACCTAACGAGATTTGTGTTAATGAACTCACAGTAGTAGTAATAAGCGCAAATTGACTTAAATATCGATTTAACAAAATTCAAATGTGAAGTTTTTATTCGTATACCAAACTTATACTTGACCTTTTCAAAAAAAGACTCGAAAAACTTTCACGGGATTAAACCATTGAAACTTCTTCGATACAAGTTTGAATATATTTTGAGAGTTTGAATTTGCTTAGAAGAAATATTTTCTGTAAATTTAAAAAAAAATGAACATCAGTTCGCATAATGCATCTGAACATATTAATTATAAGTGGAGGTACCGTTCACCGTGTAAAAATACTGACATTAATCTAACTGTCCGGCGGTGAGCGCCGACCTCCAAGAAAACTGTTAACGAGCCTTCGGACTATATGCAGTTCTAATTCAAATCCCAAATGAATGTAATTGTAAAGATAGAAATATACAGAGTCATTCAAACTATGTATCGAACTGCTTCAAAAGGACACTACTAAGTTAAGATAAAACCAAAACTAAAATATTCATAAGAAATCCACCCCGGTGCAAACAACAAATCTGGATGACATCTAAGTAAAACTATATATAGTAACAATTTAGTTTGGTTTAATTAAATTAACCAAGCAGGCATTGCAAGAAATCCTGTTAACTAAACGCGAACTCCATGCGAATGAATGATTAAGACTATAATAGCCAACAATGACCATTAAAAAAACACATACAATTCACTGACCCATTGAATGCGAATAGACTGAATAATGAATCTCAAGATAGATACAATGACCATTGAAACCCCAGCCCGCTGTATTAAACATGATGTCACAGTGTCATCTAACTGCACTACATAAACTCTGCTCAACTGAAATTGCATTTATAGGAATGCATCGTCGTCTGCGTAGTCTCATTAGAAGACATCAACGTGACCCCCGAAACGGTACCCTACGGACAATGCCGTGAAGTCCGCACAGTATCCTCAGCTGCATCCAACATGGACAAGATCACTATTGCTGCCTCAGCCGCCATTTGCGGGACAATCGTCATAGCAGTAATCATCTTCATCGCTGCTTCCCGCCGTCGCTCACGTAAACTTCATGAATTACACCAGCAAAAACTAGGGATTAAAACAGGTCTTCCGATTGGAGGTCTCCCAGTAAACTGTTGTGCTGCTGCTAGCCCAGGAGGACCTCTATCATCTTTGGCAACTTTGAATGCTTACAATAGCAACAAGGTACTTAGTAAATGATTTTCTACATAGTATTCTTGCTTTAATAAAATTTTTGGATGAATTGCAGTATGACTTGCAGGACTGGGACCAAGTCTCTGCTTATAGTACCCATTCAACTCAAAGACCTAGAATGTACTCTGTGGAACCCAGTTCTTTGATGCAAGACGACCTCAGATCCCACTTCAGCACCAAAGGTACCAAAACAAGGTCCATTGCTGATGGCCAATCCCAACACTCATTCTCCAACCATTCCGGGAGGTACCTAGCAGCTGCTAACGCTTTCCCCAACAACTTACTGGCGTCCAGACAAGGTAGCGATTCAAGTCATTGGAACTAAGCTTCCCGCCTGCGCGCAAAACTCAACCAAATGTATAAAGTATCCACAGTCAAACAGTTTAACTCAAAACAAGTTGAACCCAACTAAACTCTACTCTTATTGTATTATACTCGTATCCGTTGTGAATGGGCCCGTTGTCTGCTTGTTGTATGAGGAACCAGTAAGTAGATAACATCTACTTAGCTTCTTCTAACTTAGCCTAATCACAACGAAACTCAACTTGCAGCTTACTAACCACCAGCAATAGTGTAAATAGCAACAATTAATAGATTTGCACGTGATTGGTGACGTTTTCCAAGCATCCACTACCAGCAACTAGCGTAAATAACGTAAATGTCCGTAATTAATTCGCAATGTCCCCCATGATACAGATCTTCGCCAGTCACGTCAATCTTTGGCAATGCAATCCGAGCGTATGCCACGCGGCACGCAGCACCACGTCCCTTCGCATCATGCACCCACCACGCACTCAGTAACATCATCGACGCGTCGTTCCAGACCGCGATCGCGTTCCCGAGACCATCACCGACCGAGCAGCCGATACAGCACGGCGGGGTCGACGCACACATTAAACAACTACTGCGACAACTCAGATAACTGGACAGATCATGATATGGACATCTATATGGCACGCAATCAGACGCGAAATGGCTTGGTGCCATTATGAGAATTACCGGCGCACCAACAGCAAACACCACCGCCGGGTGGATCCCATCGTCCGTTGCAGCATCAGTTCGGATCGTTGCGACAGCACAACTTAAGACGCCTTTGATCAACATATCCAATGAGTGAAAGATTGATCAACTCCTCAAAACAACATGAATACTTCCCACCATTGAGTTGCAAAGACTTTACTGCGACGTGTTTTACCAAAATTCTTATTAAGTCTGCATAGATTTAAGCAAAGTAATAACATCGAATATTCCTTCGATAATGTAAAATAAGCTAACATAAACCATTGGATTTAATGACATCCGACTACTTTGTACATCATTGGAATGGATATTGAAATGTTATTTTTATCCACGCATATATTTATAGCTTATTATCATTTAATTGTTTGTTTAAATCAATCGTAGCGTTAAGTAGTCGGATGTAGAAAAGCACAAAATAGTATTAACTAATGGAATTGAGTGGAAAACATGGAAATCTTCAATAGCATATTGCAACTTTGCAGTGAACATGGTTGTCGCTACAAAATTGCAATATAAACGCTTATTATTAAACTTTTCGCTGGTAATTCCACGCACAGCCTCTCGACACTGCCGCAATTATCGTTTCTATTTCATGTATATGCAAACAGAAACCTAAACGAATTATTTTAATAGTAGAGACTAGTTAAGTACTTAAATTGCTTATAATTTATTGCAAGACGCACTGTAGTGTGATGATGCACACACATCAGATTAAAGTGATGGTCAAAGATTTGATTTAATTGTTGTAATTCATAGAGATTAGTTAGTGCGATTAAATAATGCGTGCTCAAAGTAATAGTTAACTGTAACAATATACTAGTAGACACCACTTGTGTGGTGCTGTTGACGTAGTACTAGAGAATATTTTTGTAAATATAAATATTTCTTCAGGATGCTATGATGAAGCTTAAAAATAGATTAGTATAATTAGACTAATTGACTAATAGCAATTATATACTGTATAATTTATCTTAGAGATGATTTTATATTTAGTAAGCAATATTCTTCGTAGATTATTTTTGTAAATAAACTGTTTAATGACCAGAAATTGATGATTAGCTTCATTTACACAAGAATTCTAATACCAATTGAATTGAATAGAATTGTTCACACTTAGTGACCATTTGTTGTATAAAAAATAATAAAATGCAAACATGCACTTACCCTGGAATCATAATACTCTTCTCCCACCTATACCTCATTTCCTGGACGAACTCATACCAAATATGAGCTACTGCTCTAGCCCCACCCAAGCTGTACAAAGCATGGCATATGATAATACTCATACGCCAGACCAAAGAATCCACTTTACACGTCTTGAAACCTTTATATTTGTCATCAATGGCTGAAGGATCCTGCAAATATCAAATTTCAATAGAAAATACAAATTTCCACCATACAACTACTCACCTCCTCTGTACCATCTTTTTTACTAGTAAAATAAACATGTGAACTATTCTCTTCAGCATCAGGAAACAAGAAATACAACATTGGCACTAGCATATCTTCTGCCAAAGGTGCTAATCCCTTCCTATGTGTATTTTTTGTCAAAGAAGTCCTCGCAGCACGTTTTAAAACACTTGAAATTGTTGGCACCTTTGGTTCAGTCAATAAATCTAAAGGATTTGTGTTCTCCTGTGAAGGCTGCACCGCAAAATCTCCAAGAACATCATAAGTAGTTAATGCATTCTTCAGTAAGTGGAGAAACTCTGATAGACAATCAGCCAATAAGCAAATTGGCTTCTCTGCAAAGTTGACAAACAGTGTCCACTTAGGCGCTTGCATTGGGTCGAAATTTGTATATGTTTCAGAATCAACTATCAAGTTATCAGGAACTTGTGACCATTGTGTTTTGATGAGTAAACTCTCCACTGGATCAACTGTCACACCAAGTGGTAAGGTAGTCACTGAATTAGAATCAAAAGTGTCAATGTCACAATCAACCACTTCTTGTTTCCAGATATAAGAACCAAAATCATTCAGACGGTAACTGAATTGTACTGAAACTATGATAGGTTCAAGTGGAACTGGTGACATAATTTTAGTCTTGAATAAATCAGTCAATCCAGTTAGGTACTGGCAATGTTGTGGGCCTCTTTCTAGATGAACCATATCAAAATTTGTTCTGATATTTTCAGACTCATATACTCCTAGGTAATACTTCTGCCACTTTTCTCTTACTTGAATAAAGATTGGTACCTCACAGTTTGAGTTGCCAATTGCAATGTTAGCAGAACTGAGTAGAATTTTTATTCTGCTCTCGGATACAATGTTAGTATTATTAATAGGTGATAGAACTATGTATTCTTTCAATCCATACCAATAATACAGTGATATGTCCTCATGGTCATTGTTAACATCATGTAAAGTGAAGTCAAACAAATTTAACAGTGGATGTTGTGTATACTCAGTGTCATCATCCTTCACTTCATTATCAGTTTCTTTTTTAATGCAGTAGTAAGTTAATGTAAATTCGACATCAGCAAAAGATATATTCTCTGCTTTCATCTTCCATATGCCTTGTTCTTTCCATATTGAGTGTGCTTTGTTTTCTTCAATTTTCCACTCATGAATTATCTCTTCCACACGTGCAATGAACACCTCCCATTCTGATGCTGTTGTGAAATCTTGATGGTAGAACTCGGATTCATCAATTTCTTCATTCATTGTTGATAATAAACGCTGTTATTAACAAACAATTTGTTTGTTAAGAGGAATCCTTGTTTTCTTTGCAGGTTAACCTTGGAGATTGTCACTGCATAGTGCTGCCAAGACATGTCTACTTTGAAAACTAAAACATACAAATTCAAATTTTAAATGATTAAAATATATTATTCATATTAATTGTATTGGAAAGTACAAAAACAAGTATTGTAAATCAAAAATTAAAAAATAGCACTAAAATTCTTCAATTTTATAGCATAAATAATAATTAAATTGGAATACAACTTCTTCAAACTGCATGCTCCAAAAAAGGTTATAAATACGTAACATGTTCGCGGCTAGTTCCTAATATTCGCCGGTAATTAATATTTTCCCATCCTCAAGATGCTTAAATTATTTAATCCTTTAATAAAACTCTCAATTCTATCTTCCGGCACCAGATCTACATGCTCAATTATACAATCTTTTCGTCTAAAAGCAACGAACGCTTCAAAACCAAACAGTGGACTTACCAAATCATCCCCAAGAGGTGAACTAGACACAAATGTGAAACCTTTTGGGGAAAAAGTAAAGGAAACCACAAAAACAGCCTCGTACTTGGGCATTATCCTTCTTGGAGTAGGCGTAACAGGCACCTTGTTTTATGCTGTCTTCAATGAATTATTCTCTAGCACAAGTCCAAATAATGTGTTCTCAGCTGCTGTGAAGAAGTGCTTGAATGATCCAAAACTTGAGGATAAACTAGGATACCCTATTATTGCTTTTGGTGAAGAGACAAGAAGGGGCAGGAGGCAACATCCAGCTTATCATGGATTCCTTGACCATCAAGGAAAGAAACATCTCAGGATGAAATTTTATTTACAAGGGACATTTCATAAAGGTACAGCATCACTAGAAATGGTTGAGGTAAGAAAAGTATGTATTTATTAGATTAATACATAATGTTCTAATTGATGTTACTTGTTTTCAAAGAATGATTCTGGATATTATGACTATAAATACCTAATTGTGGATGTGAATGACTTAGCACAATCTAGAATTGTGCTGGAAGACAGCAATCTTAAGGCAAGCAATGCCCCATTATCAGAATTCTTAGTATAAGCGATAATTTAGCAATGTAAGCCCCATATACACAACATACATATTGATTTAAAAAAGTCACATTTTACAATGATTATAAATGATTAGTAGTTTCTCTTGCTGGCTGCAATCTTCTCCATCAATACAGTTGGCAAATATTTGTATGCCAAAACCAAATCATTCTCAAAAATGTAGTTTTGTATGTTTTTTATGAACCATGCAAAGGCAATGTAAATTGCCAAATATTGGATCCATGCCGATTTCAGGACCTGCCAAAAACCAGGACGGTAATAAACCATCTGTTCTGGATAGTCCACAATCAGTGTAAACTTAAAAGGGTTTACATTTTCACTTTGGAAGTCTTGAGCAGTATATACCTCAGATAGATGCGTTGTAACTGCAATATAGTTATAGGAATTAATACTTTGAAAACATATATTTTTAGCTGCCTGTTTTATTTTTATGTGAAACTTACAATTACGTTGTAAATAATTATTAATTATTTTATCCACTGCAAAGCTATCCAGGTTATCATTATATGATTTTGTTCCTGGTAAATCCAGCAATATAATGTTCTTGAGAAGTTTATCAGTCACCTTTGGGTAGCAATGTAGCGGAGTTTTCTGTTTGAGTACCAGATTTGCTGTTAATGTTAAATGAGAAGCTTTTTGAAGAATTGTTTGTTGAAGAATAATGGCTGATTGCATTTTTAGCGGACATGTTGTCTGGAAGTTGAAGAAAAGTCGGTTGTACATACAAATTGGTACTTGATATTTGAACAAATAAACTAAATGTTAAGAACTTTTATCTTTACTTGTAATTTATAGTCCAGAGGTAGAAGAAGAGTGATGTGCTGCAGGTAAGTTGCGTGATAATTGGATGGAAATGTGACTTCCAATTGAAATTCAAGTTTATCTGGCTTTCCATCATAATTTTTATCTATTTCTCGCACCTACAAATTAAATTAGTGATAATTCCAAATCGAATTAATGAAATTACCTTAAAAGTGGAGCATTTATCAAGTTTCTCCAACTTTGGAAAGTCATAAATATTGTTACACATTATGAATTCGCTGATATTGTTCGTGAAACCCAGAAAAAAGTATTCTCCTTTAAATCGCACGTTTGGCTGCTCGAAAAAAGTGTCATGCTTCAACCAGAACCCTTAAAATCCAGGATTAGAAAGCTAATTAATATTTTAATGAAATATAATTATTTAAATTGCTTACCACGACTTCTATAAGCAAAAACAAAAGGAAACACTATTGCAATTAATGTTGTTAGCAATACAATAAAGGTTGCTTTTGAACATAAAGTTGTTTTGTAAACAATTGCAAGATTGCGTTTGTAAATATCAAGAACGCAATACATAGCTAACTGATTAGTTAGAAAATATTACAGTTATTAACAAACAATTATATTTTACTAGCTGTGTCTTGTTTTCATTGACTTTATTGCTTTGCCACAGTAGTTAGATGCAACTAATTATGTCGTTAGGCTTTACATAGGGTTTCTTCTGCACTTTGAAAGATCAACAACTCTAATAAATTCTTAATCAATCACTTGAGGATTTCAGGATTGAGAATTAAGGTGTTTGACGTTGAAGTTTCGATGTTTGACTGGCTGTGTTTGTATTGATGTGTGGGTTAAAACATTAGGAATTGAATTGTAAACAGTAAGGGTTACTAAGCAACATATTTTGATACAAACATTTGGTTCAAATTAAATGAACGTGTATGACATATTGTTTTACATTTTATTTCATTGATTTCTTCTATCTAACATACCTAATATTTGTACACTTACATTACAATACTAGCAATAAATTCAAACAATCGGACGCTTTACCTACCTATTTTGTCACTTTTAACAAAATTGGCCGCTTGCGGTATTATGTAATCATGTATTTTTAAAAGCAATTGTAACTTATTTGCGTTTAAATAGTCCGCGTATTCGCGAAACTTGCGATCTGCGCACCTCCGACGCGAGCGCCACAAAGCCACCGTGGTCTAATGGCTACGAATCCTGGAAAATGTATGACAGTCGACACTCAGCCACCGAGAAGACAAGATCTGCAGGTTATTCTCCCCAAAAAGAATTGCATATCTGATCAAATACCATTAGAATCACTAATTCCAAACACGAACTGATTTTAGTTTAGTAGTTTTATAGAGAACTTGCGTTTTTAATGAATAAATTGTAATTTTTAGCAAAACTCAAATTATTTCCTGAGTAATTCAACTTTTTATGTGTTATGGTATTCTACTGATTCTATGTTATAGACAATATTAACATTAATGTAGAGATAGATGTTGATGTATTATTTAATATCTATAACTTATGATGATTAGATGAAATTTGTTTAGTTGCCGTTAAAACGTTATCGAATGAGTTTAGATGTCTGTGACTTTTGTGTTACATTAAACACCATAAAATAGATTAATTTCTCTGCCAGTGTTACATTTAATGCGAGTAAGTAATACTTTATTGAATTTTTTCAGCCAACGTATTTTTTTCAGCTTTAAATATTTATAGAATATAATTAAAACTATACAGATTGCATAAATATCTATCAATATTTAAGTAAGAATGTATTTCTGTTTGAAATATTTACCTTGCTTCATCAAACTGTGACACATCATTCAATTAAATTTTCACTTTACTTATTGGGCTTGAATGAAGGTTGAATGATTAATAAAGATAATTTGGCAATTCGGGGAATTTTACATGTACAAATAAACTTGTGATATTAAATCAAAGCAATCATTTCTGTAGAAATTAAAAGTATACTGAAATTACACAAATCGTTAAGGTCGAACTTTCGATCAACTTGACCGAGTTCAAGTTTTCGAAGAATGTTTGACACATTTAATCAATGTGGGACATTTTTCCACATTTTACAATTTTCACCGTTCAAAATACGGAATTCAAATACTGCTAGAAATGAAAGAAATCCTACAAAACAAGTTTTAATGTTTAGCATATAGCAATAATAAATTTGCAATAAATAATTTTCATGGAATTCCTCAACGTTTCAACGTTAAATATGAATATTTTATTGATAAATTTATTAATGTCTTATGTCGGCACCTATAAACTCAAAAGCAATCAATTTCTAGAGCTTGAAGTTAGAACCAAACTTACTATGATGATTGCTTGAATATATTTAATGAATAAATCATATTCTGACCTGTCAAGCAGTCAACAATAGTAAAGAGTTGAATTAAGTAACAGTACGCATTTGTGTGCTTGTAGATTAATTCATAAATTCATTAGGAAACACAATAAGACATGTACGAGTAATTCCTTAGACATCAAGGTTGATCATACTCAAATTCATTGTCAAGGTAATACTCATCATACCAAAGTCGCACAAACGCAATTTCAATTATTTATTACTAACCTCTAGATGGTGTACATCTTTCG
>JAODGC010000001.1:4217108-4230783 GCA_027574925.1 Ecitoglossa quadriceps | reverse complement strand
TAAATTGGCGTAATCAATTTCGTAGAAATTTACGACCATCTTCAATCGAGTGCTTTAAATTGTGTGCATGATCATTGGTCAGCAAATGCATTTTCTCCTTTGCAAAACAAATATATTACGATACCACAATCAACATGATGCATACAATCCGTTTTATTCATATGCAATTTGTAGATTTCAGCAGAAGAACAGATAATTTGTTTCTAGTCAAGGATGTCACCAAACATTCATTGATTTTTTGTACATTTTTTGCATTGCAATGTTAGGAAGAAATTGAAGAAATTGTAGAGGATGTATCAAAAGAAAAGTCGGCACAAGTCTAATGATTTTTATTTTTTGGGGGAATTGTCAGTTATGTTTAAGTACTTAAAGAACAAATCACCTGCCTACACACAACTAATTCGTATAATTTTATGTTGAAGTTAAGAAGAGGAAACTATTGATGTGCCAGGTAGTAAGACATTTCCTCTTAGATTGAGGTTGATTATTTTTTGGTGAGATTGTTGGATGATAATTCAAAGAAAATTGAATTTTGAAAGAAGACGAATGTAGGCGATCAATGGAACTTTTTGCGTTCTTCATTTAGTATTTGTGTTTTTAGTTTGATTTGATTTTTTTATTAAATTATCAATTCAAAATAATCAATTCATATTACTTGTTTTATTCCTCATAAGTCCCACAAAATGAATCTTTTTTAATATGTTGTTGTTTCCTGTAGTTCAATTAAAAAGTTGATTTAATAACATGTTTATTTCAATTCATTATTTACATTTACCAAATAATAATTTGTAGGTGATTTGAATTTTAAACTGACCTTTTATATTGACCAATGACTTTATGTTTTAGTTATTACTTTTAGTTTATTATTATCATCAAATTAGAAATTTCTTATTCTGACAGGTCAAATTAGGTTAGGATTGAAGTCATAGTTTTTGACAAATTAAGCAAAAGAAATAAATTTTTCTAATGCTTTATGTTGTTTGGAACAAAAATAATTTAATTAGACAATTGTTTCATTGGAAATAAATCAGTCTAAGACTAGAACTCAGAGTGATTATTGAAAGGTTCTGTTCTTCTCGTTTTTATTTGACTTTTTGTGTAAATGTATAAATTGCCACCAGTAAAATTAGTTCTCCATTCGATAATTTGGAATTCTTCAAATGTAGGTAATATACACTTTGGAGACGGTAAAGTCTTAGTCGATTTTTGCCGCCCCAGTACGTTTTTGACGCGAAGATCAAACGGCCACCAAACGTTTGTGTAAAGCCCATAAACCTCACGCGACTACACGACTAACACATCCTGTTTGAGATTTTAATGCTTCTGTTTACGTAATTCTATTTCTCAATTACGGCCCGCAGCGGAGCGAAAGCGGCGGCGGCGCGCGGCGGTGAAATTTATTAGTTTACCGTGCAATCGTTTAATGCACGAACACACGCGGCGTCACGCGTTACGTGTGTCTGCTTACCAGGAATATTGTCTTTTTAATTCAATTCTTGCTTCTGTACCTACATCTTCCTTCAAAGAGTACAATAGGCTACAAATGTACCACTACCAATTTCGTTAAACTAGTATCTCAATGTAATACAAAACAGACTTGTTGGGTGCTAACTTACGATTTTTTATCTCTCAATTGTTTTTGACATTTTAAACCTGAAATTTTAATCACAGTGTGCAATGAATTTATTAATTCATTCAAACCTAGATTTTTTTCCTTTAAGATTGGAACCTGACAATTGAATTCGGTGGGAAATATTTCCCACAATAAGAGCCAAGAAATGATCATAATGATAATAGGAGATCATTAATTTATTCAAACATGTCATGATCACAACTTGTCTCAACTTGAAAGACTTTTAAGAGACGTTTTGTTGAGAAAACATCAATCATCTTTGATTCTTCTAAGGATTATATTGCTTACAAAAGACAAGAGTATCAACTAGGTAAAATACAATCATATACAAAGTATTTACAAAATTATTTTACTTTCTTGAAATACGTACAAGTCAAGAAATTGATTTTTATGATCTATCTCAATTACAAACTTGAAATTTTTAAATATAAAAATAATAATAAAAATATCTCTATATTTTTGTATACTTCTGGACTCATTCATCTTACAAACTTGACTAGACTAATCGTCTAATCGTAGGTCAATCGCTGCGTTTACAACAACAACTGCGTTGTTTCACCCAATCTGGCACTGCCATCAAATAACACAATTGCAAATATAAACAAGTAATTAGACTGCACACATTTTTGTAATTTGATTCTGTACACACCAGCAAACAACACGTTTTTTTTTTGTTTGGTAAAACTTGAGTTGCTTTTGGAATTTTCAATCAACCAATTGATTAAGTTGGGTGGTCTACAAATAAAATCATTATTAAATAGTTATTTATATTGTACAAAGTTGATAATTGGCGTAATTGAAATAACTTAATGATACTTTTGTCCAGTGCAAAAATAAATGTGAAATATTTAATGGTCACGTAGTAATGAGTCTTTAAAATAGATGAATTGAAATAAACAATAGCAACGATGTCTTTATACTAAAACCGTCTAACAAAATGATGGATCATTAATAAATTACAAAAGATATTTAATTTTTGTAAATTTTCTTATTGAATAAAATAAAACTTTATAACAAATAATTATGTATTATAAAGCATGAATAACCTCACTTTATACTCTTCTGTAGTTCTTGTTAATTTTATTCCAAATTTAAAATATTTTAGTTAATATTATACAGTTCAAATAAGAACAATTATATTACAATAAATATATTAAAAAATTGTGTTTTAGTTTTTGTTGATTGTGCTAAAAGTATAAAAGATATCTTTTTGTTAAACCTAGCATTCTTGTGTCTTTAAACCTTGTTAATATATCAATAAAAATACATGTTTACTTTGTATAAGCATTATAATACTACCCTCAACAACCTGTTTAATTCAATTCCTGTTTAATCCCCAATTGTAAATGATAAAAATAAACCTCAAGGTGTCTGCTTTAAATATGGATGAAATCTCTTGTTTGTTATCCGCCCAGCATGCTCGCCCCACTTGTTTGTTCAAACACATTAGTTGTTAGTCCTCTGCCCTCCTGTTTCTCCATTGCATCTTTTATCCTCCCAGGACTTAATGGAAGTGTGTGCGGCCGTCACGACGTCGTTTCCAACTCTTCGAGACCCCCAAGCGTTCTCCATGTATCCACATTCAGTGAACACCCGCAGCTTCGGTGGAATAAGTCATGCTTCTCACTCCAGCGTCATGAAACTTCATTCTGCTCTGCGTTGAAGAAGACGCTGCGCGGTGATGGTGCAGATTGCTCCTTGTCTTGACGTGACCAACCGAAAAAGGAAGTGTTTTAATCGCTCTCAAGCACTTTAAGCTTCTTATGAAGCAGTTGCGCAAATATTTTAAGAGAAATATTTATATTTAAGCAAGATAATTGTCAGGTACGCACATGCGTGAATTAAATTAGTGTTCATTAGTTTAATAATAGTGATTAAGATGACTCAGTCAAAGCAAGCACTTTGTTAATAAGACATCACACCACATACAGTATTTTAATTAATGCGCCACAGCTGCCCAAGGCAATCAATCAATGAAAAATTAATTGTGTAACACGCTCTTTGCTCAACGGATTTAAAAATTAATTTCAACTGTATAATTATTATGATGGTTTGCCGTATGGCCCAGCAGGATTAAATCAAGCCGTAAATTTTTACAAAACGCACACAATTTATAACTAATTTAGATTAAAATTAAAACCCGATATGCAATTAAATTATTATTAAATGTTAGCCTGCCATGAATATTTTATGCTTTGCGGGGGCAGAAAGCACCTAAATAGGAGCGTATCAAATTCAAATTAAAAATATGCTGGGAATATAAAATTCCATAACGCCCACGCCTGCCGCAGACTCAGTAAATATAAAATGTGTATAAATGGCGGCGTAAAAACGTCAAAAATGTTGTGGGCCATCATGCCAGGCCATCAGTACGATTTATCGGTGGGGTTTGTTGATAAACGTGTCTGATAATGTGGGCGAAAGTCAAAAGTTTAATTGGAATGCGACATAAAAATTAATTTCTACTAACTGAACAATTGTAGCAAATGTTGTAAAATATTGGGGATTTTGGAATGGGAGTTATTCAAATTTTGGCTTTAGGGAAGTAAATATGGTCAGGAAAGCTAAACGATCTAAGGTGTTGCGTTCTAGTCATAGACTACTTTTGTGGGCATATGGGTTTGTATCCTACATTTGACCATTTTAGGGATACTAAAATTAGTAAACTATTAAAGTAAAGATTGTCCCAAGTCCCGAGAGATGGACCTCTTTCTAGTTGCCATGTTAGCACCCTTTTTGATTTAAGACTGACACTTGATATTTGTTTATATCTATTAACATAGGCAAGTTGAATGTGATTTCTAGGATTTGATGTTAATTATTTAATTGGTTATATTATTTATAGAAAGACATTAGTATTTTGTTCATGGGACCAATGGTTTAGTAGTTAGTGAGGTTGAAAGTAGTAGTCAACTTTGAGCTACTTCCATTCCTGGTTTTGATGGAATTGCAAACTTGGATGCAACCAACTGGTCTGTCTAGCTGGTATACCCAGATCTTGCCACTGTACCTTAATTTCTTATGTTTGATAAAAATGCTAAGTTTAACTATTTTTTCACAACTACCTTTATACATTTACACTAACCTCTGGAGTTAATGATTTAGTTGGTTATATTATCTATAGAAAGACATTAGTATTTTGTTCGTGGGACCAATAGTTTAATAGTTAGTGAGGTTGAAAGTAGTGGTCAGCTTGGAGGAATAGAAGTAGATTCCTGGTGTCAATTGAATTGCAAATTTAGATGCAACCAACTGGTCTAGTTGGTATACCCAGACCTTAGCACTGTACCTTTGTTCCTCATGTTTGATAAATTCGGTAAAGTTAGCTATGTTTTATGAATATGTAGAACAAACTTTCATCGTATGATTGCTTCAAGGTAGCAGGAGGTAGAAGTCGGTCTTGAGTCGGTTGAAGAGATGAATGGCCCCAAATGGGCAAATGGGCGAAATGCTTACACGCGCGCACCTTGTACTTGCTTTGCCCGCCGCCCTATAATATCCTCACCGCAGTGTCTCGCAATGTTATAATTAATAAGTTCGCTACTCGGCACGTCTATCACCCCGCCCGGTCACGCCGCTCGCTTCGCAGCTTCGCGCGTAAGTCTGCCGAAAAGCGTTTTTATTTATTGCTCCACGCGACCCGACTACTAATTGCGCATAAAGCAGGCATAATTGAGTTAATTTCGCGCTGCCGAAAACTGCACCCATCACTTTCCCAAGCACCACCACACCTCAGCAACTTATAAATATTAATTAATCCAGTTTATCAACAACAGGCAGAGCACAGCGAGTACAATTTATGTTTTTCCAGGCGGAAATTATACAGGCGTGGATTTTTGCGAATTTATGAACGCTGTATCAACAGTGGAACACAGGACGCCGCTAATTACCTACGATTGCAAATTGCGATTGCAACACGTCCAGCGGAATAATACCTACATACATTTACATCGCTCACATTGCCATTGCTTCATCCTGCCAATAACAAAGGCGCAAGACGAGAAATGTGCCCGCTGGGAGTCGGTAGGCGAAATGCAGCAATGCAGCCACGTTTTGAATAAGTCGCTGCCAAAGAAACCAAAACTGTGGCAAATTATATGGAATTATAAATGATTGAAAACCCGCCGTTGTGTGTGCGCGCATGCTGTCTTCGCATCCAGCCTTCAACTGCGCGAATTCATAATTGCGGAGCAAAACGGCTCGAGATCGAAAATTGTGATAATTAACGGACGTTAATTCTGATTTACCCTGGTATGCGTTTCTCAGCGGGATGTATGCTACTGATTTATTCAATCAGCATTCTCAAACTTGCTTTTCAACCAAGAGAAAACGAGTGATTAATTTTGAGATAATTACGAAGCCAATTTTTTCACTTTAATTCATTTTTATTTGATCTTCAGATATTTTCGCCACTTCTTTGTTTATGCCATTTAGGTAATCCACTAAATTCATTCACTTGATAATGTCAGTTTTATATTTAATTAATTTTTATTTACATAATCAACAATTTTTATCATAATTTCAAAGGCAAAACAAATTTATTCCTAAATCTACCATCTGAATCATTTTACAGAACATAAAAATCTCAGATTTACACTCAAGTTATTCGTTTCGTCACTTTTCAAATCAAAATCGAAAAAACTTGGCAACGTTGCATTTTTACTTTCAACACATTAAACTTTGAAGATAGTTTACACATAAATAAATATGATTTCTCATTTGGTTTCTTTCTGTAATACATTCTTATACTTTCTTTTTGCCAAATATTTCCGTGTAATAATATTAATTACGCTTAGAATTGTGGATTTAATTGCAACACCGCAAAGGTAAAGCATTAAAACTGTACAGTATTGCACGGCATAAATGAATGGATACTAAAAGAAATACAAAGTCAATTTCTTTATGAATATCGTTCTTGAATATCTCCACTCTTGTTGCAATAATTATTTATGCACTGCTCCTGTCAAAGCAAATTAAACACAATTCAACTGTTTTTTTCGTCCTCTTTTCATTGTCCACCGTATCAGTACCTCAACCACTTGACCACTTGAAACACGTCAGGCTTTAATTAAACTGATTCGTCATCTCGCCGCAGCGACTGTAAAAAAGATAAATGAAATGTTCATGCCGTTCATGCGTCGCAGCTGCAGCAACGATTGCATATTTATAGCCGCCTCCTGCACATCGGGCCATTTTTTCGCATTTTGAACAATGTTCAGGTAGACGAAAACGCGCCACGCGTTATCTTTGCGCGCGTTTTTAAATTGAACGCTCGAGCTTGCACTGATGGTTGCATAATAGTATCGCCGGAGTATTAAAAATGGCGCTGGTGGCAATAAAAAATGTTTTCGCGTTATCTAGCCGCAGCAAAAAATGCCTCATGCTGTTGCTGTCATGGAAAATATTCATTTGTCCTAAAGAAGTGAATAAACAAGAGTTGATTTTAGTTGATTTAAGTTGAGTTGGGTTGGTACTCCTTTGGTGGTAGTAATGTTGCTAACGAAATTAACTCGCTAGGAGCTCATTTGCCTGTCATTAGTTTGAGTTCAATCGTTCATTGCAAGCAAATTATATCCGTAGACTGGCACCGGAAATCTGATCGTCATGCCAACCTAAACTCCTCCATCTGCACGTTAGTAGCCAACACGAAATGAATCGTGGGCTTGTATTGTGAATGCTTAAATGTTTTATAATTATGATTACATGAGTGATGTTCATCTGCGGCTTACACGCAAGAAGAAATTTGTGAACGCACCCTGACTAGGCATGTCAACCCATGCTTCTGCTACCCGCCAGTCAATTATGCATTGCTCGTGCGACTTTCGACACTTTTATTTCATTACCCACTCATTTTCCAACTGAACATTTCCCCAAATCATCGTAAAATCTCCAATGCAAGCATCAACTGAATTGGGTAGACATATTCCCATTGTGCACCTTCCTCTTGGAATATTCTCGAGTGAAGGACAACCAGATTATCCGCGTGTAATCCCCAGCGGAGTTGGCAACGTTTCGATTCATGCGATCCAAAGATCGGGAGCATAGGGCATGAATCTCTCTCTCCTCTCCCTTCGGCCGACACGTGTACCGTTTGATTGGGTCGTAAGTAACGCTCGTCGGTGCGCGGATTACGGACGGTTTCACGCGTCACTAGTACATAATCTGCTTAGCTCTGACATTGATAAGGATGAATGAAACCTCTCCAACAACCTGAGCGCTGGAGGTGATTGGAATGGTGGTCGCGTGACTGGTCGAAAGCGAGTGCCATTAGAGGAGTGAAGTGGCTTCAACAACAACCCTCGTGAAGGCAATGATTTCACTTTGCGTCTGTGTGGGCATTGAAACCACATTCGGTTAATCACGCACGTGTTGGACAAACATGTTTGACATCACTCAACTCATGCATTTTTCATTAGCTAATTGATTAATCAACATAATCATGTTCAACTCATCCTCCACCCCAAGGACCTTCCTTTCATTCCATTTCACTCTATGCTTTTTTAAAAACTCCTCTTAAAACATTTAGATAAGCTTAGGAGTTGCTTCTTGTTGAGCCAGAGTCCTGAGATGAGTCGCAACGAGCGCTTAATCCAATGATTGATGATATCATAAGTTCTGTCTCTGTTGGTCGCTGGTTTGCTAGCGTTCCAGGGGCCATAAGTCGATCCGCTTCACTCCATTTAACCTGATGAGCTGCATGACTGTTTCGCATAATTTTATAGCGCTGCTGCATGCTGGCTTATGCATCAACATGCCAACTTGCCATCTCATTCCGACACTTCTTCGCCTGCTCCCGCAACATTGGGTCACGTTCACGCACTGAGATCTAAAGTGGGCTGAGAAAACTGCAATTTTCCTGACTCAAATTACTCTGCTCTAAATAAGTGGGGAATGGGATACGGTGCTTTTGGAAGGATGTGGGAAGTGAAAAACAAAACTAGGGTCCTAGGGAGGGGAGAGCAGATAATCTATAGACGTTCCAAGGGGTTGTTTGGACTTTAGAGGACACTATCGTGTTGTGTTTAAAATTGGTCTCAAATTAGAGGCCGTCACGGGAATCTCTACTGTTTTTAGCTTCCAACTATGTATCATAGGATACTAGGGGTGTAGAAGGGTGCCAATTAAACCACACAACTAAGTGTAATAATAAAGATATTAAATGATTTCGACTAGGGCAAATCAAAATATTTACTATCCAAGCACAAATATCATTTCTTTTTAGTTTCTAATTTTGGAGGAGATTTTGGTCAGACTATCCATCTCCTATGGTTCAAACCACATTGAATTTACCTTCCTGTCACCCGGTAATATTTTAGCTATCTAATACCTTTTAAGCTGGTTGTAATCCTCATTGATAGTCAAATTTACTTTGCACCCATCACTCAGCATCATTCCCTGCGATGCTCATCAAACTTTTAACTCGCCTCGGCCGCAACCGGTGCAAATGGAACATGGACACCGGTTTGTGGTTTTGTGGTCGCCCCATTCACGCATGTTTCATTCACACTCTCTACAATAGCACAGCGCGTAAAAGCTTTTAACGCACGTCTTTAACTCGGGTACCTTTCTGACTTGCAGCAAATGAATAAAGCCGATGCACTAAACACACATCAGCTCTCATAATGGGGTGTTCTTGATCTGTTTACGTCGCTATTTAGCGGTTGTGAATTTGTGGTATGTTGAGGGATGTATGGAGTTTTGATGGGTTGGCAGTTGGAGGGTTAGCCTACTACTACCCGGATGATACTTGTGTGCATAGTTGCTTATCTATTACATAATTGGGTGTGTTAAGAATGCGTATCACAATATTGGTGGGCTGTCATGGTGGTTATGAGTGATCACCATTTGACATCTCGTCACATTCGTGGTGTTTGAGGAGATGGACGGAAAAGATGGTATTTGACACTATGACACCCTTTCAACTAGCAAAACTAGTGTGACTTGTGTGACGAATGTGAAGCTTTTAGCATCATTTATAGAGATCTGCTAGGGGTGCAATATTTTTGGTCTTGTTAGGACCACCATGAAATGGCATCATGACAGTTTTCACACCACACGCATGAAATTATGTAGGAATCCTGATTGTTTATGAATGTGCTGGCGTGTGTTTCGTGAGTGTCAGCATAAACAATTTCCGTGGGCCACAGCATCGTTGAAAGGGTCTGCACGTCAGTGCGAGTTGCCGCCGCGGGAGGCGTGAGGTGTCCCGCGTTGCCATCGCCAATAAAATAAAATGATACAGCCGATCGTGAGTAGCACACACGAAAATGTGTCTTTCCATGCACATAGGGATACCTCCTCGAGGACATCACACACTTCTTATAAGAATTCCAAGCAGCTAAAGTAGTTTCGTCATTTGGTAACCCTATGTTGGGACTGTCTCCATGTGCCTCTGCATTTATGAATTATTGAATTTTATTTCACTGGTTGCAGTTGCTTAATAGAGCGAGAGAATTATGAAAATCGTAGCCACAAAACCCCGCACAGTTTTGGAGGCATTGAAAACGAAAAACTGAATGAAACGAATTAAAAGTTCCAGAGGATCATATTACCACGTTAAATTGAGAAAATATGAGGCTCCAACGCAGAATTTATGCTTTTCGTTTAACCTCAAGAAAGCAAATCATTCTTTATTCTCTCTTCGTCTCATAGGTTTTTATGTGCAACTACAAGGACGCTACCGTGTTTATTTCATTCATAAAAATTTCCTGCTTTTGATGTCCTAGAGAAATCATTAAGTTTTTCAGATTGCATTGTTAATTCTTTCCATAATTCGTATCGCAATCGATTGGCACAAGCACGTAAGAAGTTAATGGCATTTGCAGATTGCAAACTAAATTAAATTTTACATCGAAATAAAAGTGGATAAACAGCTCGATGATGTGTTTTTACGTGTTGGGCCTTCGCACTTACCACTTCGTGTGATTTTATTTATTGCTGCGCAACAAATTGCGAATGCACTGCGGTAGGTAAATATCGCACACGCGTGGTCACAATCAAATCGCAAATGTGCGTCGCAGGCGCCAGCAGAAGGCACTTCTGACTTCTTTGCGAGTGTAATTTCTTCATACTCCTTCATGCTGCGTCTTGCATATGCGTGTTTTATTGAAATGCGACGCAAACAGAGTTGTAAACAATTCAGCTGTCTTCTAAATCGATTTTCAGCATGCTGCATATAATTCCGATTGGAATCTCTTCAACAATAAATTATGGATTCATCATAGAAAACGAATAAGTGCGTTATTTTTATTTAGAATATAATTGGTTCTTACGTTGATAGATGGCACTAGTAGTACTACCAGATTAGAATAATATCTAATTGAATTGGTGAATTTTTGGCCCGCTATATTATGCTTGGATACAATCCAAATTGGAATCTTTCGATAATAAATGCGCTCAATGTGGATGGCAGTTTGTGTGGCCTGGAACATAATGCAACATTATAGAAATTTTAAGAGCGCATCAGCGTAATCGACTGTTGCGCGGCATGCGCTTTTATCGATGGAGAGCTTTTTTGTATACGTGTCTCGATTGTCTCCTATCTACGCTTCTGCCATCTGTCAAATGTTGACGAGCGATCGCTCATGAGTAAAACGCTTTTATGATGGCGCTCTGCGTGTGATCGGCCATGTTGTCAGCGTTATTCTTTCCCAGCTTTTAGAGACCTACAGCATTGTAATACATTAATCCATACATGAAACGAAATTATAACAAACTGCTGTTCATCTCCATGAAGAACAACATGGTAAAATTATGACTCCGCCAACGTCTCTTGTAGAATTCTCCTTTGATTAGTTACGTTTATGGTGTTAGATGGGTGTATGATATCTAACAATATTCTCGGCTGATAACGTTGTGCTCACTTGAGACAATAACAATAAATTATCCGCCACACTCTTTACGCATTTCTCGTCACAAGCTCTGTGATAATTTAAGACTTTTCTGCAATTCTGGCTGCATTGGCTGCTTGGGATTGTCGTGGTAGTTTGAGATAAGTCGCAAGTGCTAATATGCCATAATAGCACAACATTGCCGTCCACAACCATAAAAATCGCGCGTGGGCGAATTATCTGCACATTATCTGCGTTCGCGTCGCAAGCACGCGCGAACACATCAATATGTCGCGAGCCAAGGTGCGATTTTCGCCCGCGGCGCACGCGAATATTTTCGGCTTTTTATTCGCGCAAGCGGCGCGTGTGTGTGGTACATCGTGGCGGCGGCCACAGCGTAGGCTGTTCTACCAAATATTAACAGTCTATCAAAGTACTTAACTCGATTTACGACCGGCCGTAAAGCAAGTACATGAATAATACATTTTAATTGTTTTTCATGCGCAAATTCGTACGTGCATGCAGCGAGGAAATAAATGCAAACAAAGCTGCATATTGCAAATGGGTCTGGATTTTAATTGGTTGGAGAAATGCGTTGGAATGGATAATATGACCAGAACAGTCATATGGTAGAGCTTAGAACTTGCGATGTTGAGGTCTTACAAGAAAACGTGGCTAAAGCAACCAAATATATGGGTTGCTTGCATTATATTGTAATTTATACCCATTAAACATAATTCAAATTAAACTTGGTGTGGTATATTTCCTAGGTGTATTACAAGTCAGGAGTTATTTCTAAGTGAATCGTATAGTGGGTAAATTGGGTAAATACAATACAATGCTGACCATTGACCACCTGGCAGCTATTTTAAGATTGACATGTTTAGTCTACTATATTACCTATGAAATGTCACTCGAATACTTCTTCTGGGACTTTTAGATTAGAAGCAATTTGGCTGTGAAGTTGCAGATTAGTGGGTAAAGGTGACCAAGGTGACTCATTACGCCTGGCTCTATCTGAATTAAAAGTCCTCCTAAGCAGAAGAAACCGAATGTAGTTGTAAGTCCTTAAGATTAATTCAATTACAATTGCACTAACAATTCCTTTGTCACCCTTACTACTCCAACTCTATATCAAACCAAAGCCTACGCATTGACTTTACCCCTCCGCTCAAATCACGATCAAATCACACCAATATTAGCCTCACAGCAACACCCACAATCCATTGGTATATCCGCGTCGGGATTTATGGCCCAGAAGTTGGAAAGTTGCAAGCCGTTTGTTGGCGCGTTTGTTGCAGCCCTCACTTTTCGATCCCATTGTGATACACACAGCCGTACAACAATGCCCACTTTCTACATGAAGGGTGCTTGTCGTGTGCGCGAATATGTGAAGGTGCGGCTAACGATAATGGATATCGAGATTGTTGCCAATCTGATTTATGACATGGAAAACAAATCTTGGGGGGCCACGTCGAATTCGTGCGGGTGGCCAGGGTGCGCAAATTGAATCAGGTACGCTTTTGACCTGATTCAATCACAGTGTTGGGATATTTTGGCTTGGCGGGCAATGCAATTATGAGTATTGCCTGCGGATGTTTACTTGTTTACTATGGTGAGAATAAACTTTGACTTACAAATAATTTTGAAACTTATTGGAATCAAGTTGGTTAATTTTCTGGAAATATTCAATAATATTCTTTGTTCCTTTTATACAAGATTACCATAATTGATAAATCAATAATTTTATTTTGGTCAGTTTATAATTATTGTTCATTTTTTCCCTACAGTTTGTTCATAAATTTAGGTTATCTTTGATAAGAGGGACTGTCAAACAAAAGTATTGACCGTATAATAACAACAAGATTTTATTGTATATGCTAACAACTCACAAATGCCGAAAACTGGGAATACAAAAAAAACATTCATTTTCTGGTTGATAAGTGAAAAATCCCAGCTTTAAATAGCGCATATTCCTAGAATAGCACTCAATCCAATTACACGGTTCGTCGAATGAGGTTGCGACAGGTTCACACTGCTTTCCTGCTACTGTCGCCTCCGTTTCGACTCCTGGTAGCGGCAGCAGACGTTTTCACCCTTGACATTGCCACTACACTACATTTAAATGTACTTCAGCTCAAAAACGTACATGTTTTTTATTTTCGCAAAACCAGCCTATAGAAAATCTTGTACGTTATATTTTTTATGTACC
>JAODGC010000001.1:4204734-4217008 GCA_027574925.1 Ecitoglossa quadriceps | reverse complement strand
TTAAAATTGCGTAGACGTAAATTGCAACTTTGATATGTCCATAGAATTTGTCTACAAAGTGAATTATGAATACAAACTTATTATAAGAAGATATTTTGATACCAAATTCCTTTTTGTTTTTGTTTTTTCTCCTTTTCGTTATTAAAATACATTGACTTATTTAATATTTACTTACTTAGTATTTTAATCCGATAATCGTTGTAATGTTTATAAATCCAAAACATTTTCACAATCTTCACGCAATAGGTTTGGCAGTAATCTTGCTTTTGTTGTAAATTATGCGTTTTGTGGAGTGTAACTGGATGGAACAGCCACGACAATTCGCTGACGAATGAAAAATTTCTTGCACACGATAGAAGAAAAGGTGTGCTGTAACGCGTAATAATTGCTTAAACAAACATTAAAAACATTAGGTATACGATTTCCGCACATTAGATAGACATTATTAACACAGCAAAGCAAAAACAAGAAGCGTCGAAATTGCAAACTAGTTTAAATCAGATAAAAATTAATAAATTTGATATGTATTCTAAGCACATGGTAGTATTTCGCATTTACGATTAGTATTCACTTAAACAATCGATGATTGCAACAAACTAATGCCGTTTTAATAGATTTGCTTGTCTTATTACGCGTTCCTCGGGCGAGCGAAAGGGAAACTTTTATTAGCTTGTCTTCACTATTTAAGCAGCTGGGTAATATGTGTACACAGATTTTATAACATTAGAAGATTGCATTGCATGTATTTTTACGATTGTTTACATTCCAGTAAGAAACATCCTTTTCACTAATAATAAAAATCCGTATTATATTACATGCATAAATCGCATTTTTGCTGTAGTTATCATCATTTCTTCAACTGTTTTAAAGGATAAATATTTGAACATATATAATATAGCGCGCCCTGAAGTGCGCAGTGCTAACTAGAAAACATTTTACCCAAAGTTTGTAAATAAATGTTTGCTAGTCATTTCTATTTGTTGCGAAATACCAAGTTCCTAAAATTTTAATTATTTTAATCACATTCATGGTAACTAGCTCCTTAACACGATGAAAAGTCAGAAATCTTAATGTCCAACTCAAAAATCTGTATGAAAGTCATCTACATATTAGGCGCAGCTTCGTATATTTTTCGTGCGTGAAATGCGTGAACCCAGTGAAAATAAACGGCCTTTCCAGCTTCTTGGTGGCCAGTCGGTAGTATGAACATTAATTTGATCAAAAGGTCTCGAAAGTGATGGACCAAACAATTATTTGCCGAGTCTAAGAGACAACAGCAATTATAACACCATGGACGCATTAATTCGCTGTCGTTTATGCGGAAGTCTAGGTACAGAAGATGGTTTGCTACTTCCAACCTCGGAAGACCTGACAACGAAGATAAAGCAATTGTTTAATTTGCACATAGGAGGTAATAATGATAGATTATCGTGCTGCGTTTGTGACGGATGCTCGCAGACAGTCAACTCAACCTGGTGCTTCTTTGAACGTATCCAGACAGTTCAACAAGAACTGAATAAAGCACTTATAGAGAATGCTGTACCAACTTGCCAACAGACTGATTTCAATGCAATGAATTTGCTTGATGCTCCACGAGCCATTGAAGCTAATGAGAGTGAAGTATTGCAGTTGAAGATTGATGATGTGAAGCTTATTGTGGATGAAGAAGAGTGCAATATTGATGACAATTGTGAGACAAATACTGATGAGAGTACTACTGTAATGAGGAGGAATAATCCAGGATGGGATGGTTATCCCTGGGCCTGCTATGATTGTGGAGCATCTGTGCTAAATTATCATGAATTACAAGAACACTATACACAACACACAAATTACATAAGGTAACAATGTTCTATGCTGCAAAATATTTACTGTACTATTTATTGATTCAAATACTGCTTCAGGTTTGTCTGTGCTGACTGTCCAAAGGTTTACACTAAATACACCATGTTCCTGTCCCATGTGCGCGTGCACCGACCTTATTTAAAATTCTGCTGTGATGTGTGCAACAAATGGTTTCGAAAAACTTTCCAACAAGACAAACACCGTGCTGAACACTCTGAAGATCGTCCGCATTCTTGTCATACGTGTGGTAAGCGCTTCCGAATGCAATCAGCCCTAGTAACCCACGCTAAATCTCATCTGCCAGCGGAGCTTAAAAATTTGCATCAATGTGACCAATGCCCCAAAAAGTTTGGCACTAAACCGAATCTTATGGCTCATCAGCGAATCCACAGTGGAGTTCGCGATTTTACATGTGATCAGTGCGGAAAATCTTTCGTGCAAAAGGGGAATCTTGACAATCATCTCCTGACGCACACTTCACTGCGGCCATTCTCCTGTACATTCCCAACTTGTTCAAAAGCATTTAAAACCCTAATGCGCCTTAAGAAGCATGCATCGGTCCACTCGGGTCTCAAACCATACCAGTGTGATGTGTGTGGACGACAATTCAGAGAACGTGGCACTTTAAAGGAGCATCACAGGATACACACCGGTGCTATGCCTTTCAAGTGCGAGTTCTGCGGAAAAAGTTTCAGGTTTAAGAGTGTACTGACCACGCACAGACGAACGCATACTGGGGAAAGGCCTTATTCCTGCTTGGAGTGTCAACACCACTTTACAAACTGGCCAAATTACAACAAGCACATGAAGAGGCGACATGGAATTAATACAAGTGTTACGGTACGGAAACCGCAGCAGATACCACCTACTGGAATGCCTCAGAGGAATCCACCTGGGGCAGTGCTCGCACAACCACACCTGCCTGAAAGTGGTAATGGGGTGAATTATGTGGAAATGAATGGTGTTGCAGAAGTAGCTGAGGTTCCCAGTGAATGCCAACAGTTTTATATTAATTCAAATGTGTTGGGGTTGTATAATTTGCAGGAAAGTACTGGCGTTAGTGATGTTGTGCAAATTGGACTTTGTTGACAAGATGATTTTTGCAAAGTATCAAGTTTACAAAGCATCCTATTTATTTGTAGAATACTAGCGCGATATTCAGGCATCATAAACCACGTGGAATCGCCCAATAGGGCAACTAAATCATTCTCAGATATAGTTATAGAGAACATACAAAAAGTACGTCTTTGTAAGTCGTTGTTGGCGCAACCGATCTCAATATAACTTTTCGGCTATAAAATACAAACTTTATGAATGAAGTTAGGACTTGTAGTAAACTGTTTTAGCGACTACGTATATTGTCCTTCCTTTCTTTTCCACCTGATACAACTGGATGAAAAACGGCCGAATATTCGCTAATTGCCGCCAATTGTAAATCCGCTAATTGTAAATGGCATAATCACGGATCGGAGACGGAAGCAGCGAGAATTCATGCGAAGATCCACGAATATGCAATGACAGATATGCAATGCGCCGAAGTCTCCCGCGCAAACGTGCAGTCTATCTTTGTCGTGATTGTACCTTGATATTTTCTTTTCTTTGTTGTGAGCGAGAAATTCTTTGATAAGCGCCAAATTCTAACCTAAGTGACAAAATCTATCCCATAAGGGTTTGCGCAGCCTGTAATAGCTTGAGCAAAAATCAGCCAGGCTATTGCGGCAACTCCCGTGCACACAGCAGGTATCTACTTCGCCCCAGGTGACGCTGCATACAGCTAAATCAGTCAAATTGTACTCTCCCACTTGCCGACGTCAACTGGTCAACATCATCAGTGTTAATCAGTTCAAAAGACTTGTATCAGCTATTCTATGTTATACTGACTAAATTAAACGATGCCTAGCCCTTTTATGTATCAAATAATTTGATGAAATATTGATTGAATAATGGAAAGTTTGTATCATCATACAAATGCGCTTATCCAGAAAACAAAAGAACAGTTCAAAGATCTTGAAGGCAGTCATCCAGATAGGACATCAATTGAAGATGGAATTCAACAAAATATTAATTCAATCAATAAGCAAGTGGATCTCTTGATTTATTTATCACGCAACTGATCAATTAAGTTTTTAGGAATTGCGAAAAACTGGACATTTATGTCCTTAAAGTACCTGTGACTCAAAGACCACATGCAAAAATGCGATGTGACCAACTCAAATATGATAGCAAACATCTGCAAGCTGCACTTGCGGCAGCACAGGCAAAACGACAACGTCAAGAGACTGCAATTGCTGAAAGGGAACAGCTGCTAAGCACTAGGTTTCGTGCAAACAATGAAACAACCATTGATTTAGATTATGACCTACAACATAACAGGGCAATGCATAGGTCACATGGGGGAATGGATGAAATGTTGCACACTGGTGCTAGTACATTGGAGAGTTTGAGATCTCAACGCAGTATCTTGAAAGGAGCAAAGAAGAGGATTATGGACATGTCCAGTACATTGGGATTGAGCCAGCATGTAATGAAGTTAATTGATAAAAGAGTGGGACAGGATAAATTGATTATGTTTGGAGGGATGGTAATCACTTTACTGGTCATTTTATTTGTAATTGTGTACTGGACTTGATTGTGAATGCAGTGTTGTGACATTTCTATATAGGAAGTAAGGGTACAAAAATGGTACACTATTTAAGGATTAAAATTTTATTAATTTATTTGAACGCCATGCCAATATCTTGTTTCTGCAGTTTATTTTAACATGAATCATTCAATATAGCATGACAGATCATTCGTCTACGACATAATCCATTCCAGCAACAGATGAGAATCAAAAGGGGTCACATTCAATTACAAACAGTAGAAGTATCTAAAGATGGTATAAAGTCAGTGTTTAAATGCTATCACAAAGAGGTCCACATTGGCTACATCTTTTCTTTAATATGTTTTCCGCTCAGTTCTCTCCTTTCCTCTGTAATAAATGATTACCTTTTTCACCAGCTGTCCTCAATCCTACTTTACCATTACCAAAAATAGCGCAGTCTCTCACCTTACCAGCCAATGGTCCCTTGGTTCGTAACAATTCTATGTCCCGTTTTACACTTGTAAATGTAAATATAGATAATTTGTACATTGTTAGAACATCTCCAATAAATAGTTTAGTAATATAAATACAATAACAACGTGGTACTAATAGACTTGTAGAAACCATCTCTACAATTTAAATATGAGCATCTATTAACAATTAGAAAAATAAAGCCTTAATTAGACATACTTCATGCTACACATATGACATTTTGACCGCATTAATTATGAATTTTCCACTTTGCAGTCTAGGCATTCAACCCTGTACTCTGCTTTAGCAACAATCGCCGGGGGTCATTTGTTTACTTCCGGTGCGAGGTACGGACGCTACCTGAGACAAGATGGTCGTCGCTATGACGTGGTTGTAACAGAAAGAAAGCTGTTGAAAGACGCAAATTGAGAGAAATAATGACTAGACAACGGACATGGCGACTTTGTGAGTATTGTGTAAAGCCGGCTGAAGTCGGATTGTGTGTCTCAATGATGCCGCTGATGCTGATCTTCGAGAGGAATGCGTCAAGGAAGTCGTCACTGTCCCGGTGGACTCTCCGCTGCCGTACCCGAAGCAATGGCCGTGCACACCAGGAAAGCAGAGCGTTATGCAGCCGGACATCCATGAAAAAGGTGGTAATTTTCTATAAAACATAGCGTTCAATTAGGTAAACGTGCAAATGTTTTTAACACACCTCAAGTTTCGACACAAGTGCGTCGAAAATAAGCAGTAAATCACTGGATTTGCTGCGGAATTCAATGGCGCTAGGCTTTGGATAAACGTTGCAATTGCAATGTTCGTTTGTGTTTTTGGAATGTAGCCATAGACTTGCAGAAGATCAAAGACAATGTAGGGACTCCAACATAATACAAAGACTGAAATATTACCAATGCGCTTAGCAAGCGATTAAACAACAACATGTAATGCATTGTACTCACCAAAAACTATAACAAATGTCATTTTAACCGTTTTTATCTTTGCTCTTGGAATGATACCCCTGGAGCTTGCTCTCCTGCAATCATGATCATCTTGAAATCTGGGAGGATGAGTCCGCTGTTCACCTTCACCTTCAAAAAAGTGGGAAAAAGTAAATATAGATTAGTGTAAATGCTCCCAGTGCACTCGAGGCGTATACTTTGTAATGGGATGTGTCCAACTACTGGAATCAATAACTTGCTTTTTGACCAGATTGTCCACACAATCACTGCATAACAGGCACTGATGATCAACGCAGGTATTACGAAAAGGATTACCGACACTACAGTCATGTACACTCTCCACTGCCATGGTTTGAGGTCAATCCAGCATTGTGGGAGACCTGTAGGAGGCACATCAAGCAGTTAATTTAATTGCGAATGGTGAAGTTGATTTATATGATTATTTTATGGGCGCATAGGAAATGTAAGTGATAACAATCTTCTAGGAATTTTGCAATTTAGACAGTGTATATTCAAGTTAATTGTCCTCTAAGTAATTATCCTCAAGTTGCTACCAGACATTCGCCGAGCAATAAAATGCACCAAACGATGCTTGAATTCAAAGCAATTAGCGTTTGCATCGGAGAGTTACGGCTGTTATTCTGCACAGTTCGCACTGAAATATTCATGAAAAAACGGTTGAGTAAGTAGTTGGGGAACCGTTTTCGGCGCATACGAGGTTATGGTTTCTTCTCGGTTACGTATTGCCGAAGGCGGGAGGCGACAGCAACTGACAGATTCGGTTCCAGCTCGTTGTCGTAGTCCCTTCCGGAGTTATGGACATCAGGAAATCCTTTTTATCTCGTCGCAGATCAGCGTTTGCGGTGGCTTGCGGACGTCAGGGCAACGAACTGTCGCACACAACAATCTCGCATTCCAGAAACTGGGATGAAATAACACCCCCTATTCCCCATTATAAGAGAGACAGGGACACGATATGACACTAGGAATAAGTGTGGACTAGTTCCCAATTTTTTTTCTACATTATTGTCCTTACGTATTCATTCTGGTGTTTTAATCGGAATTTTGTGCAGATTGCGTTTTTATATTGCATAAGAAAGACTTGCAACGTGAGAAACTTGTTCATAACGTGTCAATGCACACTTAATATGTCTAGGAAAGTTTGCGATTAGTAATTAACTGTCGCGACATAAGTTAACACATTGAAAGTTAGGCTAAAGTATATGCAAAGGTGTGTGTGTATTACTAATAAGGAAAGTATTTATAAAATCTCCGATTACGTGACATATCGCGGGTTTATAAACTTCCGCGCTCGTCCTTAATTTCCTCCCCATTCCAGCTGAAACATTTCAGCTTGGCGTGGGGCTTGCGCGCAGCAGTCAGTCCGGAAACCCACATAAAGCCAGTAAAACTCGCAAACAGTTCGCGAGTCGACTTCGAATGGCTGCGTCACATTGCTGTCTTGCCGTCACCGCTTAGTGCCAAAAGTGCTCAGAAGCCCGCGGCGCACATAAAATTAGCGTAAAGTTTTATGGACCGTCCAGAGTTTTGCGTTTTACTTTGCTATGGCGGTGAGGCGAAGAAAAAATTGCGACACCTTATGTGAAAAACAATGTTATTCGAAATTATTCTGTTCGGAATGAAACCTTCTTGACTTTTCATTCATTTTTGCATTTCGCAAAGGGGAAGCAAGAACGCTCGTAAATTGGTAATTTATAATGCAATGTAATATGCGCAAAGTAACAATAAAAGTCGGTGGAATACACAGCTGAAAACGGAAAACTTTTGATTATACGACTACTGCCAATACCACCACGAAGATGACGGCAAATAAATCGGGAATAAAACAATAAGTCGCAAATTGCAATGCAAATATTCAGTCTTGTGCACTCACCTTCAACGGGTTTCTCTTCAAAGAGGAAAAATGTCGGCAACGAGAAAAGGAAACTTAGAAGCCACGCGATGACCACTAGAAACTTTGCTCGCTTCCCTAAAAATCACGACAAAACAAACTAGAACAACTGGGCAACACTCATGCAGATAACATGTTTATGTTAGGTAGTTAGTAAGTTCCCCCACCTCCATCCTCCACCCCCCACCCCCACCCGCCTTCTTCTTTTCAGATACACGGCAGATTAAATGAAGGTACATCCCAAATGGGTTAAACGACGCGTGCGAAACTTGAAACCCACTCGTGCGCAATTCCAGATTATTGTCACTTGAATTTGCCAACGCTCTAATAATTTCGTATTACCCAAATTTATTGTTTAATTGCGTAGACAACAATTGCAGACTTACAGCTACCAGAAAAGTTCATCGGATGTGTAATGGCGTCATAGCGATCTATGGAAAGCGCTACTAGGACGTACGTTGAAGAGTATGTGACCACAGCTTGAAGAAACCGAATCAACTTGCAGAGTATATTGCCAGCATGCCAGGCTACTGTGATACGCCAAACAATATCAGTCGATACGTTAATTAAACCCACAGCTAAATCTGGAAAGCGAAAGGTTTTATACCAGCAAATAATAGAAATCATGTTTAGGTTTAATAAGTACCCGCAATTGCTAATTGTCGAATGAAAAAGTTCATTCTTGATTTACGGCTTTTGCTGACGAGGAGCGTGACTAACACTGCTGAATTTCCAAGCACAATCATCGTGAAGAGCACCCAAAGTACAGTGAATTGTTCAGTCTGAAACAGGCAATAACATCGCACCCTATAAGTCTATAATATTTCTCATCAATTGTTTTCTTTTGATGATTTGTTTTTAATTAGCATGGTTCCTTGTTACCCTTTCGTGCATAGGCGCCCAGCTCTGCGTGCACTGTCGGTGTTTAACCCGAGCTTAACACAATTATGGCGATAATTACACTACACGCGTGCGCATGCAAATCATTGTACGTTAACTGGTCGCGAAAGTCGCTGGTGTTGCGTGCATTGTTCGCTCAAAACGCGCTATTTGCGAGGGAGCAAAGTTAGGATATGCGTTGCGTTCGTGCTCCAGCTTTCATGTCCATCTGGCGCGGCGGCGGCGTTGGTAGGAAGTGGTGAAAGGGGAGGAAGGTGCCACACGCTGTGGCATCAAACCAACAAAATGATTTCCACGCCGGCTGAAACGGTTAAAACACACGGATTTCAGGCAGGCAGCTTCCGTCGATATATTCCGTCCCTCTGTTCGTCGTTTACGTGTAGATACGGCGGGGAGGGTCAGAATCCGTTTTTGAGCTCTGTCTCGCGGTTGGGGAGAAATGGTAGGAATGTGGTATGGATTTACTTTTGGAAGTTTTGATCTAAAACTGTATTGTTTGAACGTAATTGACTTTCCAATATTTGCAACGTGGTACACGTGTCGTATCATACTGAAAGGGTAGTTCTTGGAATCAACAAGTTCGTTAATATGTGAGAGCAAATAATTATTCTGCAAAACTCGTGACTTGTTCCTGGCGCATGTTATTTGTGTTTCTATGATTTAATCAACTTTGCTGCTTTATGTGGCTGCACTATCAAGTATCTTGATAGGAATTGCCAACAATGGACGGACAACGCAACAATTTAGCTTAGATTGCTTAGAGTCTGGGATTTCGGACGCAATCATGTAGATTGCAGCGCATCACATCAAGTGATCACATCATTTGACAGCAAGCAGCTGGGTAGAAATTGGTGGCAACATCAAGTCGAATGTGCAATCTGCACTCTGTGCATTAAGAGGATTTGTCAGCGTTTTCTCATGTTCTTACTGACAGCAGCCTGGAATGTTACTCCCCTGTTTTGCCCGTGAAGTGTAAATAAGTGAAGTCAATCTTCCTATTTTTATTTGCGTCTTGAATTGGCTGAATAGAAATTTATAAAAATCGCAGTCACGTATCAAGAATAGACAATAAACGAAAGGCGGCTACGTGATGTGTGCAGCACACGGTGTCATTTCTAGTTCTCTGATACGCGTTGTCATTTTTTATTTTTTACTCGCTTTCTTCGGTCTCCTTTGGCGATGTCAGCTGCGTGTCGGTGACATTGTCTCTGCCACTGCATGGTATTATCCTGTGAGTGGATAAAAACGCTGGTTTTCCACGCTCGCCTTTTCTAAGGCCTAAAGCTGAAAGATACACTACGGCAAAGCTGAGCTGAATATAAAAAAGAAACAATGAAAAACAGGGCCGACGTTACAATGAAGAAAAGTGAAGCAAAGAAACAGCAAAGAAATTTCAGCGAGTCGCGATTTATTCAAATGTCCGCGATCGGTTTAAAAGTTTTAACAACTAAGAATGATTTGGCGCAAATGGAATACTAACTATCTGTTAAACATTTATGCGGGTGTGCTGAATGCTGCTGCAGATTAACTTGATGCGCATAATTAATGGTGTCACCGGCAATCCTATGTAGGAGTACTGCATGTCCAACATGGTAGTGGACGGCGTCAATGAAATTAAGATTATGCATGGCGTGCCTTGATGCGCCTCAGTTATTTTGATTCATGGTTCGAGCGTTAAAAGCATCGCGCAATTGCTCCAGACAGTAATTTCGTATTGTGTGAATTGACTTCAGACAGTTGTAAATTTAACATTTGAGGAAAAATTATTCGATGAGTGATGATCCTAATGTTTTGTGGTAGTGCATTAATAACTAATGATTAATTGATTTATTTTAAGAGATACTAAGATACAAGGCGTATCAATTACGTGTGTGCAGCTTTTGAATTATTCAGACACAACTCATATTTAGTGAGGAATATACGTATACTTAAACCTATTTGTTCAATTTGTCTGGTCAAATCAAAACGATGCAAAACTATCAACTAAACTGCACACTCTATGAAGTTAGCGTATTATGTAGCATTCACTGCAATGCCACCAATTTGATCCCCTAAATCAACGCTAAATCATTTCCAGTTTTTCCTCCCAGTCTTTCTGCCTACGCACTATCGGATTACGCCGCCGCCCGCTGCCACCACTGCGCCGAAACGGCTAATGCGTTACCATGTAATGGATTCGCGTCTCCGGTGGCGGAAGCGCTGCCGCACATTTAGATTTCCTGCGACTAGGCTCGCCACATATCCGGGCAAATAATATACTTCGTTTCCTCAAAACATCAACCAGCCCACTCTACGCTTATCGCCGCGAAGCACTATAAATATATTGTTGCCGTCTTTCGTTTTTTATTCGCGCGAATATCAAGCACTATCTTAGTATCAAGTACACCGATCATAACATTCATCCTCTCCGACGTGCAGAAAATGTGGGAAATCAAAGAACTTCTGAGTGAATTGCTTACAAAGAACATCAGCGCAAAATTATGTCGCGCACGAATATCATTGGCCTTCGAATTTTTCTTTCGTTTGTGATTGTGATGTAAAACAACTACTTTGTTTGAAGACAGTCGCGAATTTATCGACAGCATATTGTAGACCATTCTATTATACAGCGTATTATCCCAGAGTGGACGTTTTCTGTTTGCTAACTATCCGCGATTGATAAATTTACGATATTCGAAAGGTTGTTTTGTATTTATGATTATTTAATATTTCCATCTTATCCTGCACATCGAGTTGTGTAAATAAGCAAATATTAGTCGAATGTTATACTGTTCACTGTATATTTGGTTTATCTTCCGTTGGTAATTTTATCACATGCGCAAAATTCGCAAATTAATCTAAAACTTCCTAAAAATACTTTTACGATATGATCTGCCGCGCGAAAAATATTTACCAAAGGTTAACACGCATCATGTGGTCGCAATGATGGTTGGTAGTAAAAATGAGCGCAACGCGGCCAAAATAAATTCATGCTTATTTTGCACTTTATTGAGTCATTACGCCAAATGTCACATCAGCAATTCACGATTGTCACCGTTGCTGCAGATAGGGCAGATGAATGCAGACATCAAGTGGATTGGATGAATTATGTCGTTGGCGTACATTGAGTGCTTGGACTACTTGGCGGTAGTGATTCCTTTCACTGCGCCGTTCGGGGGGAGAGAGATTCTTTTTCTTCGTCGTTTTACTTAGAAATTTTTATTTGTTGAGATTTACAGCAATAACACTGGCATTTTTCTCAATTTCTCGTATCTTGTATTGACTGCGCAAAAAATTGCAGATTCTTTCTCATTCTATCTATCGATCAATCATAGGCCTCACAACCGCTCATAAGCATTCTAACCTAATCCGCATCAACCCCTCGAACTTGTTAAAAAATCCACGCCTTGTGCGAGGCAGCTTAAAATTTGCATAAATGATCCTAAATTACACTTTTTGCGATTGAATAAATTTACGACTCTAGAGTACGAAATAACGAGAAATATACCAGTTTTTCCAAAGCACTTGTTAGTTTCATTTGTGTCACATTTTGTGAATTTTGTGAAGTCATTTAAGAAGCTGCATGCGAGATGAAATAAGAATTGTAGGATGCGAGGCGACAAT
>JAODGC010000001.1:4192088-4204634 GCA_027574925.1 Ecitoglossa quadriceps | reverse complement strand
ATTTTGTGAATTTTGTGAAGTCATTTAAGAAGCTGCATGCGAGATGAAATAAGAATTGTAGGATGCGAGGCGACAATCCATGCAAGTCGCGCAAGAGCTGTGCCAAAATTGAAATCACGTAGTGCACAACACAATGAAATTCGGGATGAATGCAGGCACCAAGGCTGGAACGGGACGAAAGAGTAGAGTGTCGGTTGGGAGCGCCGCGACAATTGACAAGACTATTGTGGTGCACTTAGCCCAATTCTTGGCGAAATGCTCTTAAAAATTAAAATGAAATTCCGCCATGTGACGTCTAATACAATCTCTGGAAATCCTAGTTTAAATCAGATAAATGTCGGAAAATCAACAGCAACCATAAAAATCCTGACAAAATGCCATCATTTTTTTACTGTTTGTAATTTCAACTCGATGCGAATAATTGAATCAACGCAGTGAATGGTTTTATAGGCTGAGTGGTGCACAGTTAAGTCTTCTGTGAGATTATAATACATTCTTGCTTCGTTCTGGGACAAATTTTCATTTGCTACCTTATACTGAAACTCATCCAGGGATTACTTCAGACTTGGTTCTTTTGCGTAAAGCGCAAATTAGATTTTCATTGTAAAAATTGCAAAAGAAAAATAAACAAAGAGAGCTTTGCAAAGAAAGGCATCTGATAATGGAAATATTAGATTAGTATAATTAGCCAATAGTAATTAATTTAGCAAGATTGCATGCGGCTAGTAATCAATTTACAATGTGCAACCGTGTGTGTTACCGCATTATCGAGGTTGAGATTCGAAATTTCGCAAGCATCCAGGTCTCACGTTTGGGCATCAGGATTCGACTTTTCGCGAAGTTATATTGAAGGGTTGCAGGTTTGACAGGAAATTAAACTCGCGTCAATAGAATTCCAAAATTTGAAAGCAAAGTGGCAATAAAACACACACGGTTGCACTCAAAGAAATTAATATCATTTCTTTTTCAAGCTTACCTTATAAAAGTAAAATGAGTTAATATTATTTTTGCCACTTGGCTCGCTGGTACTTGCTAAGTTGAAGATGGCTCCTCCACCGCCTTCTCCGCCATCACTGCCATTAAGTTGCAGAAGGCTGGCGGAATCCTCCGCCTCCGCATTCCAGCTCATCTTGTGTGCTCTATCAAAGTTTAACTTTGGCGGGCAATTGATGTTGATGCATGATTGGAGTTAATTTGTTTACAGTTTACATTTTAGCTTAAAAATCTGCAACAAAGCAATCTCTTAAAATACAAAAACGCATTCTTTTTATTGGCAAATCTAAATTATAGACAAGTTGGTATCTTTTGGTATCTGTGACACTTGGAATTAATTATACAATTTACGACTTTTTGCTTCGTCTTCACTGAGGTCTTAAATAAATAGGACAACAACGCGGACGTGAATGGAAATTCATTCCAACACCTATGCAATTTGTGCGAGAGGATTAGGGCGGTGGTAAAAACAATATGATGTTGAAGCTATGAAAACGCAAATATATTGCGAGCAGAAGAGAAGTTTACATGTTACAGATAGCAATGAATATATTAACTGGCAAGTGTTTCAAATTTGAAGGTATTTAATGTTATTATTAATTTCACAAACATTTAACTTGCCTGCAAAGCGGCAAATTGGTATTCTTACAAAATTCCAATTATCTTTTAGAAAATAAAATAAAATGTTGTTTGATTGTTGTTCAGCTCGGCCATAAGCGATTATTACCCAACACGAACAAAAAACCTGCGTTGAAACGACAATAGCGTCTGTTTTCGGACCATTTTCGTTTATTTTCCGGCATTCTCCACTGTCGCCAGCAGTTTCACATAGTAGTTTCATTGTTTTGCGCTGCAGTTTTCTAGTTTTCCGCAATTTCACTTGAAGGTTTCCGAATACAGCAACTTGTTCAGTTCTTTTCTTGGCGAAACAAAATTTAACTCTTTCTTTTTTCAATAAGGTATCAAAAATTAATTAATTTGTTTTACCTGTTTGCCAAAAGTTGGAGTACAGTGAATTTTGAATTTTGAAGTGCAAATAGGATTGAGTTGAAGAGCAACGAAAAGATAAAGAAAAAAGTGTTGGTATCACTTTGATTCGTTTCGAAAGCACTAGAAACACATGAAAACACTTTCTTAAGATATCGTCAAAACACAGAAAAAGCACTGAAACAGTTGGAACACGTGGAACGCGACGATATATATACAGCTTACTTATGTTGAATGCTGAATTGATTCCAGTGTTCTACGCGGTATTTCCTTTATTCATTTAGGTGCTTCTAGAAACTTTTTCAAGATAGTCGAATAATTATTTAGTTAAAAATATTTTTTAAGTAAGGAGTTTTAGCGCAATCGCACAGTAAAATATTGCAAGCGCGTTTTTCAATCTCTTCGGTGTCTGTTTTTCCAGTCAACATTTTCACGCATTTGTATTCAGTTTGAGACATTATTAGCTTGCACGCACTTAATGTTAATTTTATTGCATTTGCTGTGTTCGCGTTGATCTGGTTTTGATTTAATTTTCTCTACCGCTTGTAAATATCTATTGAATCCGAGTATACAAAGTTTTTAATTTTAATAATCATAAAGCTAATCATTTATTATTTATCTCTCAATAGGCTTTTTTGTCAATCTGTGCGCTGTGTATTTTTCGGTTCATCTTGCGAATTAAAACCTTTTTTGGTTCATCTTCAAAATTGTTCAGCAGTCAATAATTCCTTATAAATCACTCACGCACTGCACTAGATCAACTTTTAAATTCATTTTTCATTTATAGCTCAAACTACTTTCTGTATCTGCATTGATATATTTCTTTCGCGCTAAAATTGTGCAGAAATGCGTAAACACACATCACACGTGCGTTTATCAAGCCGGCGCCTCTAAAAAAAGACCCCCGACAGCGAGTAATCGTAGCATCGTTATTTATAAACTTTACAAAATGCGAATCGAACACGTCTTCGATCAAACTACAGCTAAGAAATGTGTTTAATATGCCAAAAGTCCAATATTTCAACATTTATGAAATGCGAAATTACCGCACGCATTAAAATGAATTTATAGCTAATTTATAACCGCCCCATGAACGTGTCAACGCGGCGTAAAAACAAAACTGCGAATGGCTGCTAAGCCACCACTAGTGACGGTTACTGACTGGAAATGAATGCTATTTCCCAGCGCCTGAAAGAAGAAATGGGAACAATTTACGAAGTGAAGTTTACTGACTGTAACAAGGTGTGGAATGAAAAGAAAGCCGGAGAAAATATAAACAACTCGGAAAAATGATTTTGAAAATATTACGAAACGAAATTGATTGCACAAGCTGTAAAATGCTACAACGTAGAATGTAAAATGAACAAAGACATTTTCTGCACTGCAAATTCACGCCAAATTGATCAGAAAAATCGAGGGAATCGGGAAAATTCAACGAAAAGAATCCCAACGCAGCTGCGTAGTGAAAGACTCAGCAGGTTGTGTCGAGTAATAAAAGTACTAAAAGTTACTCAACAGTAAAGCAATAGGTCTAGCCGGAAAGTCGAAATGAAAGAACAGTTTTGAATTACAATGAAAAACTGTGTTGAAGACAAATACTGGCACTATTAATTCGTACTATTAGTTTAGTACTTCAACAATTTTCGTATCAGCGGCAAGCTACTTCACAAGTTGGGACGTAGCGCTTTATTAAGTGACAATTGAAAACTCCGATAACTCCGCGAAACAATTTAGCAATTATGTCGAGGTGTTTTTGTAGGCAACAATGAATTGTCGAAGATGTCGATGCACTTTTCTGCAGTTTCACTTTTTTGTTTGTCCAGTCTTCCTCGTTGCAAGTTATGTGCAATAGAAGTAGGAAGCCGTGAAAGTTGCAAAAACTATTTATGATTATTGCACGGATTCAGTTTAACTCAGAGGAGAGGCAAGGGAAAAGAGTGTTGTAAAAGACGCCGACGAGCAAGTATCCAGAGTATCGCAGAAACGTAACTGATCCGACGAGTCGATGACTAGAACAGTACAACAGTATGAAAATACAGAATATACTAAGAATACTGCAGAGTTGCACAATGAAATTGTGTGAATTCCAAGTTAATTCTTTCAAAAATATCAGCACCTTCATGTTATCAATTTCAAAGCGTTTTTTTCTGCTTATTCTGATTTCATAAAAGCAGGTTGAGTATGTACTTCTCCACATTGTTTGCTCCTTTCGGTTGACACTTAGTAGTTGTAAACAATCAAAAAAGCAAGCCATTTGTCCTGAGAAGCTACCACGAACGATTCGCACTCGTATTCAATACTCTCGCATTCCTTCAGTTCTTACGACTAGCAATAAATCGCTGTAGCTTACGAGAAGCGAGTGATGTGTAATATGCAGATAATGTCATAAAGTATCATCCTTAAAATAGTGCCAAAACAACGGACCAAAAAAAATGCACAAACTAATTTAGTAAATTATATTACTTTTTGTTGGCTTGGCAAGTGCTTGCAACTTTATAGCTCTCAATTGTGTAGATTGATGGTTTATTTTTGTTCTTGTTTAGCGCTCGTCGAGTTGAATCGAGCAGAGTGAATCGTATTATCGACTGACAATCACCATTAATGACTTGATGAATGTAATTTTAACTTTTATGCGTTTATTGTGCCTGTGATACGGAGCCGGAATAGAAGGCAATGGATATATTATATTGTTACTATGATACAAGTATCTAGCGTGACTACTTGTTTTTTTCCGTATGTTAAGTTGGTATGCGCGTAATGTTTTATGATTGCGGCTTTTTGTGAGGATGATGCTGCTAAGGTGTGTTTAACTACAATTTAATTTCTTGCTTATTTGACATTTAATCAGCACATGTGCGAAATGAGATTAAGTTTGCATTAGTACGTTACGGCTGACTGTAATTAAGTTATAATTGCGATGCAAACCAACCAGCTCTTGATCATACCTTGTTCAATTTATTGAAGCATTCTTCGGTCAAGGTACTGACGTAACTCGAGATAAGACCGCTCACAACAAGTCTAGCAAATAATTCTTCCAATTCTTCACTTTTCTCGTTTTCTTGTAAGGTGCGAAGCAAGTAATCGGCGCACGCGCATCTTGGAAAGAATTTTTCTTACTTGACTCGTTACCAACACTCCCAGCACATTTTTTCTCTCAATTCGTAGTTTTTCTGCGGCAGTTTCTTGCTGCTCAGGTGCTCCCTGCTTGTCATTGGTGATGAATTTTTCTGCGGTTCTCATTCAATTTGAGGCACGATCAAGTAGCGTACGTTGGGCACGAATTCAATTCGACGACATTAATACTATTCGTAAATACCTCTAACGAGTTTCTATTTCTCGCTGGAAATTATGTAATTGTGTAAGTTATACACTTCTACTAGTGCCGATCGTGCTCTATCCTGCAGTGGCATATGAATTATTCAAGTCAAATTACATTTCTAGTTGATTGGAAGCATATTTTTGGCAACAATAGTTATAGTAAACCGGCGAATAATCCATTGACTATTGATTTGCATCCCCCCCTTAACGCAAAACACACTAAGTTATGTAAATGGACAACAGCCATCAATTACAAGAATGACATCGGAGCATTAGATAAAAGATCATCGTCAACTTCGTAACGTTTGAGGCTTCCAGATGGAGTTAGGTTCAAGGTTCAAGAATGGTTGAAAAGGTTCAAGGTGCTGATTTTCCAAATAAATTTTTTATTCCACTTTATTCCACTATTGTCTATTTTCATGCATTCCATACTAGCACAGCGAGTAGTGGCTGTGGATCAATGATAAAATGTGAAAAAAATAATTTATCCACTCTTCCTATGCAACTTCTCAATATTTTCCAACATTTGACCTAAACAAGTTCAATGTACAACAACCTCTGAAATATCTAATAAACCTGTCTGCTTGACATATCCGAAAGAGAAATTATTCTCCAATTACGCCCCTTTTTGAATATCTTTCCCGCGCTGTATTCTTCAGCTGGTTCCACTAGTTTAGCCATATTTCCATCTTTTCGACCATTAGCAAACAAGTAATTTATGGATTCACCATCGATTTTTCTAATTTCAGCGCAGCGCCCAGATAAGCACGCCGTAATCGTCGGTTCCATTCGCGTCAAACCCGTGCGAGACTCAATTCAACATGATTACGGCGCTGGAGGCATCCACACCGCTACTCGACAGACATTCGAATTGTTCATGTTGATCAGTGCCGATCAAAGACGCAAGTAATTCATGTGCGTCGCGTACGCGCCGGAATTTTTTAATTCACACATTAAGATTGCGTACGCAGCGTGCGCCGAATCACAAATATGTGATGAGAGGTTTTTTCACTTCAGCTATGTTTAACTCCAACCGAGTGGAAGTATTAATTGCGGCTGAGGCGGTGGAGATAATCACGCCGTGTTATTATATTAATAGAATGCAAACATACTCGTGGCGGGTGGGTCGACTGAATGTTGATGAACAAATGTCTCTGCCAGGTGGTACAAATGGGGCACGACTCATTAGAGGAGAGAAGGATTTCAGTTGCGAAATGTTATTAGTATGTTAATTTTTACGCCGTTAATTAAACATTGGCTTGTTTAACTAAGGATAATAAAGTGAGGTTATTGTCTTGCTCAGAATAACTGCATATTGATGTATTAAGCGCAAATAGTTGACACCTTTTGCCAATGGAGGTAATTAACTCGAAATTTATGGCATCCTTTGCAACTTTATGAATTTCTTACTTTAACTCATATCAAAATGGTCTTCAAAAACGATAGTAATATGACGGCCGTTATTTTTCGCAGTAAATTAGTAATTTTATTACGATTACTTCCTTGCATTAATTGTTTCAAGATTATTTTACTTTATTTTAATTGATTTCCAACTAGTATATACTTTTTCCAACTTGAGTTATCTCACATTATTCTTAGTTTGGCTTTCGGGATGCGAAAAGTAGGTTAATGCACCATTCCACAATCGGCCATCGACAATAACATCCCTGAATTTCCTAAATCTGGTTTTCAACTCATAGATCTCGCATTTGGACGTGCAAATGCGCGTGAGGGTGAATGATGAATCTGCTGTTAGCAAAGTGTTCACCATCCTGTAGGCAATGAAAATCATTTGCATTAAATGCCAGGCACGGTGCCTCTCCTTTTCATTTCCCGCGTTTCATTTTATTGGCAAGGGGAACAAAAATCGTAAATAAGGAAATACACGAACTTGGCAAACAGCAAATTGAAGCGATGCGACAGGAGTGGAATAGATGTAAATCTATTGGGATTTATTGTTCAAGCGTTGAGTTGCAATTAAAGAAATGTGAAATAAATCATATCGTTCCATTTGGAAGTTGTAATACCACTTGAAATGGTCAATTATTTCTTGTATTATGTATTATAATAACTTAAAAAATTCACATATTTAATTCCGTAGAAAAAGTTTTAATTCAAGTCTAAAATGCCCTAAAATATTTTACAACCGTTGGATGTTATTTTCAGCGATGTATTAACGTAATTTTATAGTTTCACAACTCTCCCGCACTTCAGTTTGGTACTCCTCAAATTTGCATACTACGTTGTTTTACCACATTCCAATTGTTTCATGTACACTGTAATTATAACTTTTTTGTTTGTCGCTTTCTCATCTCCGCATTTATGGTATTGTCGGCTGTTCCATGTCCATTGTTCAGCTCGCCGCGTTTCATTACCATAAGAAGACCACATGCCTTTCGTCAGTGGCGATATAAAAAAGATAAAAAAAAAGCGAGTTATCAACTTATCACGGGCTCAAGACCAACCGCAACTGAATTTTCTCCGGCCGTTCGCATGCCTCATGGGTTCTTGCTTCCTCATCTTGTTTCGACGCGTCGTAGGTCGTTAGTCGTTTCATGGTGTATTTAAATGTCGTCTTTCACATTGGCGACCTTGCGGGAAGTTGGGACGAAGGGCGCAACGAACTGAAAACGATGGAAATGGCAAACATTGCGAAGGCACTTTTAAAATTATGTATGATTTATGTCATCATCTGCCTTCTTTCGGTTTATTGTTGGAATTGTTATGCTTTCTGTTTAAGTTGATTCTATACTTTTTCATTTCCTTACTTTGGCGCATTAGCTACGTTATTTTCCGTATTATAGTTATGCGCCTTTTGCAACATTTGCATACGCTGATTGTCGTTAAAAGAGAACCGGTTGTTTTGCGCGTTTTGCCAGAAGCTGTAGCAAATTATTTCGAGCTTTAAGTGGCAATAACAGCGGCAAAGGACAAATGAAGAGATGATGGAAGGAGTAGTAATTTAGAAAGTGGCATAACCTCCCCTAAGTGTGGAATTTTCGGAGGCAGCATTAGGTTTGGCCATTATAAATTTATTTCCTTTCCTCTTTGTTTTTTAAAATACATTTTTATTGAAGATGATCCAATCAAGAACAATGACACCATTCTACCACTATTTCAGTGATTATTTCATCCATGTTTGTGTTGTGGGTTGTGGGAGGTCCGGTTTGATAACACACTTCTCTTTACTTCACTTCACGCCAATAAATCATTTATCAAGTTTACGCCTCGTTTCATAACGCGCAGCAAAAGAAATACAAGAAGTAATACTTTTGTGTTCTTGCATTTCTAATGTACATGCTGTCATCAATAACATCAATAATGTTTGCATGCGCGTGATGCGATATTTTGAACTCTATCTTAAGAGCTCAGAACAGTTAAATACCTCTATTGATGCGATCAACGCGTCAAACAAGTGAATACATCCATCAATCATTGCGCCTAATAACAATTTGCTTATGTTTATCTCAAAACTGTCACGCTCGATTGAATTCACGTTCACGCATCAGTCGCTTTTAATTACGGATCACAATCAACTCCGATTTCTGTTCTTTGCTCTATGCATTGTTCGCATCTCGATGGAACCGCTCATAATTCGGGCCATTATTACGCCGCATTCATATTGCTAATCAATAGTCAGATATCTGTAAGTCAGGCTCTAATCGACAATTCGTGTCTTTGCAACTTTTCTCTTCTGTGGCATGTCACTTTCGCGCACGCAATAAAAACAGTTATAAATCAATTGCGCTTATTACGACGCGTCTCTTCGAGCAACCAATCCATTATTGTAACATTATTATTTGTGATAACATATTATTAAAAGCGCCGCCGGCACAAGCAGCAATAATGCCACAGAGATAAACATTCACGTGCAGCCTTAATAATAAATTTCGTTTTTTTTTGCCGTGCTGGTTTTTATTCGCGTGCTCTTTGCAATTTTTTCGTTCCTAGACTAGCGCTGGCGGTGTAAACAGGCTAAGTATATTTGCTCATGCCGAAACTATTTTGCGTCGCTTTCTGCGTGATTTATTTCTTTATTATATGCCCGATCTAATTACAGTCGGCTGGCCAATTAGAAAATTAGTGCGACGACTTTATTAGATTTGCGGTAGTAGATTATAACGTCAACGTCTGATGCCGATATTGAAGAAAGAAATAAATTGGAAGACCGTTATAAGTCATTATCACAATCTCTTGAAGATATATTTGCAATTTGATGACGGTTTTTTTTTAAACTATATATATATATATAAAATACGATTACCTTAATGCATCATCAAACACTTATTGGTAAAGCTGCACAATCAAAAACAATTCCACTGTCTGCCTATTTAGTAGTTTAGTCAGTCTGCCCACATTTCTGATATATATATATATATATATTTTTTTTAACTCAGGGGTTTATGTTAGCAAAGTCTCAAAAATTTCATCGGCTGCAACACGCGTTTTGTGAAGCAGAAGCAAATTACGTACAACAGAGCTGAATTTATGTCTCTTGCGTGGCGTCCCGACGATGTACCAGGCGCTACTAAAGAGCCGGCGCGCGGCGGCCAAAACGCAAGCCGCTACTGCTGCCCCACGCGCACTTGTCGCACTTGTGCGCAAATCGCTCCTCTTACAGGACACAGAATCCGTGCTAAAAGAGAATTAAGCTGGATAAAAATTATTCCCAACCCGCTGCTTTTCTTATCCAGGCGAATTGATTATTTTCAATTGATAGCACTTTTTGTGCACACCTGTCACCCAACATTAGTAAAACACCTGAAATCACGTCAAACTGCGTTCAAACCGTTTACATCACCTAAAACGTGCTTGAGAACATCGTGCGGCACTAGTTAAATAGCGAATTTATTAAAATAGTCCTAATAGTGAAGTACCAAGTGTCATCGATGCTCCCAATTGATGAACTACAACTACTTCTTACTTCTTTCGCTGCGTGTTCGCTTTTGGTCGCCGGACTGATATTGATTTGACGCTTGCTTCGAACGCAACGCACGCCAGGAATGTGTGCAATTAACATTAAAAATATATAAAATATAATTAGGTATTAAATTTTATAACCTACGCGACGACGTGTCGTCCAAATAAATCGATAATTGCAGCTTCAATATGGCAGAGAATCAATTGAGCGCCTAGATTTTTCAAATTATTTATTGATACATCATTATTAATTAATTTACAATCCACCGTGGAGATTCTGTGTGGGATGCGGTGACATTTGCTTAAATTTTATATGTGATTCAATTAATTAATGTGAAGATGATTTAACGAATATTAATGAATCTAATACTAATGAGCTCACTATTGTAGATCGGCTATTAGTTTACTGCAGTATAGGATACATGAAGGAAAGAGCCACAACAATTAGTTTTTACCGAAGATGACTACATTTCACGCAGGTCATATAAATCGTGTGTTAATTTCTATCGGCATAGCCGCAACGTGCTTATAACGGTCAATTAAGTTCGATTAATTAATTACACCTTTTGTGGTGGCGGATGCGGGCCATGTTGCAACTCAATTAGGCGTGTCTATTGTTTCGTGCAGTTTTATATAATGTGCGCACTGTACTCAAACTCCCCCTGCAACTGGTAAAAATGTGCAATCGAGCGACTTCTGTATCTCGCGAGTGAGCGATAAACAACGAAGCTGGAGTTTATTCGGCAGTCAAACGCAGTAAGACAATGAGTACGCCGCGCTCGTAAACTGCGTTGCGTGCGAATATCGTTCGTAATGTGATACTATAAGCGCACGTCGACACCACAGGTGCCGCAGAAGCAACAGGTAAGCGCATTAATGCAGTTATTCAGAATGTGCCTGCTTGAATAAAATGCAGTAAAATGTAACGATTGACACGTTTCACCGCAGGTAGCGCTTAAAATGCACATGAAACTCTTTCGAAAATGCCGTACAATCTGCATATATTTTCATATTTTCAACTCAGCCACTTTTTGTATTTTTATAGCCGATATTTTCAAGACGTTCAAGACTTGTTTCAGCAGTTTATCGCATTTTAAATAAGCTATTAGCACTGCTGCAACCAAATGCATCGAGCTTCACGCCGTTCACGCACGCGTCGCGCATGTTAATCAATCGTTGGACATTCACTCGCTTATTGCCTCACGATGATCAAGATGCATCATCAGTGCCATCAGCTTTTTGCATTTGCAGCATGGTCTGGACGCTACTGCAATCAAAGCCCATGACAGTTCTAACTTCCGTTGAATGACGTTGCCAACAAAGTCAGGATTGAATTCAATTCCATTTCTCTGTATGAAGAAGTCATTTTTCACTGCTGATTTATAAGCAGTGTATTTTTATTTAAATGCCCGGCTTGTTGCATTGTTTGTCTCGTGCAGGTTGCGGTTGAGGATGTAAGTAATCACGGCAAAGTGTGTGGCTTAAAGTCGCAAAGGTCGCAAATCATCCTCGGTTTGCATCTTATTTACATGAATGTCACGCGGAATATTTAAACTAAATGTAAATTTTTACGTTTTGTACTTGCAATTAACTGAGTGTGACTTTTGCGAGTCAGTGTGCAAAGGAACAATGAGCGAATTTTACGTATCTTTTATGAAACACACAAACTTTTCATCAAATTAAGTGCAGTGTTGGTGACTCTTCGGGTATAACCCCAAGACGGTGCTCATCCAAGCGACAGGAAACCCCTAGCAAGATCTTTCTTTTGTTTTCTCCCCGCTTTCTCTAACTGAGTGCTAAAATAATGAAGTCAGTATTCCCAATTAATTGCACCTTATTGTACTGCGTAAACGTTTCATTTGCTAATGCTTTTCAATTCGTCGCTATCTCAAGCAATTTTCAATAAAGTTCAGGCGAATCAAACGGCAATAAATACTTATAAATTAGCCTTGCTGCGAATGAGATGTTTTCTTGTGGTGTTTTTGGTGTAAATTACAGTTGGGCACTTTTATTGCGCAGCATATCAAAAATTGAGAATAATTCTCGCACAAAATCGTTTTATTTATATCTTCATAAATCAACAGTGCGCAGCCAGCACAAAATAAAGAAGCAAAGCTGCTGTGGATGCTGTAAATCATTCTATTTGAGACAAGCAGACGTAGGAGAGAACAACACACTTATCGACTCTAAAAATTCCGTGTTTTAACGTTTTTTTACGAGTAACTGTTCATAATTCTCGTGTTACTCATTGCCAAAGATGATAAAGAAACTCGAAGGATTTATTCCAACTGTTCCCAACTTATTTATCTTTTAATTTTGGCACATCGT
>JAODGC010000001.1:4056279-4189060 GCA_027574925.1 Ecitoglossa quadriceps | reverse complement strand
AAAGTAAATGTTATTAATGTACAATTAAAAAGGAAAATTCAAAAACGTCGTCGATTAATTCCACACTTGGTATCAAAGTATCAAAGATGCATTCTGCAAGTAAGTGGTTTGAATACTTCTCTGCGTGGCAGCTGCCTTTTTGCATGCACTTGCTTTATTTGGTCTGCTTGCTATTTCACTCTAATTAATCGTTTCCGAGAAAAATAGTCCGCTTTAGCATTCTTCTTTGTGACATTGCTGAAGATCAACAAGACAAAAATGCACCTTTCCAGTCGTGCAGCAAAGAGATGACAAAAAGGCGAAGAGAAAAAGTGCACTAAATTTACACGCGCTTTCGACGGAAAACAAACTTCAAATAACAGTGCATAGCGTAAACCAGCAACAAAATGTATTCACCCAAACGTCATTCCACCGATTGCACCAGTCATTTGGTAATAATATATACATTTGTCTGAATCGCTCCACAAAAAATTTATCTTATCTATACGATACATATAAATGAACCCATCCGGTCAAATTACTGACCCAGGTTCTCCCACTGGCCTTGGTACGCCTGGGCAACACGAAACACCAGAACTCCATGTCGCATCTGGACACATTGGAAGTTCGGTTCGTCCTAGCACTGTACCTCATCATAGTATCGCAAGTGCTGGTCACCATGAGATCCCACCTCATCATGAAGTTTCGGGCCATCATGGGCCCGCAGGTCACATGGGAACCCCACACATCAGCACCCCAGGTCACATGGGAACCCCACACATCAGCACCCCAGGTCACATGGGAACCCCACACATCAGCACCCCAGGGCACATGGGAACCCCACACATCAGCACCCCAGCTCACATCAGTGGAAACATTAATATGAGTGGCAGTGCCCCATCAAACTATCGCCCTAGCAATCTCAGCTTTGGTCACTGGTCTGTTAGTCCAGCTGGTTACCGCCGTCTTGAAGAAGACATTGGACCCAATAACGCGCTTTTACAACCACGTTCTTCAATTCTTCTTCCTCATCTCCAACAATCAGAAAAGAAATTCTTTGAACTAGTGGCTAATAATGCCATCGAGGATGTACGTACATTTATCTCTGAGAACCCTGGTTTTAATATCAATTGTGTCAACTTTCAAGGCGTCTCCGCGCTGCACATTGCAACACAGAATAAATCAGAAGCTATGGTTGAGTACTTACTAAGTTTGCCTAATATTGATATGGGTGATTGTGTGCTGCACGCAATTAGGGACAACCAAATTAAGATACTACAGATGTTGCTGGATAAATTGCAGGAAACAGCTCCTGGATTGGAGTTTGTGGGAGTCACTCATAGCTCAGATTTTCCAGATCACGTAACACCTTTGATCCTTGCTGCACAATGCGGACATTTTGAGATAATAGAGTTGTTGATTGAAAGAGGTCATCGGATTACAAAACCTCATCCTCCTGATTGCAGATGTACTGAGTGCGTACTACGGTTGCAACATGATGACCTCCTTCACGGAGAGACGCTACGGTTAAGTCTATACAGAGCAATTACGAATCCTGCATATATTTGCCACTCAACTCATGATCCTATTGCAACTGCCTTCGAATTGAGTGCAGAGTTATTGCAATGCAGCACCTTATTGCCTGAATTTAGAAATCAATATTTGGAACTGTCCAATGAAATATCTGCCTTTGCAGTTGAGTTGATTGCTTGCTGTCGAAGCACTGAGGAAATGGACCTCATACTGCGTCAGAAGTCTGGCGATCCTGTACCTGGAATGTTCTTGCCAAGACTTGTTATGGCTTTGAATTACAAACAAAAAGCTTTTATTTCTCATCCTAATACCCAACAGATGGTTGAATCTGTATGGCATGGTGATTGGTATGAATGGAAGCACAAACATATTATTGTCAAAGTATTATACCCTATTACACGACTTTTAATCCTCCCAGTAATAGCTTTGTTCTGTTTAATAATACCGAAGCATTCATGGGTTCTACATTGGGCTATTCCACTAAATAAGATGATCACCCATACTGCAGCTAATTTCCTATTTCTTGTTTTGATCTTTCTGCAATCAAACGAAGATAAGACTGGACAAAAACGAGGTCCTCCTAATACTGGCCTGGAACCTTTTATAATCCTGTTTGTTTTTGGATATGTCTGGGGTAGCTTCAGGATGTGCATGATTAGAGGCCCTCGAAGACACTTTCAGAGTTTGTGGAATGTCTACGATGTCTTCATGTATGCCTTGTTTCTGTCGACATTCTTCTTCTGGTTGGCATCCTATTTGGATGTGAAAGCAAATGACCAGCAGGATTTGGAACGAAAGTATTGGCACCAATTGGATCCGATTCTGGTAGCAGAAGGTTGCTTTAGCGTGGCTGTAATCATGGCTTTTTTCCGGCTGCAAATCTTATTCAGACTTAATTACTACCTGGGCCCTTTGCAAATAGCGTTAGGAAAGATGACTGCTGATATGTACAGATATTTTACAGTCTTCACCGTGCTCCTAATTGCATTCTCTGCTGGTATGTGCAGATTTTACCAAGCTTACGACGGAATGGTGCAGACAGATGACAACGGTATTAAAACATCTCAAGTTGGATCCTTCGTCAACTTCTCAGCCGCTTTGAAAACCTTCTTCTGGGCGTTATTCTGCATGGCCCCACTGGAATCCGCCGACGTTATCATTGAAAACCTGCCGGGAGAGAAAGATAAAACAACTATAACCAATACTCATGAATTTACAGAAGTAGTTGGCTACATTGTATTCGCTATCTTTGAAGTCATCAGCGTTCTTATGCTGCTCAACATGTTGGTTGCCACCATGAGTAATACTTTCCAGCGGGTAACTGATAATGTGGATGTAGAGTGGACATTTGGCAAGACCGAGTTTTACATTGAGTACATGAACCAGACTGTGTTGCCGCCTCCGCTGAATTTGATCCCAACTGCGCAAGGAATAGCGGCTGTAATAGATTGGATGCAAGTGGCAAGTAAAAGTGGGGGTAAGGGGAGAATTGCTAGGTGCAATCTCGCGCATTGTTGTTACATCGAGACGGAGGTCGATGAGCATATTGCAAAAGATTTCCCCATTTTGATGTCCCAGATTGTTCAGAGATATTTTAGAGAGAAGGATACAACTGGCGATCATGAGAGTGACGAGTTGGAAATGTTGCGGAATGAGATTGCGGAGCTGAAAGCTATGTTGAAGGGGTCGGCAAATATGTTGGCATAAAGAAGTTTGATGTGGAGATGGACAGAGATTTACTGATTTTTTTTTCATATTATTGTTGTTATTTCTTGATTCATTTATTATAATTTTTTTTAATCGCTATGTTGGGTGTGCATTTAAATATGCTTTGATGGAATCACTCGTAAACTCACGGCATACTCTCAAAAAACTTGGTATATATTTGTAAAAACTTGTATGCATAAAGTAGAAAACGCGCTAAAACGCTCTTAAATTATTGTATATGAATCCACACTACTTATCTCGAGACACGCCATAGTCAACGTCAGTAATTTTAGACTTCCAATACGTATTGCTCCTCTGCAACTCTTCAGTTAGGCACTCAACTCGTTGAATCCATATTTGCGGACACTCATCAGCATTCTCCTACAACGCTCAAATTGATAGGTGGCATAAACTACTTTTCATAATAAAATGGATACTTACTGCATCCCAATCAGAATCATCAACTAAGCTGCAAGGTGCGCTATCCATTGATGCCAAACTCCACCCTCTTCTTGGTGGTGGGGGCGAATGCAACACCTGCACTGGATACTTCTCCTCCCTAGGATTCTCACCCGATTTATTGACTGATGCATCCGAAGTACTAGTAGCACACTGCTTCAATTTCACTGCTAACCCTTTCTTATCCTGCTTCAGCTTTACGATTACTTCATTTTTGTGTCTGATTCGTTCGTTGAGATCCACGTTGATCTTCCTTTGCTCCTCCAACCAATATTTAACATGATCAATCACCTGCTTACTCTCGCTGCAGAGTGAATCCCGGCTGAACTTGGTTTCGCTCACTTCCAATTCCAATGCCACGAGAGATTCAGATTTAGTGTTGCATAAATCCTGCAAGGATTGGACTTTACTCAAGAGTTGCTCATTCTTTCTCACGAGAAAGTCCTTGTCATTGTGCAGATCATTCAAGCAGGCCTCCAATTCATTGATGATCAGCTTGTGTTTCTCATCATTGTCATTGAGGGCTGCACGCATGTGACCGAGCTGCATTTCAAGTTTTTCATTCTCAGTTTTGATCATCACTTGGGTCTGTATCAGAGTGTTGATTTCATTCTTGAGATGAATAGTCTCCTCGTACTTCTCACGCAATTGTTTGGAGTTGACCTGCTGTGATTCGTAGTTCTGCTTGAGTACATCTAGCACTTGGTCTTTTTCTGCAAGTTGGCAGTTCATCATACTCAACTCCCCTTCTAAATTGGTCACTACTGTAATCAACCTTTCTTGTTCACTATGGTGTTTATTAATCTGTGTATGATATTTAGTTTCGCAATCAATCAAATCTTGCTTTAACTTACTCTCCGTTCTGTCCAACTCGTAAATCCTGTTTTTGCTTACTTCCAGCTCATCGCAAAGTTTGTTACAATCGCAGTCCTTCTTTGTAACTTGATCACTTAGATCCTGCACAGCGTTTTGATAGTTGATAATTTCATCTGCATGTTGCCGCTGTATTTCAGAAATACGTTCGCTGAATTTGGCGCATTCTTGGCATCTGTTATTGAGTTGCAATTCTGCGATTTCCAGTTGCTTTTCCAGATTTTTCTGCTCGTTTGCCAACGCATCAATGGTGCTCTGATAGTCCGAAATTTCTAGTTGGAAAACGCTGATTCTCTCTTCATCACTAGCAATTTTAGCACTAGCGTGTTGAAGCTTTGAATGCGCCAAGGAAGCTTCGTTTTTAATTTTCATTGTAGCACACTGATTTCTCTTCAAACACCTGAAAAGTTTCGCGCCTTGTTCGCGTTCGACTTCGAGATTCGCCACGGCGTTTTCTAGCTTCTCCGTGGTGATACCCAACTGTACATGCAATTGATGAATTTGTTCTGTTTGGTCGTCCTTTTCGTGCTTTTCTTCATTCTAGGAAGCATCAAAACGTTATAGAAATTTTTAGAGGTGAGGAAAAAGGGAAAGTTACTTACGAGGACATTAAATAAATCAGCAAGTTGCAATTGACACTCTGATAAATTCTCAGCTAAATCATGGACAAATGTGTCTTTCTCAGATTTCTGTAGTTCCAGTGCTTGCAGTTTTTTGGTTAGTGTCCCACATTGGCCTTCAACTTGATTATACAATCGTTGGTACTTTGCAAGGCGCATTTCATACATTTCAAGGTCCTGATGATTGTAAAAGAGAGTTTCTTCGAGTTTGATGTTTTCTTCAAAAAGGTTGTCCACGAGACGCGTGAATTCTTCGCACTGGGGGATTTAAATCACACACAGAAAGGAGGAATTAAACAAATAAATCATATATAAATACTTGGACCATATAGGCATGGAGTTCTTTTTCGGTGGCAGTGATGATTGTGATTAGTTTCTCAACCAAACAACTGTGCTCTTGACACTGAAAATTAACATAAAACGGTTTTAGGGAATTATTTGGGAACGTGGAATGTAAAGGAGAATGTTAAAACACGCTTCATGCTCAAAACATTTTCATAGATTTTGAACCAAAATTAAACAAATAAGTTGAAATGAAATAATCAATCTCCTCAAATCATTAAACCATGTTTATACGTCATGCACACTCGTTAAGGAATTAGTATTGATTTTCTTGCTGTTGCAAGTGTGTGCATTTGGTTGGACACCACTTGACCCACTAGCAAACCATCGAGAAGCCCAACTTAGACCTACTTCCACATTACTCTTCTCTTGCAGGTCCTCCAAGTTCTGCTTGGTTCGAATCAACGCATCCTGTAGATTTTGAATGGTTGTCTTTTGTCCCAAAACTTCCTGCTTAAATTTATTCTCGGATTCCTTGATGGAATCAATAGAATTATGGTACATGTCCACTGCTTTCTGAAGATTGTCGCTGCGTTGCTTCTCGGTATCCACATTTTTTACAAGATTATCGATGACTTTATTTAGATTAACAATTTCCTGTTCTCTGCATGTGCGTGCGGCTTGAACTTCAGAGTCTCTGGTTCTCCAAGCCTAAAAATAAATTGAAACTAACGAACAAAAAGATTGCAAATAAGAACATACACAAGATAATTGCATTTCCAACTCTGCAATTCGGGATTTATCCTGCTTAACTTGGCATTCAGTCTGAAAACATTTCAAAGTTTTATTTACTTCTTCAATAAAATGTTATTGCATTGATACACTTACCACAATCATTTTGCTTACACTGCTTTGTAATCCTTGCATCACTTCTTCTAACTTGGCTTCCTCAACTTTCAAAGCTTGCAGTGCCTTCATCGAAGTCTCTTCCATTCGCAGACTTTCACAATCACATTCCTTGCATTTGCAGACGGTCCCCTGATCATGAAAACCTGCAAAATTATTTGTATATTTAAGCACTCCGCGCTGAGTGTCGTAGATGGTAGATTGCATACATGCATAATTTGATTCATTGCTTCCAACATTATCCCCAACACATTTATCGCTTGTTTCCGACTCTTCCGTCTCGCAAGCAACGCAAGATTGAGGTATACGAGTTTGTTGTGCTCTAGTAGTGCAAGGTTTGGGACGACACTGAAAATAGACTACTTGTGTTACCTCAAAACCTAAATTGTATAATATGATGAGTATTTCGTATGAACAACTCTCTCAAGCTTAATCAAATTTGGGTTTACTTACCTCAACAAGCATTGTTTCTAAAGTTGTTACTTTCCTTGCTGAATCAAGACGTTGATCGTTGATTAACATCTTGAGATTTTCTTTTTCACATTCAAGCTTGGAAATGGTCATTATTGCCTCATCATATTGTTGCTTAAGCGTACAGTTTTCATCATACTGCAAATACAAATACAAATTACCATTCATATTAGAGAGCATACCTATGAAGAATTCCATTACAAGCTCTGGGGACTTTTCCAATGTTTCAAGTTGAATTGTGGCTTTTTTAATGGCGACGCGTAACTGGACATTTTCAGATTCTATACATCTTATCTTCAATTCAATACATGCGAGATTTATTACGTTAGTAGATGTTCTATCAAGAAGACAGTAATCTTAAAGAGCAAGTACCTGGTTCTTTGTGGCCTCTTCCGCCTGAAAAAATTCGAGTGTCAATTAGTATTGGAAACAAAACAGTGCACTTGAATTGAATCAATAATAAGATGCAAGTTAAATTCTGATATTTTCTAGTTAAATTGTACAATAATTTATACACAATCTTTTCAGGTTTGTACTATTATTTTGGTATCATTTTCGCAATTTCCATCCAATCGACTTGGTTCTTAATGGTCATCCGCATAGTTTGAGCATTTTTGTTGATTCTAGCCAAATTTGCATCAGTTTCCCACTCGTCACTTAATTCGGTTGCGTGAAAAAAATCCCTCTTCCCTTCAGATCTGTCTGCTTCTTTTATATCATTAAGTTTAGCTGCCAATGTGGTCTTAAATTGATTATCATCAACTTTTTTATTCTCTCGCCAACCTTGCAGCTGTGGTTCTTCCTCTAGGCTGGACACATCATCCATTACATTATATCCTTCCGTTTTACTGTCCACGTGTTTTTTTGTTTTTCGCAAAAAATCGAATAGTCCTTGAATATACTCCATATTTGAACTAGAAACTTTCTTTGGATTGCAATAAGTAATTGATTCTTTTCCAACATCAACCGCATTTAAAATTCCACTCACTCTTGGAATGGGCGGTGTTGTTGGTGTTATTTTCATTGGAGGAATTGGTGGTTCATTTGAAGGTTCACTGGGTTTTCTTTTGGTTAATTTCGACATAATATCGGTTGATGTTGTTGACATTGTTGAGGGTGTAGATGGTGTTGAGAGCGTTGAGGGGGTATATGATGATAGACGGGACTTCCTCAAGGCTGCATTTGCAACAATTTCTTTTTGGGTTTCACGTATAGGTTTTTTAAAAGCTGTTATTCCTGTTTTAGATTTCGATGTAGCGCTACCTTGGCAATTGGATTCGGGTATAACGCAAACATTTGGCGTAAATTTACTAAAGTCTTGTACCATTTTCCACTCTTCTTCGTTGCTACAATTCCCATTAAACTGTTTTAGGTGATTTTGATTGGTTTGAGAAGCAAACGGTATGGGTTCATTGTTTCCCTGTTGATAAATATAAAAATCTTTAGTATCGTGTCGAGAACATTCACGTGCATTCTCAGATTTTCTCGTTTTTCTGGCTCTACATTGTCTAGAGCGCGAAGACATGATGCCTGTATGCCCTCGCACGGCTTCTCTGATAATCTGTGAACTAATTTTCTTCTCGTCGTGATCCGAAGAAGCCCTGGAATCAGCATCTCCTTCAGATTTTTCATCAATTTGGGATGAATTTGTATATGAAGATGAAGAATCACTTTCGACAATGTTGTCATACATTTGCGATCTAGAATGTACATTATTGTTTCTACTTCTTTTCTCATTCAGGCAGCATATTTTACTTTCACCAGGGTATCTTCTAGCATCTGGATAAAGAAAACAGTCTTCAGAAATTCGATTCCTTTTTCGATTCCTCCTTCTACAGCACTTCCAAAAACATTTGTAGTTCTCTTCGTCGGAAGCAGGATCAAGGCACAAATGACAAAATCGAAAGCCATGCTTTTTTCCGCACTCCTTGTTCACACAATCACAAGGTATTTTTTTTCTTCTGCACTTATTTCTACACGCTCTGCCTAAACGTCGGTCCACTCCCTCGTACACATCTTTGGTCTTTTTGGAAACATCAATAGCAGCTTTCACCGCCAAATAATCTGCATTTCTGGCAATCAATCTCATATTTCTTAAGGTAATTGGTTCCTCCGCATTAGAATCACTACAAGCACAACCAGTTTCATTCCTAGGCCCCTTGGTTATCTTTTCCGCGACGCATATGCCAGTCCTCTGCCTCAAAACCAAATCGTTGATATCTACTAAACTAGCACTTAGAATTGTAGGTGGTTGATTTTTTTCTTCAAGTTGAATTATTTTATGAAACCTAGAGTCTTTGTATATTCCTGTTTGCGGTGCACTTGCCGAACACAATTTTTTTGGACATTTCTGAAGACTTGTTCTCGAAGGAAGACGAAGTCGTTCACTGGATTTGGGAGTCAGATATTTATTGCCTTTGAGTGTTCTAAGGCTGTCCAACGTTCTTATTCTTGTTTTACACATTCTAGCGGGCCTATTGCCTACTGGAAACGAACTACGTTTCTTGCTACAACAAGATGCGATGGAGTGTACGTGTACTAAGGATTCGTCGCCAGAAGAATCGAGGGACATTGAAGTACTCGCGATAGGTTTTAGCGGTGCTTCTCTCCGGTAGTGTTTAAGTTTAATGCGGGACAATTCTATACTGTCTGTTGAACTTGTTGAGAGTTGAGATAGTTGAAGTGATTCAATATTCGCGGCTTGTGCACTGAAATTCTTAAATATTTTCTCAGGATTTAGATCTCGACAATCCGTAGCTGTATCCAGACCAAACCCACATTGGGTTCCAGCTACTATTGGTGGTAAAGATGTGGGAGGTAACTTTCGTTGTATTAATGGAGGTGGGCTAACAGGTGGAGTTGCACTGAAATGGCAACCTCCGTGAATCTCTTTCAACTCAGCTACAACTGCTCGCGAACAGAGCCTGTGATGTGAATATTGTACACCTATATTCTTAGTATCATTAGATTGCAGTGTCTGGCAGGTAAAGTCACACGTGTCATTCCTAGTCTGGGTTGTCTTGGCATGTGGAGTTAATGATGTCTGCACCTTGCAAGATTTCATGATTTTCGGGGGCGTCTGTGTTATGTCTTCGCGAATTGTTGAACAGCTTAAATCGTTTACAAATTGGGTGGAGTGTAGCGGTGTTGATTGTTTTCGGCTGTCTTGATATTCAAGCGGTGGCACAAAGGGTCTTGAATAAGCTGCAGGAATGCATGTGCTCTTCGGAGAGGAAACTGCGGACCATGTCAACTTGCGTTCGATATTATCGCACACTGAATTCAATTTGTTAATTAATGCATGTGATTGATGGCATGTGCTTGGTTCGGGAGGGCGTTGATGATGTAGAAAGGTGGTGAAGTCTCTACTTACAAAGCAACCACAAGTCTATAAAAGATTGTTAATTGCATAATTAATGGAGGCATCAGTTTTAGAAGCAAGGCGGTTTCTTTAAAACAAAATTGTTTAAGGTTGTTCAGACATTTAAGGAGTTTATTTTTCTCTGCATACAAGAAAAGACCGCGCCTCAATTAATGAATCTCTTTTGCGAGATTTACTTAATTTGTATGCCTTTTCTTCGATACCAGGCAAAAAATTATCAACAACATGTGTCACTTTGGTGAGCTTCTTCCTTACTTTCATAGCTAGGGGATCAATAGGAGGATGGGAGTGTATTAACATTGAATTTGTTGCGCTACTGGAAATTAATTTTGCGCTAACGAATTTACTTGCTTGGCACTTTGTTTCTGTGAGATATCCCTGTCTCTCATTTTCTTGCTTTCCCAAATCATTCACTTTCTCCGAATCAATCTTCTGCTGATGTAAATTATGTGAGTCATCCCTTCTCATCTTTAACTTCAACAAATGAATCTCTTCATCGTTAATACTCGGGATGGAAGACAAGGATGACATTAGGTCAACTTTATCATCATGCATCTCTTTTAACTTTACCGTTTCAAATTCATGAACTATCCTCCGATTGCGATAGTCTACGTTTAAATTCCTTCCATCAAACATTTGATAGATCTCATTGCGTGTAATGTCTTCACAAACAAAGATGATAATCTTATTATTAAAATCTTTATAGCGTTCAATATTGTTGTGGTCAGGATTTGGGCATTTGTAGTCACATTTTAGAGTTGTAGATGATGATGATAACGATGAATTTGATAGCGATTGGAATGAGTTTAGAGATTGATTGGAGGCGCTCTTGCATGCTATGCTCTCGGAGTTTTGGGATATGGATTCTTTTTGGGTTTTTACAAACATCTACAATATTGTAAACTGTTAGTTGCACCCGGAATCATTATGCGGTTAATTGATTGGTGAATTAGAACTTGTTTCTTACTTCAAATTTGAGGAGCTTTATTTCCCTGCGCAGTTCCTTGATGATGTCGTCCTTGAAGTGCGTCTGCTGGTCGGCCTTCTTGCACTGCTCTTCGAGGATCTGTACGTCCTTTTTGAGTGTAAGAAGCGCGTCGTGTTTGTCGGCCACCTCTGCGGTGAGAGCGTCGCGTACGTCCATCATTGACTATAATTCATTCAAATTCGTTAGCCTTCGGAAAAAGAGTGTGATGAATTGGGAATTGTTTACGGGGAGATTTGTATTGACATGCTTCTTAAATTTGAATGAAACATTGTCAATTGGACAAAATTCACGCAACGAAACAATTTTCAACCGACGCGAGCATTGCAATGAAATATATCGAACTTTTCAATTCAGAACTATTTAGAGCACTACGTTTCTAGTTGTTTCTAGTTTGCAATATACCTTTCGGAGTTCTTCGCATTTATGGCACTCTTTCTGCACTTCCGCAGCCATAACTTGTTTACAATGTAGCTCATCATCCAACTTCTGTTGCAACATGTTCAAAGTTCTACAAAATAATTTTCTTACTCGCCAGTTTCTTCGCTTGTACATTACTTACTTGTCCTTCAACGCGATATCTTGCTGCAACTGTGAAAAAAAATCTCATTAGTCAATCTACAACTTAATTATTACTATGATATAGTATGCAGTATTTGCATTTCTTCGTGAAAAGACAAAGTTTTACTCAATTGGCTAATTGAAATTTATTTTACATTTAAATCACATCAAATAAGGGCTTTATCATTTGGTATGCCTGAGTACAACAAGTCTTGAGCTTGTTCCCTTTAGGCTTTTCTGTCAAACAAAGCGATTGTTCCGATGGCATTTCACAACCTTGGTATCCTGGAAAGTTCTGATACCAGTCGTCCAAACTTGTGTAGGTGCGACTTTCTATCAACGCCTTTTCAAAATTATGGTTTCTGTACAAGCATTCCGAGGACAACTTGCCCTTTTTCTTGTTGCCTTGATACTGTACCTGGTCTAGCGTTGAGAAGGTTGATAACTGGTCCCTAAAGGAAGCAGGTAGTTAAAAACTCAAAAGACATTTCGCAGTCATGCTTCCACTTACGATTGATTTATAATTTCTGACAGATCGATTGTGCGCAATGATAAGCCACCAAGGTCCCAATTTTGCATCATCGCCGAATTTTTAATGAATGCTACAAGGGCGCAAACATCCTCCTGAAGTGCATCCACCTGCTGAAACGCATTGCTCAAGTATTTGTACCCGTTCATCACCTACAACACGCCGGAATGTAACACCCGCACCATGCTTATTCCAACATAATTACCATAATAATGCATTCACTTGTGATTATTTGGGCAGCAGAATTAGAAAAGCACAGGCACTCCCGAAGCATGTTTGTTTAGTTAGCGGCGGCGGGATGGCGAAGGAGTGGTGGGAAACGGAAATAGTGTGTGGGTTAAAAGCCGAGGATAATGAGCTGTGTGTTGTGTGTCAATACCTCGCAAGCGCATTTCGAACTCTGGCGGAGCTTGTCCTCCAGGGCGATGACGCGCTCTGTGGCTTCCTGCTCCAGCTCTTCCACGGCGCGCACCAACATCTCGTTCTGTTCGTTGAGGTCGCGGATCCAATCTTGCTGAAGACTTAATTTTGCCTATAGGGGAAAGTGAGGATATAGATTTATATTCATATTTGGTGACTTTGTTTCCTAACATGCAAATTACAATCCCCAGATCCTTCATTCTCCAATATTCGCATCTTGTCCTCGTATAGCCTGCGAAACTCGTGGATGATCCCCAAAGTCCGACTACTTTCTGAGTAATCGACATCCTTGCACCTGCTCATCGCAGCATGGTCGCACATCATCGTCATTCTTGCGCCTCACTTCCCTTACCTTGCACATGTACGCATTAATTACGAATGAATTTGAATTTTCACTAGACCCACGGCGGCGTCTTCGGTGTTCTGAGATGCGCTTTAGGATTCGTTGATTCGAAATACAGTGTGTCACTACATCTGGCGCGCGCGCCGCGTGTGTTTGTTCGCCGAAAATCGAGACGCGATTTATTTCGTGATGACGTTTCTCTCGTTACACTCTCTCTGGGCCAGGGCCGACGTGATACTCAATGCTTTCAAACACCCACCATTGATTCTCGAACGCTGTCGTTGGTAGAACCCACTCAACTTGTACTGCGCCTTCGCACACACTGTTTCATCCGTATACGTTGTGAAACAACGAAAGTATTTTATTCACATTACAGCGTTTTTAGTCACGGTTTCAACTGAATACCTTGAGGCAACAGAATTAACTAACGTACTTGAATGAGCTTGGAAATCGCATCGCACAGACGTAGGAAGAAAATACCATGAAGCTCGGCTATATTTAGCGCATTTCGATGCAGTTTCACTTTCCTTATTCTCCAGTTATCAACGCACAACCTACACCTCTACTCGAGCGCTGTTTACCTTTATCATGCCTCCCATCTTATTTAACAAATATCGCGTGTCACAATCCTAAACTACTATTTCCGACTACATAGTTCTGATTTGCGCTTTATTACCAGCACATTTGACGCACAGTAATTGCATCGAATAGGTATTCTGGTCGGTTTTATTCCTTTATTGGCATAATACAAATAAAGCAGGTTGCATGGGCGTGCTAGATTGTAATTTCCTTTTGGCTCTGCCAAACTATATTAATAATGTGGTAGCATTCTGTTCGTTACGTGCGACATAATAAGGCAGTAATACATTTTACATTTTGAATTTATATTTTATATATTCGTACCCTGCGCGATATATGCTTTGAGTAGCCAGCAGTAGGTAGAGTGGGTACCATTCATGCCGGAGTTACAGAGTTACTCTACTCTGTGGCGCATCTATCGCACCTTTAAAGATTGATTTAAGAGAAAGCACAGAAAAGCATAACTTTTATTTTGTTTCTGCTTCTTGCTTACAACTGAAGCAAAACATTTCACATGAGACATATGTTCATCCTGTTAAAATTCAAATCTTACAAGATGGTGGGTTCGGATTTTACATTTTTTTCCTTTGTCCATGGTTTTTAATTCTGGCAGTGACTGTAAAAGCAACGAAAATCTTCACCCGTCAATCAAACAATAGTGCTATCATTTTGTTTGATTGACTTCTTTTGCCAATGCAATGGATTCAACACAAAAAATTTGAGCTACGTCAACCATCCGTTGAATATTGACACATGTTCGCATGTAACAATTACAAATCCACACTGTTCTGACTGTTTTAGTTAACCATACCCCGCACTAAGACTGTATTCGTTCTCGAGTTATTAATGATCTACAACAGATTAATCAACCTATGAAACATCAATTAATCCAATTTATTGTAAGACAATCATAAGGCCACGTATAAAGTATAAGTAAGAAAATATGTAAAACAAATAAAGATGAAGTATCATTATCTTATCTACGTGGAGTACCAGTGGGACTCTCCTGCCTCAACCTTTCTACGTCATTAAAAATTACTTGCGCGCCGCCCCCGCAAGTTGGGACAATATCAGCCTTGTATACCTTAGTTTCTACTTCACCGTCCGTATCTGCTTCCTGCGCAATGAGGCAATATTTACTTTGTTTAGGATTAGTAATATCATCGGCTTTCTTCAGCGTGGTTACTGACTTCCTCTTCTTAATTGCCGGTTGCATTACGGTACCAAGTGGTACGGGCTTGACCGAATTGTGCTCCAACCATACCTCACCAGCAGATCTCGATCGTCTTCTATTTGCTACTGCTACCCGATGGCGTCCGTTATGAATGGATTGCACCTGGGACGTAATTTGGCTTGGAGGCTGTCGAGGAGTTAGTTCCTGCAACTCTTCCATTTCTACATCGGAGAGAGGCAGCGATGGAATGTTTTCCAAGTCATTATCCTGGTCAAGCACTGCCTTAACTTTCCGTAGTTTGATTTCTTTGGCTATGCATGCAGCACTGTAATGTTCCCGTTGTTTTCTTAACTTTTCATCAAGTTCCTGAGACATTTTTTCTTGCTTTAATTGCATCTTTTGCTTCTGCTTAGCTCTATCGGCAAGATTTTGATTCAATTGAAGATCCTTCTCATCAAGGTTGGTTTTAAGCTTTCGTAAGTTACTGTTGAGAGCGATATTTTTCCCTTCAAGATTGTCACAAAACTTTTCCATGTCCAAAACTTTCATCTCCAAATTTTGTCCGCGCTTTTTCTCCTTTTTTAGAAGAAGCTGTGCACTCCGCAAATCGGAGCACTTAATAGTAAAATCCTGATTCATACTTGACAACCTCTTCAGTAGATGCTGTTCCTTCGCATTTAAATCCCTGTTAAACACCAAACTTTTTTGACGTCTTGTCAACAAAATATCCTCAATTTTATTTAGCGCATGTTCATAGACCTCCAGGTTATTCAAATCAAGCTTCAATCTTGGAATCTTCGGTCCAAAAACTAAAGGCGCGTGTGTTTTAATTCGGGAGAAAACGGTAGTGGTCTTTGTTAACGTTGCAGGCGTCTTGATTGCCTTCGGAATCTTCTTGTACGGAGTATAACGTGACTCTGCTTTGATTACCTTCACATCCTTCGCCATATCAGCGAATTTCATAACTTGTAGACTCTCCTCATAATCGCTTGATGAAGGATTGACGCATACAATCATTTGAACTTTACCTTCACCTTCAAAGTAGTTCTTAAAGAGCAGCGTAAGTCGACTATCTCGGTAAGGAACCAGACGATTCGCATTATTAAGTTGATTATCTCTCAGTGCTTCCATGCACGAACGTAAAGTCATGAGTGAATTATTAATCGCACTTGCTTCCTTAAGTCGTACGCCAGTATTCTGCGTCCTACTACTTCGCTCCGATCCCGCAAGATCAACCAAACTAAGCTGCCCAATCTGAATGAGATTGCCTGCGGGAATGACGCGGTCGCCATGTGAATTCCTTGAATCCTGTTGCAGCTGAACAACTCGAATGTTGAAAATGCTGTGACTTCTGCTGCTTTCAGCATTGAGCAAAGTATGACCCATCCTCTTGCGCTTCTGTCCCGTGTTAAATAAATCAAAAGTTTCTGCCGCGGACTTTACCTCAACTTCAGTCACCCCATTGACATACATGCACTTATTAGAATCTTCCCTCAAAATCTTACTCTGCAGTGCTTTGCCACAGCTTTCATCAAGCAGATCATAAACAACATTGTTGTAAATCTCAGTATATGAAATAAACACTGCATATAAATTACTTGCATTAATATCATGGACCATTGTCAAATCATTACTGAATATTTGTTTCTCAGTTTTTTTCTTTTGCTTATTCAATAGCCTATTCTCTACCCTTCTATCTTCTTCTGCATCTGCTTCAGTCTGCACTTCAAAACCATTCATCTTGTCTGACTTAATAACAAATTTTGGTGCTTGCTTTTCCCCAATAGAATTGAAAAGAGTATAGATACATCTAGGCATCATACCTGGATGATAGGGATCTCCAGTCAACGTGAAAGTCTTGCCAGAGCCAGTAACACCATATGTAAATAATAAACCATTCTTGCCTTTCAGCAGGTCTTGAAGTAATGGATATGCAACATGATCAAAAACCTCCTTCTGTGATGAGTACATTGTAAAGATATGTTTAAATTCATATTGAATATCTTTGCGCAGAACTTTGCTGTCGGTCGGGCAGGAAAGTGTGATAACAGTCGGCGAGATGAGAGTCACGCACCCGACGTCGTTTTCGTCTTGCAGACTTCGCAGGCGACAAAAAACGCTGACTGGGTCTTTGGATTTGTCGGTTTCGGAGCTTGTTGACCCGTTAGATTTTTCGCGGCGAGGTGTTTTAAGGGTCAGCTTCGACGGCGGATTCATTCTAAACAAGTACAAGTCATGTTAATATATATTTCAATCACAATCACTTTACACGCACCTAGTAAAAATACTAAATTGTAAAACAGAATTTTCTGAATTGCAGCCGGCAACAGCAAACTGTTCATAACTGTCCAACAACGGTTTTGCGTTTAAAATCTAAGGTTACTGTCCTTACTATCGTTCGAAGGAAACTACACACGTTACAGGCGCATGCGCACACTTGACTGCACGACCAGGAGTAACTCGAACATCCAATTCAAATTATTTTTATGACATCAAACGATCGCATGTAAAAAAAAGGATGCAAAATTTACACTTATTTATATTTTTTATACCTATATCATATGCTGCACTAGTTATATTGCAATGTAGTCAAATACATCTTAGCTATAACTGTTAGAACTGCATTGATACATAAACTTACATAAACCAAAGGACAGTTTGATTAAACCTTTCAAAATCTTAGCATCTGCAAAACCCTCTTTTCGGGCAATGCAAAAGTGCGTGGGTGAAACACGTACGATAAATACCTTATTATATCTTATATATAATTAATTGCCGGGTTGCAATCATATGTAGATGTGATGAGTATTCAAATATCTTGAAAGTTACAAAGATAAAATGCACCTACGCTTCAGATTACACTTCTAAGACATGGATCCGTCATATACTTTATTCACTAAAATTAAAGCTGCCATTGTAGATATCTCTCGTAGTTAGAGATCTGTGTCGTACCAAGCCGCCACCTGATTGTGATCGGTCGGTGGTGCCGGCAGTGCATCCATGTGTTCGAAATTGAGATCTGCAGCATCCGCACTGCCTACTTCCATCGCGCCGATGTCTAATCCTTGCATATCTATTGGTATCTGGTCATACCCTGTATGTGACAGAAATGTAAACTAAGCACGCAATATATTTCGGGTTTGTTAACTAAATAAGAAATCTTCAGTGAAGTGATAAACGTGGTAAGGCGGGATATTTTGGAGGATTGTTTACGATTTTACCTGGTTGTTGATAATTTTGTCTACCTCCATGATTGCTGTGCACGCTAGGAGGACTTTGTGCGTAAAGATTGTCATAAGTTTGTTCGGGATTCAAAATGTCCTAAAATAAGGCAAAAATGCAAACAAAATAAAACAAAAATAATAAAACATAAACAGGACGCGCTAGAAGAATAGCTAGAAATCAGCACCAATGAAACAAAGTAACCCACCAAAAATACAGCTTTTGCATTTCAAACCTAGCTTAAGCGTACATTACACATGGGAGAACCTACCTGAAGATCCGGCCCCATGCCTAAATCTCCATTCCAGACATTCTCCTCTCGGAACAAGGAATTTGTTAGCTCCATACTCAGCCTTTTCTTGTAATCCTGGGGTTTATCTTCGCTCATACGGAATAAAACAGCTGCTGCATACGTAGCAACACCTAGTGTAAATACAACTCCAGTCAGCGCAATAAAAAACTCCGATAATAATCTAATTCACCTTCATTCCTGGAATGCAGCAACTCGGTCAACGGCGCCGTCGCACCCTCCTGTTCAATCATCTCCGCCCCTTCTTTGTCAGCAGCCAGTTCACATAGCACCCCAGCCGCAACGCGCTGGATATTCTCAATATCATTAAAGAGTAACTGAACAAATATCGGCACCACCATCTGCTGCCTAATAATTGCTCGATTGTGCGACTCTCTCGCCAAAATGTGCAGGGCACCAACTGTACCCTCAACAATCTCCTCCATCCGTACGCCGTCGGCATACGTCCCGGGTTGATTGGACCCACCACTCGCCACACTCGATCGCTGCCGCTGCGTATCCTGGAATCCACGCATTAACAACTGTACCAGGTGATGAATAGCACCATGTTCGCGAAGCGGCGCATGATTCGCAGGACAGAGGGCCAGATTACGAATCAATCCAATTACAGCCTTGATCAATGGCCACCTTGAAGGTGGATTCAGAAGTTTCACAATCACTTGGATTCCATAGTTGAGTCGTACTGCATTTTGTGCCATTTCACTCTCAACATGACGTGATGTAAGATGACGTAATGCGCATACTGCTGGTTCAGTGATTTCTTCGCGATCACCGGCATTGACAATAGTACGAACCAGAGCATCAACCCCTCCCACTTGGCAGACTGTAACTTTGTTTCGTTGATTGTTGCACGTCAAGTTGGAGAGAATGCCAGCAGCACATGTGACGACGTTAGGATCCTGTGATTGTAAAACTTGCACTAATGATTGCAGCAAAGCTTCGAGACCGTCGACTTTGGTGCCAGCGTCGGAGAGATTCCGCAATGTCCAAAGGCAATTCTGGACAAGTCTTTGACTTGCATTGCCTAGATGCATGGCGAGTGCTTGCATGCCGCCGGCTTCAACAATAGCTGGTTTATTGCTAGAGCAAACTGACAACACCTTCAGCACACGCGAGGTCGTCCAGAGCAACTTCTCGTAATCATACGAACGCATAATACGAACCAATTCAATAGGCCCTTGGGAAGCCAGTATGATAAGTTTACTTTCTTGATTGCCATAGGCAAGAATCTGAAGGCAATCTGTAACGATTGCGAGAAATTTCACATTGTTTCGTTGAAGCAATGCAACCATCTTTTGCAAACCCCCTGAAAGATTCCACAAAGCAATTAAGTGCGCACCTGCAGCAAATTCCTAGATTGCTTCATACCTGCTAATCTAACCGCCATTTTAGAACCATCCTGATGTAGCAATAAATTATGCAGCGTTGTAATGGCGTAGAATAAAACGCTTTCCACAGGTGAACTCAAAAGCTTCACCAAAGCTGGTATTCCACCGCTTTTAAAGATGGCTAGTAAACCCTGTCGATGGTGGGACAATTTATGCAAAGTACCAACCGCACCTTTAGTCGTTTCCAGATCGTTCGAATTTGAAATAGCTCGCACTAAGGCAGCAACCATTTGCGGGCTATTCATAATAGCGTGGCGTGAAGCTTCCTTCTTAGAGAGTTGATGCACCATCATCGCTGCTTGCGACACAACAACCTGGTCTTCGTCATTTAGCAACTTTATGAGCTCTGGAATAGCCCTGGTAGCCAAATCAGCGTCGTCTTGATAATTGATTAGGTTGACTACCGCATGTCGCAACATCTGGCTAGGTTCTGCCAAGCGCTGTACTGCAGTTTGATGACCAGGATCAAATTGCGTGGAAGGTATTTCAATGCCTTCTTCAAGGGTCTCAGGAAACATTGCAGCGCGTACGCGTTGCGAGCGTGTTTGGTTCAGTTGATTGTTCATATCTGAAAAGTACAAATAATTATTTGCTACCAATGCTAAAAAAAAGGATTGATCTACCATCAACTTGATCTTGTGTAAAGCCCTGTGCATATCCTTGATCCAAATCAAAAAGATCCATCTCTTCATCATCCTTCCCACTCAGAGATGGTACCTGAGTCCCAGCACCAGAATGAATTCCAGAATCACCCATGTAACTGTTTTGCTGCCACATGAGGGTCTGTTCTTTGGGGTTGATGGGCATGTCTGGTTGGTAATTTCCATGTGACACTTCAAAGAAATAAAGGTGAAAAAATTATAACATGTATTTATGTTGGTATCAATTGCAATAGCTAAGGAGAATAAGAATGTGTTGTAACTTACTGGGTCGGTTCTGGTTTGGCTGCATGTAACTCATGGTGAATTGATGATACTAACACCTAAAATAAAAGAAGGTAAAATTTATCAACCTAGTTTAAGTAAAACATAACGCACAAATATATGCTCAGCGTAAATTAGTGCAATTCTTATTAAATTCACTTGCACTATCATATCAAAGGGCCTATAATAATTTGCAACGCGCATGATCGCAGCTTCCATTTTGTCCGCTCAATGCAGCAAAGCATTGAAGGAGAATCTGTTCTTCGACCTCTTATACATACATAAATTGATGATAACCTAAAGTGTGGAAATAATGAAAACACAGCCGTACCTCTTCCCAGAAAATTACAGAAAACAGTTACTGGGAACGCCAGGAACGAAGAAACCAACAACAAACGCACACTAAACAAATGAGCGCGAGCAGATTCCGCAATGACACTAATCGGCGATTGAAGAGAATGGGAGAGAACGAAAGAATACACGCGATATACGCCCTCACGAAACACGGAATCAAACTAGATGCAGTAATGTAGAAGTTTCACGAGTATTCTGATCGGGTATCGTCGTGCGCGATGAACCTTCACTTACCCAAAAGAGACTCACCCGTAATTTTCCCATCGTTTCGATAGGGGGCTTTGGTCGTCTTTTTGTCGTTTCAAATCGTTTTCACATTTAATCATGGAATTGCTTAGAAACCAAAACAAACACATTACCACTACAATTCATTATTTGATCAATTTCCTCTATTTTACTTTGTCAAATATTTAATTTTGCGTTAAGCAATTTTACATGCAAGAAAATAGATAGTAATGACGGGACTCCCAAAATTGCCAGGGTTTTCCTTTCAAGATCCCAGCGTAAGTTTATTACCTGTTTATCTCGTCAAATAAATTTTTTGATCAACATTTTATTTGATTCCAGAAACAAAAATTTAACTTGTCCCATACATTCACCATTGTTAATGGCTATCAAGTACCTCGGACCAATTTCACGGGCATCGGAAAATCGGAGCTTGATGTAAACTCAGTTAGCTATTTTAACAAACTATCTGCTATAAGTTTTGACCCAACTTTAACTTATGGAAGATGCCGAACTACTCCTCCAAAATCCTTTCGTCCCCATTATGCAATGTATAATCAGAAATGCTTAAAGTTCAGAGCATTCTTCAAGCAAGCAGTGTTTGAATCGCCATGGGAATTCTTTAGAGTGCGGCAGGTGAATATAATTTATTTTCTGGAGGACGACACGTTGACAGTAATTGAACCTAAAACTGAGGTGAGCGCACATAAAAAAAGCAACATATGTCCTCAATAAATATACAATGAATTGTAGAATAGCGGGTACGACCAAGGAAGATTAGTAAGAAGGGGTAAAATACCAAAATACGAAGATGGAACTCTTTTTCACTGGAAGGACCTTAACGTCGGCCGAGATATTTGCATTTATGGAATTGTGTATCACACTGTTGACTGTGATAATTTTACAAAGGTATGCAAAGCATTTTATTCTTACTTTGACTAAATACAATCTGGTGTGATTGCAGGAGTATCTTGCGTCGCAGGGAATAGAACTTGGCGAGTTTGAAGCGATGCCACCAGATCCTTATGCACAAGACCGCAAGTTCAAAACAATTGCCACCACGCATAAAACTCAGCAAAATGACGACAAAGTCCGACGTTTTCTCGAATACGATGGCAAAGTTTTGAAATTTAAAGCCCTCTGGGATGACGATAGCGAATACGGTGAAAAACGTCCCTTCGAAGTCTTCTACTTCCTCTCGGACGACACCGTTTCTGTAAAAGAAGTGATGGAAGATATGGAAGGTAGAGACCCATTCCCGCAGCTTCTACGCCGAACAAAGCTACCAAAAATATGGACGCAAAGACCAGATAACTTTCCCTCCATCTATCTGGAGCTAAGTGAAAATGAAGTCACCGAATACTATCAGCCAAGGGATTTCAGAGTGGGTGAAACAATATTTATCTTAGGACGTAGGATGCTTCTCTATGATTGCGACAAATTCAGTCGAAACTACTTTAAGAAGGTCCTCAATTACGAGCAGGCACCTGCAATTGATGTTACGCAGCCCAAGAAGGAAGCCGTTAAAAGGACAATGCCTCCGCACATTCTCAAAATTGGGTCCTTAGAAGATTCTCTTGAGAGTACTCTTCGAATAATTCCACGCGTACCCAGGAAGGACGTCATTAGACAAATTACGAACGCAAATAGGTACTTAAGGTACGTAATGAAGTTCGATGTAGTACATCCTGAAGATGAGATTCGTCAGTTTATCATGAAATACAATCTGGGAGATGGCACTTGCTCGATTTACGAACCGCCAATCCTAAACTCAGGCATCCTGGGGGGCAAATATTTGTGTGCTACTCTATTGATCAAACCAGGATCAGACCCAATTGATCCAGAGTACTACACTCCTGTAGACCTCTACATCGGAGCAGTAATCACAGTTTTCCAACAGAGATTTGTCATCACTGGTGCTGATTTATACACCTATCGTTATATGCAACAAAATCCGGAGAAATTCACTTGTGAAGTCATAGAAAACATGCGGAACTACATGTTCAACCAGGGTCTGCTTGACGCGGATCTCCAGGAACACGTCGAACAATCCCACGAGATTGATAAGAAAGCGAAACGCGACGCAATTGGCCGAGAAATTGAAATCACCGCCACTGAAATGGAAAAATGCATTGAGGATGCGCATTCTGGAAATCCGAATGCGGTGGAACAACAGCAAAAGATGGATAAAATCGTTGAGGAATACGAGGAATCTATTGCCAGAAGAGCACCACCTGCTCCCCCTGGCATTAAACCAGTTAACCTTGAGTGTGCTTATAACGTCCACGTCGGCAACGTGCAGCCTACCATTTGCAAAGACTTGGGCGATAGTGAGTTCACTCCAAAACACATTGACACTCCTGAAGAAGCACTTCAGAAACACTACGATGCTATATTAAAAGAGCACAGAGCGGTGTGTGATACAGGAAAGTTACCCGAGTGTGAAATACCACCACCAATCGGACTGGATAGAGATGAGCCAGCCAAAAAGGAAAAAGATGACAAGTTGTTGATGGTGCAGCCATTCGAAGTGCCACAAGGCGCGTGCAGAATTAAAACCGTCAGATTTGCGGACTCCCCTGACGAGTGGTGTAGACGAGACGCATCGGATTTGTGCGATCAGAAAACCAAGAAAATTCCTTGCAACTGTACGAATTATTATCAGAAGTGCACGAACTAAAACCTATTTGAATAAATCCCTCGAATGCGAGCCGCTCTTATTGAAAATAGCGGAAAAATTTTGTATATGTATATTTATTATACTCCTCAAATACGTAAAACACGCCTCAAACATTTTTCCTAATCCATGCCAGGCGGCAAGGGCTCAGCATCACCTCGTGGAATCTCAAACTGCTGCGGGTCCTACAAATACCAATGAATCATAAAAGAACCCTCATTATACTTGGTAACAACTTACCACATTCGGTTCCCTCTTAATTTCAACTTTAACAGCAGTTGCAATGTTATCTCCACCCAACAAAAACTCCTGTATCGACTGCGGGACGTGAGTCCTTTGACTATCAGTAGAATTCAACAAGTGACCCTTCAACGCTTCCTTAAACTCGGGACACATCTCCACCGCATCCATCAATTGCTGTGACGGCAGTTGTAGCAGCACTGGGAAACTCTGCGGTTTTGTTCTCTGGCAACACTTGACAAACCCTTCCCACGCAACCTTCTGCTTCCATACCTGTTTTAGAATCAACCTCTGCAATAAATTCATCACAAATCCACTCAGCCTGGGAAATAATCCAAGTGCTTGGATTACAGTCCGCATGAGCAAAATTGGTAATGGTGTGTGCTCCACGAGTTGCTGCAAGACCACAGCTAGAATCTCCTGTGTGAAAACTTGTTTATCGTTGAGACACATTGTGATTGCCTTCATCTGCGTTTTGATATCGACATGGTCGTTGTTGACGAGATGCAATGTAACTAGAAGTTCTGTTGGCGCGATGGAGCATTCACCGTGTGCACCGAGGAGCCGATTGAAGACCTCACGAACGACGACTGGATTGAGTTTGATAAGCTTAGGCAAAGCCTGGATGATCTACGTGAGATCATATCGTTAGCTGGTGGGCGCTGCGTTAAGAATAAGACTTACCTCTTGTTTTGTAAGACCATTTAGAACAGGAATCAAAAACCTGACATCAGAAACACGTGTATTATAGAGATCACGAACACGTTTCACAAGCTGTGCAGATGGTGGACCCTTATCTGTCAATACATGGATTACTCTAGTCACCAACGTTTCCGAGCCCTTAGGGCATTCCTCAACTAACTTTAAAAGTTCTGCCGATTCCATGCCCATAGCTCTAATGGGTTGTTCTAATAATCTAGAAGATTATGGTTAACAAATACTTGTTAAGCAAACTATGTACTAGGTACCTTAAAATAATCCTTTTAACATCCGCAGTGGTTTTCACATAAACTTTCGCCAAATCATGGACCATACTCTGATTTGAGGGTAGCAACGCGATATAAGCCTCCAAACAACACTTACTCAACTCCTCCGACCACGTCTCACTAACATTCACCCTGCCCTGTGCAAGCCCAAACAAAACTTCTGGAGGTTTCTCTTCACATAACAACTCCATCTTCCCCTTAACAACATCTTCAATATGTTGTCTTAACTCTATGCTCCTATGTAACTCTACAACATGTCCTATTGTATTCTCCCTTGCCAATTGTACCTCGTAGGTGATATTCTCAAGAAGGGCATTTAAAAAAGTGATTTGTTTAGTGGGTCTCCTCACAATTAAATCTCGGAGTAAATTAGTACCCCAAACACAGGAGTCTTCCTCCTTGCTAATCTGCTTCAGCTGTGTTAATACTTGATCAGTAATAAATGGAGCTTCCAGAAGAAGTCTTTGAATTAGTGCTGAATCCCCCACTGCAGTTGCCACAAACGAAGAGAGAAGATTGTTGTAATTCTGTTCAATGCGCTGTTGCTTCCTAAGCTCGGGAATTCGAACAAAACCTTGCATTATGCTGTATTCTTTATACAGCCATGCAAGAGCAAGATCAACATGTGCCTTTAAATGATCAACGACGTACTGCAGTACTGTTTCACGCACTAGTTCGTTGAAACTTGCAGCGACCACGGTTATGATCTTCTGGCGGATTTGAGTTGTGTTGTTAGTATTCAATAAACGATCAATGGCCCCTAACAGAAGAGTTTCTTTCGTTGTACGTTCCAGTGGACGGGTTATCTCATGTAGTTTAAGAATTTTCACTTTTGGGACTTTGACTTTCTTCCGTTCTTTTTCTTTCTGTGGAATAAAACAATAGAATTAAACATTCAGCAGAATTAATTTGCAACGTTTAATAACCTTGTCTGTTGTCTCCCTATCATTCTCAACATCGCGTCCTCGTTTTTTCGAGTCCTCTTTCTTAGCTTCCTGCTTCCTTGGCACTAGGGCTCCTTTGCCAATAATTGCACTCCCAGGTCCCACTCCACTCTCCACAAAATACTCTGCCATTAATCTGCACACGGTTTTCACTTCTCCTGGTTTCCCCCTTTTCTGTACTTCAACATAATCATCCTTAAAACCAGCAGGCATTTTACTTGGCACCTCCAACAGCCCATTCAGCACTATTTCAGCAGCAATCTTTAACGTCAGCTTATCAAGTAGGATATTTTCATTGACACTAACTGCCCTTTGCTGCTTGAAATAAACTTCCTCATCGCTTAGTCGTGTTCTAGGCAAATCATCGTCTAATTTTTGCCGTTTAGAGTCATTTTCTTGATCTGCAGGCAATGCTCTCTTCTTGTATTTCCTACTTTCATCCACTTTAGGCACAATCCTTGAAATTTCTTGTTGAGAACAGCCCAAGTCAAGTAGACGTGGAGTAATTTTATCAAGATATTCATGCGCTGCAGGATGTTTGACAAGATTGGTCATTTCAGATTTCAGTTTCTTTCGCACAGAGGAAACTTGCGTTGTACTCAATGTTGGAGGTAGGTTGGTTGACAAATTGACGAGGCCGTTAACGACAAGTCCCATGTAATCGGGGCGATGTTTGGCAATGTTTGTTAGAGCCCCAATACAAACAAATAAATTTGCATTTGAAATAATTGAAGAGTTATTGAATTTTAATAATTCATCAAAGATAGTGCTAGATTTAAATAATCAATAAATATGTTAGCAAATCATTAGACCTGAACAAATACTAAAGATAACTTACTTTGCTTCCATCTCCAGCTTCCTCCTCTTTGCAATCTTCAAACTTGCTGGAATACTCTCCAAAGTAAAATCAGAAAGCTTTGCCTCATGTGGATCAGGATATGATTGCAATAAGACAACACATTCCAGAAACTTTACCACGCTGGTTCTTACTCCATCATTATCTGAGTCAATCAACTCAGTTATCTTTGTTTTTATTTCACTTATCTGCTTCCAGGCCTCCTCCAACTCAGAACTTATTTCAGGTGCTTTACACAGCATACCCAATAATTTCCTGTAAAGTGTGATTGTTGCCTGTACAACTCTTTTCTGTATTGCAATGGAGCCTTCATTGAGGAGAATAAGTAATGTAAGCATTACTTTTGGAATATATACCTCATCAATTTTACTACAATACAAAACAAAACCAAGATGAAATTGTGTAAGTTAAATCACAATATTGTGAACTAATTAGTGCAATTGGTTTTAGGTTGGACACACCATGCATCTTCTATAAATCCAACCAATGCCTTTTTCACTTCATTATCTCGTGATGTAACAAAATCCAGCATGTTTGAAAAGAACTCAGGCAGTAAAACTGGATTTTTGTGCAAAATAACTTCTTGGATTTTGCGGAGATTGTTGGCAGCCTCTGAAGGGTCACCCATGAGGGCATTGTTGTACCATTCACTGACCTAAAAATAATTGTATTATGTGCATAGTACTGACGTATTTGGAAATTGAGTGTAACTGACGAGGTCTTCATCGGATCGCTCTGGATTAAAGAATGTTTCTGCCATTTCTACCATAAAATAGTCGCAGTACTGCAAGCCCGTACAACTGTAGTATTTGCTTGTTACTCAAAACTTTTATTTGGCATGGTCGAGTGCGACCAAGGACTTCATGCTACGGTCCGCGATGCTCGCGTAGGTTTCTCCGCCTTTCCCAGGTTTCCCAATCTTCCGCGGTCACTACAAATTATAACCTAAGGACACGTAAAGTACGGCAAAGTGCCGCAAGGCGCCGCGCGGTGTACTCATCGTTGAGCTGCGTTCTCTTGTGTTTGCGTATTTACGAATAGATTCATCGAACTCATCAGTCATTTTAAAAGTAAGAAATAATCACTCGAGAATAATAAATGTTTGCAGTAAGTCGTACATCCTCAATAAGAAATTTATGTCTTGCTACTGATGATATAAATTTAGTGAGGTGATTACTTTATTACTCAATTCTACTTCCTAAAAAGTGCTAACCCTGTAAAGCACTTGTAAAAAAATGGGTGAATCGGAACCAGAAATAGTCGAAAGTCGTGGGCACAAACGCAGTAAACGCTCTCCAGAAGAAGATCGTAAACGTTTGCGTAGATCATCATCTCCCTTCTCTACTAACAGGAGAAGTCGCTCTAGATCGCGAGAACGCCGTCGAAGATCACCGTCTTTTTCACCAAAACATTCCAAGCATAGGTCAGGAAAAAGCGTAGATAGACCCAGGAATAAACGGGATCGGAGCCGTTCCAACGAACCACGGAGTCGCAAGCGTTATTTGGATTTGGACAAACCAGATGAAGAGATTACTGAATATTCCAGGTACTATGGAGAAGACAAGCGAGAAAATAATGACAGGTATTGGAGTAAGTACCCTAAAAGAGATGAAAATGTCATTGGATCAAGGTATTATGATGCTGAGAAAGAAGAGAAAAATGTTGAAAAGGAAGAAGGGGAATTGGATACAACAATTGATGATGTTAGAAGTAAAGAAGTGATTACTGCAAAACAGAAAAAGGCAGTTGATTTATTAACATCAAAAACAGGTGGTGCTTATATTCCACCAGCCAAACTAAGATTAATGCAAGCTGAGATTACTGACAAGTCTTCAGCAGCATATCAGAGGATAGCATGGGAAGCTCTAAAGAAATCTATTCATGGTCACATCAATAAAATTAACACCTCAAATATTAAAATCATTTCATATGAATTATTACATGAGAATATAGTGAGAGGCAGGGGATTGCTTTGCAAATCTATTATTCAAGCCCAAGCTGCATCTCCCACATTTACAAATGTATATGCTGCATTAGTAGCAGTTATTAATTCAAAATTCCCAAACATTGGAGAATTGTTATTGAAACGATTAGTTTTACAATTTAAGAGAGGATTCAAGCAGAACAATAAAATCACCTGCATTTCTGCAGCTACTTTCATTGCACATTTAGTCAACCAGCGAGTCGCCCATGAAATATTATCCCTAGAAATCCTCACACTTCTGGTGGAATCACCAACTGATGATTCCGTGGAAGTCGCGATTGCATTTCTCAAAGAATGTGGGCAGAAACTAACTGAGGTTTCAAGTAAAGGTATTAATGCTATTTTTGAGATGTTGCGGAACATTCTGCATGAGGGCAAGTTGGAGAAGAGGATCCAGTACATGATTGAAGTGATGTTTCAAGTGAGAAAGGATGGTTTCAAAGACCATGCTGCAATAACTGCAGAGTTGGATATTGTTGAAGAGGAGGATCAATTCACACATTTGATTATGCTTGATGACGTCAAGCAGAATAATATGGAAGATGTGCTTAATGTGTTCAAATTTGATGACAATTATGAAGAGAATGAAGGGAAATATAAAGCATTGAGCAAAGAGATCCTGGACTCTGACTCAAGCGATACTGAATCCGGCGAGAGTGGTTCTGAAGAAGACAGTGATGATGAAGAGGAGGATGATCAAGACATACCTAAGCAGGACTCGATTATTGATAATACAGAGACTAACTTGATAGCGCTCAGAAGAACAATTTATCTTACGATTCAATCGAGTTTGGACTTTGAAGAGTGTGCCCATAAGTTGATGAAGATGGAGTTAAAGCCCGGGCAGGAGATAGAGTTGTGTCACATGTTTCTTGGTAAATGAAGATTCAAATAACTTTCTTTTTTTTGCAGATTAATTAATATTTACCATTTTCTTTTGTGTAGATTGTTGCGCTGAGCAGAGGACATACGAAAAGTTCTACGGCCTTTTAGCGCAACGTTTCTGCCAAATTAACAAAGTTTACGTACCTCCATTTGAACAAATCTTTAAGGATACTTATGCAACAACCCACAGACTAGATGCAAATCGTTTGCGTAACGTAAGCAAATTCTTTGCCCATCTCTTCTTCACCGATGCTATCAGTTGGGGTGCGATGAATATTATTCATCTAAATGAGACAGACACCAACAGTTCGAGTCGAATTTTCATCAAGATTCTTTTCCAAGAACTGGCAGAGTATATGGGCATGGGCAAATTGAATACAAGAGTGAAGGATCCAACGATGAACGACTCGTTTACAGGTTTGTTTCCACGCGACAACCCGAAGAATACTAGGTTTGCGATTAATTTCTTCACCACAATTGGGTTAGGTGGATTAACTGACGAGTTAAGGGAGCATTTGACATCTATGCCGAAAATAAGTGAAGTGCAGGTGATACTGGCGTCGAGTTCTAGTTCAGCCAGTTCATCAAGCTCTTCGAGTGATGCCAGCTCATCAAGTAGTTCGAGTTCTGAGGATACAGAGGATGACAAACGCAAAAGGAGGAGTAACACCCAAAAGAAGGTAAAGCAACGTAATAACAGCGGTGATAAAGAAACGACGAAGCTTAGCAAAGATAGAAATTCGAGAAATCAAGACATCCGATTAAGAGACGGATCAAGAAAAGACGACCGCTGCCGCAGAGATCGTCACGATGGTCGGAACAATGATCGCAATGAACGGCGGAGGGAAAAGAAAGACCTAAGAAATGAAGATACGTCACGGAAAGATAAGGAGCACGAAAGAAATAACAAGAGACGAGACTTTCGTGAAAGCAACCGAGCAAAGTATGCAAATGACCGCCGGAATCGCAGACGGAGTTGAATTGCAGTTTGCAGCGCGATATCATGGGATTATTGATGTGTAATTTACCGATAATTGAACCCTGAAATAAATAATTTAGCGAAATTTACAGTGTTCCATCGCTGGTTCCCTGAAACATTTGTCTTCCTCTTCAGGATTGATTGTAATTGGTGCCGCCCGTTCCATAATTGATTTGAAAGCATTGACGCTGACCAAATTATCCTTATTGTTTTCAAGTTTCACTCCGATGTCCCAAAGTTGTTCGAAGGTATCGCCAGGGAATTGAAATCCCAGACGTGTGAAAAGCTTCTTCATATACTCTGGTTTCCTCGGCTGTAAAATTATTGATATGAAATTAAGGATTAAGTTGGTTGGTGCTAATTTACAGCAAGTAAATCCGCATGCGACAACGCATAGTTTGTGTAAACACACGGGTTGATTAAAGCAGCAACATTTGTTTCATGGCCCAAGTTTTCTCTATCAGCGAGCAGCATTAAACGTTGTATTCTTTCACCGGCAGGCACATCATCTAATTGCGTTAAAATTAGAGAGTTTAGTTTGATAATTAGCGTTTAGGTAAATAATGCTTACTAGAGTTGTCTTTATATTTCGCAAAACAAGACTCCGCTATTGAAGTTGTCATGAATCCATTGGTATTACTAGCAGAAGTGAGAATGTGCCCGATTGGTGGAAGTTTTACTTTTAGATTCAGTAAGTCCAGCATTCTTTCATACTCAACTACGTTACCTTCCGTGCTACTTTCTTTGTAAATTCCAAACAGTGCAGCAATTGCTAAAATCTCGTTTCGTGGATACGTTACGTGAGCATCGCATAAAATCTTCTCAAAAACACTTAAACTCAAATGCTTCACGTTTCCATCATCCGCATATTTACAAAATCCTAACAATTCAGAGAAATTTACTTTCCGTTTGCAGTATAACATCCTAACTCCGTTTAAAGCAGCAAGCCAGCGTTGAAAGTCTTTCTGGAATAGTATCTCTGAACGATCAAGCGATACAGGTTGTATAAGGTCAGCAAGAGAATGGAAAGCCCTCACAGACTTCTTTCCAAACCTATGACCAATTTCAACATTATCTTCATTCTTATTGGGAGCTAAAACTTTGCCTATTTTAGGATGAAACTTTTCTAGATAATCGGCTAGAATTTTATTAGCAGTTGTGCAGGTTTCCCCATCTGTCCTCTGCAGGAAATTCCATTTCTTCTTTGTTTTAGGCCTGCTGCCAAACGTCTGATGCGGATTGAAAGAAGCGTCATAATTGCGACTGAGCTTTTCACCAGGAAAATAGTCCATGTGTGTCCTTTTGTACATCTCGTGGTATTCAGCCTCGTTGAAGACGAGCTCATATGGAGTAACATCAGGAGGGTTAAGCAGTTCTTCACCTGTGGGAGAATCTTTCCTTGGTGGTGAACCGAAAATACAATCCGTTTCGTATTTGTCCACTGGTAGGTTGCCGATGGGATCACTGGTTCTTGCAAGTCCTTTGGTCCAGTATGATGCCCATGTAGTCTCCTTGAGATCATTGAGGAGCGTTTGATAGCGGGTTTTTGCAGGAGGGTACACCGCAGCTCTAACACCGGTGTAAATTCCGACATGGCGAGTATTCTTTATGCGCGGGGGCGGTAATTTCAAAGGCACTTTGTGTAATCCAGCTTCACAAAGTACAGTTTCGATTGCATCGTCTATGGGATAAACTTGTAGGCAGGAGCTTATAGTATCAGACGCCTTTAAAGGAGCACCAGCCTAGAAATTAGGTTATATTTCATCACTTTGAATGAAAAGCATAAGCGAAACGTTCCTACGGCTCTGATGTATGGCGAACGATCTCTGAACTTGCCTAGATACTTCCACTCCATTTTTTCTTCAATATCAAACTTCTTGGTATATAATATGACTGAAAAACATAAAAAAAAATTGTGTTCCAAACAGTGAAAAAAAATGGTTGAAAGTTGACTTGACGTATGCCATTTTTCATCTCAGCCCAGACGCGCATGTCTATTTTCAAATAGTTAAACAATAACACCGTTATTGTCATAGCTAATTAATGAATGCATGTGTACCTAACTCGAAGAAATATGTTATTTCCTTATTTGAATTCCTTATTTTTGAATTTCCCTTTTTCCAAAAACTCAATGCAGCTTGTCCAACACCAGTTGGCAACAGCGCGCTGTAGACGTCAAAGCACAAATCAGTCACACAAATCTGATCTGTCACTTTGGCCCTGAATTTTAATCGTTTTCCACTGTGTGTGCTCAGCTCTAAATCGCAAGAAATCAAAACAGTTCTGCGCTCGATTCCATCAGCTTTTCTATGTGCATTCGGTTACCCAACAGAGTGCCCGTATCGCAGTAAGCCACTTTTGGATTTTGCCTGGCGACGCAACAAAGTGTAAGGTAGGTTAGGCGCCTCTACCTCTAAACCACTGGGCGCTCGATTGTTTTTTACGCTCATGTCAAATGCGTCACAATAATCTCAACTTATGGCTTATTTCACGCCTGGGAACAGCGGTCGCTGACTACGTGCAGGGAGCCTATCGTGCATATTGCAAACCGACGGAAGTATGTGGCAAGGCCTTGAACAAAAGAAAAGAAAAACGCCCCCAAATGCCGCCCCGCGATACTCTAATTAAGTGTAATTTGATTCGATACATTAGCAATCAGCATTACTTTCTACTTACGTCAATGTGAGCAGTTCTGGACACTAGCCTCAAGTGCATCATTTTGCAGCTCATGACTCATTTTGTGCAAATGGCACACTAATGGAGGCTTGCTAGGGCAAGGTTATTAATAGGTTTGTTTTGCAGAATATGACCACCAGAGCAGCAACAGCACAGAGACCCAATGGGCAGACCCAAGGGAAAATCTGCCAATTCAAATTAGTGCTGCTTGGAGAATCAGCTGTTGGCAAGTCCAGTTTGGTGCTGCGCTTTGTCAAAGGGCAGTTCCATGAATTCCAGGAGAGCACAATTGGCGCCGCATTCCTGACACAGACTGTGTGTTTGGATGATACTACAGTCAAGTTTGAAATTTGGGATACTGCAGGACAAGAGAGGTAAAGCATATCAGCTTCCTTCTGTAACAATTGCTGACTGAATTTGTTGGTTTCATGTAGATATCACAGTTTAGCACCAATGTACTATCGTGGGGCGCAGGCCGCAATTGTGGTGTACGACATTACAAATCAAGATTCATTCGGACGTGCGAAGACGTGGGTCAAAGAGTTGCAACGACACGCGAGTCCCAACATCGTCATTGCACTCGCTGGTAACAAGCAGGATCTGGCTACAAAGCGCATGGTCGAATTCGAGGAGGCGCAGAACTACGCTGACGAAAACACACTACTCTTTATGGAAACATCAGCGAAAACTGCGATGAACGTCAATGATATTTTCCTTGCAATTGGTGAGTGCTACAACGGCCTACACATCAGCATTTCTTATCAACCAGTCCTCCTCCACCCCTTCTTGTTTTAGCAAATAAATTACCACGAAACGAGCAGCAAACTGCTGCCAGCGGTAGCGGGCAAGGAAGGCGGTTGACCGAAGGAGACGCTGGCACGAAAGCACCGGGCAACTGCTGCAAGTGATCACAGCCGGTAACGCCCGGATCTAATAAAATCAACTTTATTACCATCAGAGAAACGAAAAACACATACTCGTATGTTATTGGGGTGCTGGATGTCGACTGCGCTGTCCTAGCGCGTAATCTAAAACACATGAAAATATGATAAAATACCACAAAAACAAGCAAAAAGTTAGCAACATTTTAAAGTAAGCATAAATAACTGCAGCGAACACGAGATCCACTAAAAGAAGTGTAACCGTGGGATGTTAGAGATTATTAAGAATATGGATTAAGGAGGTGTTAAGAGTAACACAGTTTAATTATACATACAATGTACATGTACGAAATTTGTCGATAGGATGATTTACTTTAAATTTCAATGAATACTTGAACATTTCAGTGGCCAGAGTTGATACAACATGGCAACCATTTTAAATAATTTATATACAGCGATTTGTATAAACTATGAAATAACTATATTTACTTTACAATCGCACGTAGCGTTTAAATAATTTACTGTCTATTTATGTGTACGTCCGCAAATAAATTCAGCCGATGATTGTGATAGTGCTTGTTGTGCGTCATCTTCAATTTTGATTTCACGTGCACAACTAACTAAACTGAAGGTAAAAGAGCATCGCATCCGTACTCCAATAATAAGCCACGAGAGACGCCCATGATTGATATAAATTCTCGCCTAAATTTCATTGTCTTCAATTCTTCACGATTTAGATGATTTATTGGTTGGTGCTTGCTTAATCATTCTCGTTGCGTCTGCGAATGGGGAATTATGATAGGATTTGTAAGAAATTATTGGAGAAACTGCATTTTTACTATGATTAAAATTATTCTATATATATATATATAATACGTATTATATAATGTAGATATTACAACTAATATAGGAGAACTAACACCGCCTCACGATTATACAATGATTAAGTTTAATATCAGTTATTGCAGTGTGTTGGGTTTAGGACGGTAACACGATGAACGGAACGATAGAAACAAAGTCTATTTGATTATGTAAATGTTATGTAATTATTATTTAAACATATGTATCAGCAAATTATTAATATATTACAATTATTGCGATGGATTGGCAAAGCATTGACGTGATTTCTAATTAGGATTGCAACACGGCTTCGGGGCTGTAGCCGACATAAAATGGCGATGTAAGGTGCCGAGTTCGCCTTCAGTGAGAATATCGTTGATAAACTTTTCGGCCCATATTCTTTGGTCGGGCTTTAACTTCTGTATCTTAAGAAACCAATTCTTCGCTACAATACTCTCCTCGATTTCCCTACTGGTTGTATTTAATTTAAAAAATTTTGGGGTGGCCTCTTCTTCATTGACGTACATTTCAGCTTCTTGTACATCTTCGCTTTTCTCAATAATTGCTGACCTGAGAGCATCACTTTCTTCTTGCTCAAATATATCATAATTAAATTCCCAAACCTGTTCCTTCCGCATTCGCGCTTGCTCAATCCTAACACTTTTATTGATCTCTTTGTAATAATCGTCCAGGAATTTGAGCTCGCTAAATGTCCATGAAGGTTGCAGCGGTTTCCCAATGTTCTTATAGAGCAACATTTTCTTGCTTTCGCGTCTATAATTTGTGCGCAACGCATTGATTTTTCTTTTAACATCATTAACAGTTGCGTTTGCATGAAGCGTTTGATAATTCGCTAAGAGTTGTTTATAGGCTTTAGATTTCTTGTCTTTGTCAAAGTATTCTTTGGATTTACTGTTCCAGAGCACTGGAAGATTACGGTATAATTGAATAAAACTTCGCAATTTTGCGTATTTGTCTTCTCGGTTTTTGGACATTCTTTTTTAAACTCCGTGGGCAATAATTTGTAAGGATTGCACAATCACGTCTACACATTTTATCGCATTCCACCTACAGATGCACCTGGATTTACCAGGCAAACAAGGTTATTCTAACCTTTGAAAAGTAAATTACTCAAATTGTTTTAGCTAAGTTTTACATAGTTTACTTAATGCATTATAATATTCACTACATGTTCTTTTAAATTGTCTCCAATTCATTTAGATTTATTAAATCGCATATAATTCAAAGCTTAATGAATATTCGCATGTTCCACTCAGATCTTTGGAGGAATTAATATTGCAATCAACAATAAGTAGCAAGCGAGTTGAATCAATTACTTTCTTGCGAAGGCTAAGTAATTCCGATATACTAAACAATGACACAGGCCGCGCAAACGCTTACGGGGCAAGTTTGTCACTTAGGTTAAGTTTTGACGCTCAAGAAATTTTCCGCGCCCTTGTAGACTGAAGGAAAATATGACAGTACAATCGCGACAAAGATAGACTGAACGTCCGCGCGGGAGACTTGTACGCACTGCATATTTATCATTGCGTATTTTTATTTTGCATATTGATCAAATATAGATAAAAAGACAGGAGCACCCGAGTAGACATAAGCCCAGTGTAGGAGCGACCGATCCCATTATTTTAAAACTGCATGCCGCAACTTCAATTCACTAACCTCACATTTCATGTAATCTTGGTGTTTACTTCGCTACCTTCACTTTGCAATAATCGCCGCGTTCTGCATATTAAACGATAATATATAAGCAGGAGATATAAATACTTGTATTGGATTTCTGAGTAAGCCATGGGTATGTTTAACGATATTAATTTTCCTGTAGACTCATGTTTAAAAGGTTTAGAAAATCTATTTTAATCAATTGTTCAAAAGGTTATAATCGGACTCCCTCACCAGCAAGGTCAGGCACTCCTGACTCAAACAGATCAGGCTCTTATCGCTCTAGATCTGGTTCAGCATCTGCATCAGGAAGTCCAGGCTCAAATAGATCACGAAACTCAAGATCTAGATCTAAGTCTCAATCCAGATCAAGATCTGGCAGTGCTGCCAGTGGAAAATCCAATCAAAGTGTTCAGTCTAGACAATCTGCAAGAAGCAGATCAGGATCACATAAGAGTGGCAGTAGAAGCAGAAGTGGGAGCAGATCTAGAAGTGGCTCAAATGCTTCACGGGCCTCTAATCAATCTTGTGCTAATAGCAATAAATCCAGGAGTAGATCTAGATCAGGATCCAGATCAGGCAGTGCTCAATCCAATAGAAGTAATGTAAGTGCCCAATCAAGAAGATCAGCAAGGAGTGGCTCTAAAACTCCTTCCCAGAGGTCAAAAAGCAGAAGTCAAAGCAGGTAATTGACATTAGTTATCAACATTCATTTTTGGCTAGTTTCTTGATCATTTTTGCACTTGGCAAAGGTCAAGATCACCAGTTGCAAGGAGTAGATCTAGAAGCAACAGTCTTCAAGAAACACCTCCAGAGGATAAAAGGAAATCACCAAAAGGTTCAGACAGTGAAAATGATGAAGACAAAGGTGCAGATGCAGCTGATTTGTTTGGAGATGCAGATGATATTAGTAGTGATGAGGATAAGAATAAGCAGGAGGACACTATAAAGGAGTATCCAAGTGATGATGATGATAGGCCTGAAAGAAGGCGAGATGATGAACGATCAGATCGTTCTGCTGACGAAGATAATCGAGAGAAAGAAGAGGAAAAAGAAGAAGAACCAGAGCCAATACCAGAAACACGAATCGACGTTAAAATTCCGAAAATCTCTTGCGATTTGGGCAAAGAAATTCACTTTGTTAAGCTCCCCAATTTTCTTTCAGTAGAAACACGACCGTTTGATGCTGACACTTATGAAGACGAAATCGACGAGGAGGAAACGCTCGATGAAGAAGGCAGGGCCCGCCTCAAACTTAAAGTAGAAAATACAATCCGCTGGCGAGAAGAAATTAACAAAGACGGTGACTTTGTTAAGCAATCGAATGCACGTCTTGTGCGTTGGTCAGATGGTTCTCTTAGCTTACACCTGGGATCGGAAATATTCGATGTGTACAAGCAGCCTCTTCAAGGCGATCATAACCATTTGTTTATCCGCCAAGGAACTGGATTGCAGGGGCAAGCTGTGTTCAGGACCAAGTTAAGCTTCAGGCCGCATTCGACTGAGAGCTTCACGCATCGCAAGATGACCCTGTCACTTGCAGACAGGTCGCAAAAGACGAGTGGTATTAAAATTATATCACAGGTTGGAATTGATCCTGATCAAGATAGAAAGTCACTGTTGAAGGTAAGATGCGCATGCGAGAGGTACTCCTGCAGGTCATGTTACACTCGTTATATGTTTTGTAGAAAGAGGAAGAAAAATTACGGCAGACATTTCGTCAATCAAAACCAAGAAAACGTGGCGATGGAAGTAGACTGCACCCCAGTCAAGCTTATCGTGAAGAGGACGGTAGTGAGGACGAAGGCGCCATTTCCCTCAACGCAATCAAGAATAAATACAAGGGTGGCAACGTTCAGAGTAAAGGCGGTGCAATTTATTCGTCGGACGAGGAGGGTTCCGACTTCGAGGCGCGGCGTTCTAAGAAGCTGGATAAACCCAAGGCACTCAAAGATTCCGAATCCAGTGAGGATAGTGACTAAATTTAAACTAATAAAGTCGGCATTTTTAAATTTACCTCCATGTTAACAAATCTCAAAGCTTCCAATTCCATGGCACGCAAACGACACCATCGGAAAGCACTGAATAGTATGTGGAGATATTCAGTCTCAGTCCGTTTGTGACATTTGCCAGCTTTTTATGGTGCTCGAGCAACTTTTCACAACAGTTGATCATCATCTCCGGCGTCACGTTGTCATCCTTATGTATGCTCAAGAGTTGTAGGTTGACTTTGCATTTGTCTTGAAGATGCCGCTCGATGTATTTGTCTTTTTCATATTTTTCCATATTAGAAGTGGCTAGACTCATGTTTTCTGTGATGAAGCTGACTAGAAGGAAACCCGGACACGACGCGGGGACGATGAACTGACCGGTTGGAGAGACCATTAATGGCCCTGCTTCACTAAAATTTAGATCAATTTCTTATAATTATTTGTAATTAGTGGACGTGTATTACGTTTCTACAACAATTTCGAACTTCCTCAGCGTCTCAGGCCAAGCCTGTGGGTACTTTCTGTGTGTCAAATAATCGCTCAGTGAGGTTGTTATTTGTTGCAAATGCCTTTCATATTCGCCAGCTAAAATCTTTGGCATAAATTTGCGTCGCACCACTTTAATGTTGCGCAAAACTTGGGAAACTGCCTTTTCAAAAGCGGGAATACGCTCGAGATGTTCGTCGTACTTTTTGATATTCTTGATTAGCTGTAAATGAATTTCTTTTGGTTTTGTGGCTAAAAAAAAATATTTGACTGAATTTAATGTACATACATCCAGCCAGTTATGGCGCACTTCCCCACTGTTCAGCATGATGTGCCCATCTAAACTTACTCCTGTAAAAGGCGCAAACACCAATATTCTACCCTTTAGACGTTTCATGTCCTCAAAATGCTCTTGTGTCAGCGCATTTAAGCTTTGCAAACACCCTTTGAAATGTTGTATATTCCAGCCACAGTCCCAACGCAAGTCTTTTAATTGCAATTCTTTTGAAAGCTCTTTGCTCAATGTTTCAATGTCTGCGCGCATTGGCATTGTGAGACTACTTCTTTCTGAGGCTTCTTTATGGTTTGTCTCCAGCCACTGTACAAGGCGAAGGTTTTCTTGTGCTTCCTTAATTGTCCTATTAACGGCTAATGGGCCAAATATAATATCATTTGGATCAATGTTGGTTAAATCAATGTCATTTGCTCTATCCGCTCTTTCAAAGCGATAATTATGCGCCGTTGTGCTTTGTGCAGGCTTTGGCAACTTGTCAATAAATTCAGTGCTTAAATCACAGGACTTGAGCACTTTTAGGACAACAGTCCTCAAATCTCTTTCCTTAAGGTCTAGTTTGACTAGTTTGAATGTGTTTTTTCTAGCTTCAGTCAAGGGGGTTTGATTTGTAAGTGTTCTATTGTCTCTGATGTAGAAACTGATGCTGCATGGTGCAGCAGATCGAGACTTCTGGAGACTTTCTATGAATGCATTAAGAAGTTTTAAGGAGTTTTCATTAGTTCCTCGTTCTTTTGGATATTGTCCAAATAAATCAGGATGCACAGCAAAGTAGAAGGGTCTTAGTGCTGTTGCTACTTCTGTTGATGTTAACAGGCTACTCTTGGTGAGGTGGAGCAGCCTGATCAGTGTAGTCCTGAGAAACCAGCAGACTATTTAGAACTATTGTAGCTATTATTTCTCTAATAAGAACGCATTACATAACACACTAGCTTGCAGATAAAGGTTACCTCATAGTTTGGAACACAATTTCATGTTTCCCATGGTTCTAATTGAGAAATCCACGGATTAATTGTATAATTACATGTGAAATTGATGTGGATGAGAGGAAAACCGATGAAAACAGTCAGCTGATGGAAACCACATGATCAAGCTCGTCAAATTCAATTAATGATTTGTAATTGAATATATTTACGAACGGTGGCGCAATTGGAAGGGAACAGGACAATAGTTTGAAATTTGTATTCGTGCTCGTTACTATATCTATTACAAACTCATGGTACGCTAAACTCTTGTTATTTTCTCAATTCGTGGCTCTTCAACCATTCTTCATCGCCTGGATGTTCATCGGATATCACGCAACTCTCATCAAAAGGATTTGCGCAACGTTTTTTTACCTCTTTCAGTTTGAAATCATATGCAATTTTTCGGAGTCCCAGTAGATAACGCAATACTTTTTGTGAATAGATTTTCCGTAACTCTTGCGGTTGCCTATCCATAACAACTTGTTTATACTGTTGCATTTCTCCGTTCCAGCCATTGTTAGGACGAAAAACTGTTAACTCACGTTTCCCAAGGCTGTTTTCTCCAAGCCATTTTTCATCATCACTGGTGCCAGGCAAACCAACATTCATGCAGCTTTCGTCGAATAGATTCGCACATTTTGCACTACGTGCTTCCCGTAATTGAGTTTGATAATTAGAAGGTTTGCAGGCGACTTGCAAAGTATAGCAATTAGAACAGATTAATACTGTTAGTGCGGTGGAAATGTAAGAAAACGCCATCATCGTGATTATGACTTTATGATTAAGTGTACACAATGAATGCATCATTTATTTCCAGTTATTATATAGGAAATGACATCAGGAGATATTCGTTCATTCTATTAATCCAATTAATGTGGGCTTAGTTTGAAGGTATCCTGCTGGTTTAACGGATTTACCCGACGTTGTTATTGGATATTATTTTTAATTATGGTTGGCATTGGCACAATAAATGAAGCAAATATTGTTGGAAATAATGCCAGCTTCCGTGAATACGTTACTGAATTTTACATGGTTGAATTAATTGATTGCCACGCCGGGTTGCAAGAAGCGGAGATAACGTTTATTGCGTTTATCTCCTGTATTCGCCAATGTATCGATCCGCTCCCCATGCGGCGCCGCCGCAGCAGACTAGTAAATGCCAACAATGAAAAATGCGCCCAATAGAACAAACAGTGAGGTAGATAATGTGACTTCGCCGCTGTCCGTATGCCATCCGCAACGGACTCGAGTTGACATCACAACTCGTCATGGAAAAAGTATTTCGACTAAACAAGGTAACGCACAAATCATTTCTCTGGAAGGCTCTGAGATTAACTAGCATTTGCCACTCTGCTACGTAGAGAATGGTTTACCCCGAAAGTTTAGCTTTGGACCAAGTGGCGCGCAAAGAATCAGCCAACTCCAATCATTCGAATGCGTCGTGGATAAGTGACCAAGGCGACGTGAATGGCAATGAAGAAGGAAACAAGGCGGAGTCAGCTTCGTCAGCAACATCGGCAGGATCAATGTGAGTCTTGCTGCTTAAAATCAATAGATGTGCGATATTGGAAACGCGATTGATTACTGAAACATCCAGCTAAATTATAATCACGATAAATCAATAGAAAAAAAATAAAGGCAACCTTATACTGCACAATTTATAACTCAATTTGACATCATTTAGGGGTGCAAGTAGACAATTCATCCAAGATCGTATTCGACACTTGGTTGATGCATTCACATACCGCACGCAGGCGACGCGGGAGCGCATTCAAATGCCGCAAACGCCATTGTCCATCAGCAGTCATCGCAGTCACGACACTATCGATAACGCCCGGTTTCCGGGGCTTCCCCCTAAGGCAAAGTTCCTGAATGACAACATTATATGCCCCATGAAAATTGAGGGGGAAGATGATCCACCCGCCAAAAATCCATGGCGCTACGCTCGAAACGCCTGGAGAAATAAGGTGATTGATCCTCAGGGGATCATTTATGTGGTCTGGATATCCATAGCCGCTCTAGCTGTTGTCTACAATAGCTGGGTGATTCCTTTACGGAGCACATTCCCATATCAGCATGCTGGAAATCGCGGGGCATGGATGTATTTCGATTATTTGGCTGATTTCGTTTACCTGTTGGACATTGTGGCGATACAGCCCAGAATTATGTACCTAAGTGAAGGGTTCTGGATGAAGGATATTCACTTTACCAAGCAGAATTATATGAGACAAAGAAATTTCAAGGTGCTTGATATTGATTAATAAGTATCTTGCGATGTGGTTTTAAATTAGAATTGTTTTGTTATAGCTTGATATACTGGCATTGCTTCCATTGGATTTGTTTTATTTCCTCCTTGGTCCGGAGGCTGTTCTTCTGAGATTCCCACGCTTTCTTAAAATGCATACGTTTTGGGCTTTCTTTGATCTCGTGGACAAACTGATTGCATCTCCGCATATCATTCGGATTGCCCGAACTCTTCTCTATATGATGTATCTGATTCACTTGAATGCGTGCGCCTACTATGCGTTCTCCGCTTGGGAAGGTATTGGAAGCAATAACTTTGTCTTCAATGGGGTAGGCAATGCGTATATTAAATGCTTCTACTTTGCAACTAAAACCGCGACTTCCATTGGAAAGAATCCGAAGCCCACACAAGAAATCGAATTCATATTTATGACATTCTCCTGGTTAATGGGGGTGTTCGTTTTCGCTTTGCTAATCGGTCAGATCAGGGACATAATTGCGACTGCGACCAGGTCCCAGACAGAGTACAGGAAGCTTGTGGACGAGACGTTGGAGTACATGAGAAGATTGAATTTGCCTCAAGAAATGCAGAAGAGAGTACAGAGTTGGTTCAATTACACGTGGGAAACTCAGCATACCTTAGGTAAATATCCTAAAATAGCTTGAACAGCAGAAATCTACTTTCCATTTGCACCCTTCAGATGAAAACACAATAATGGACTGTCTGCCTCACAAAATGAAAACGGACATTGCCATCAACGTGTACATTGAGATACTCTGCAAGGTTAAACTCTTCTCCGACTGCGATGAAGCACTTCTTCGCGAGCTAGTTCTGCAGCTTCGCAGCGTAATTTATCTTCCGGGCGATATAATCTGCAAACGGGGCGATGTTGGCAAAGAAATGTATATTCTCCAATCTGGACAGGTTCAAGTAATGAGTAAAGATGGCGATGAAGTCCTGGCGACGCTGACTGAAGGTTCTGTGTTTGGAGAAATTTCCCTTTTAGGAATTGAGGGGATGACAAGACGTACTGCTGACGTTCGATCTCATGGATACTCCAATTTATTTGTTTTGTGTAAATCAGACTTAACAGCTGCTCTTTCACACTATCCAGAAGCACAAGACCTACTGAATAAGAAAGCAAAAGCCTTGATGAAGAAGAATGAAGCATTAGAAAGGAAGAAAGAAGCGTTAATTGTTATCAACAATCCGCAACCAATACAGAAAGATGTGAAACTGTTGAACACGGTGCTGCAAGTAATGCCGGAAGATTCTTCGGCCGGTAGGTTGCTACGGTATGGCTCTCGAGGAAGGCCTGTGACCGCAAAGAAGGATAACAGAAGAAGCCTACCATCAGTGAGAGATTTAGGAAGTGCTGACGACAGAGGCACTTTTCAGACTAAAGTTACTGTCCATAGATCGATGAGTTAAAATTTCAAGCATTTCGTTAAATGACAGTCAAGCTGAGCACATTGAGCAGATTGTGTAAGCTGCAGAAGGTTAAGACAGCTGACGTGATACCACCACAACTATACAAATTTCACATGACAACCAACGACAACGCAACGGGTAGTTTATCATTAAGCAATGTGCTTATAAAATATGTTTAGTTCAGTTTAGTTGGTTAGTATACCAGGAACCGGAATTACCTGTCATCTCACAGATCAAAATGACGAAATGTATTTTAAAACACGAGTACAAATGGCTGCAGATGGTGCCAAAACAAAACTCTAATAAATGTTTGTCAACTAAAGCCAAGGTCAGGTCATTTGAAGATATTCCAGGTCCCAAATCATTACCTCTTATTGGAACACTATACAAATATCTGCCTGTGATTGGTATGCCCATTTTCCAATTGGAATCTTGTATATTAAATACGTGTATTAGGCCCTTACAGTTTTGATAAGCTACACACAAATGGAATGATAAAACTGAAGAAGTATGGACCTATTATCAAAGAAGAAATTCTACCTGGTGTCAACGTTGTGTGGCTTTTCAAGCCTGATGATATAGAGATGATGTTCAGGTGTGAGGGCAAATATCCACAAAGGAGAAGCCATCTCGCATTAGATAAATATAGGTTGGATAGACCAGGTGTATACAATACTGGAGGATTACTCCCTACGTAGGTTTTGATACTTTGATTTACATATCTTGTAGGTATTAAAGTTCATTTTTGTAGAAATGGAGAAACCTGGTACAAGTTAAGGAAAGTTTTCCAGAAAGGTCTTAGTAGTCCAGTTGCTGTGCAACACTTTGTTACCCCAACAGATGATGTGGTAGAAGAATGGCTTAAAAGATTGGATGATATAACCCTAAACTTTCACAACCAATGCTGGAATAAAACTGAGTACAATTATATGCCAGAAATTGCCAGGCTTTTCTTGGAAAGTATGCAAACTATACAAGTGCAGAAACAGTTATATGCCTGTATTATTCCAGTCACTGGATTAGCAGCTCTTGATCTGCGGTTGAACAGTTTTTCACGAGATGAACTGCATCCCAATTCGCGGTCCAGTAAGTTGATGAAGGCAGCACTGTCGACCAACAGTTGTATTTTGAAGACGGATAATGGTCCGCAGCTGTGGAGAAAGGTAGAGACACCGTTGTACAGGAAGTTGAAGAATGCTCAACAATACATGGAAGAGTAATAAACAGTGCATTGCTCATTTCCAAAGTAGTAGATTTTAGTTAGTTTGCCTTTTGCAGCGTCGCAATTGATCTGTTATCATTAAAAATGTCTCTCTTTGACGAGGCTAAACATCAAACAACATTATTGGACAACTATCTGGCCTCCCCTGAATTGGATTTCAAGGATATTATTGGAATGGTTTGTGACTTCTTACTTGCAGGAATAGATACTGTGAGTTTAAATACTAAGTAATAATCGAAATAATCCACCCATTTTCGTAAATCTGATTACTTTCAGACAACCTATACCACTTCATTTCTACTCTACAACATGTCGAAGAACCCGCATGTGCAAAATATACTGTATGACGAGTCTGTTAAGTTATTACCTAATCCGGCCTCACCTGTCACTGCGCAAGTGCTGGCTCACGCATATTATACGAAAGCCGTCCTCAAGGAAAGCTTACGTTTGCGGCCTATTTCCATCGGAATTGGCAGGATACTACAAGAGCCGGCTGTGTTTTCCAATTTCCACGTACCTGAAGGGGTATGACTTGCTGCGCTCGTCATTAAATCGCCAATCTTATTACATTCTGTTGTTGCTAGACGGTGATAGTAAGTCAAAACCAAGTTGCATGTCGTCTTGATGAGAATTTCCCAGCTGCACATGAGTTTAAGCCGGAAAGATGGATGAAAAACCATGGTTTGTATCAGCAGCCGCATCCGTTCCTATTGATACCGTTTGGACATGGGCCGCGGGCTTGCATTGCACGACGCTTGGCCGAACAAAGTATGCAAATTCTATTGTTAAAGGTAGGACTATATTACATTGGAGTATTTTGTGTACGTAAACGTAACAATGCTTGAAACAATTCCAGCTAATACGTAACTACAAGATTGATTGGATCGGAGACGAACTGGATTCCGTATCGGTGCTGATAAACAAACCAGATGGTCCCATTAACTTGCGTTTTCAGAAGCGATGAAAGTATTATATGTGTAAATAAATAATAAATAAAAGCAAAAACGAATGTTCTTGAGCCTTATCTTACTATAAAATATCTGTCGATATTCCAGAAAATTATTGATACCATCCTACTCATGTGATTTTCCAGGCAGAGTTGATTAAATTAAACAGGAGTTTTAGGAATGACTGCGTAAGCTTGTATAAAACCCAAGCGAATGAAGTCAAGCCAAGTCAAGGTCTTGATTATTCACACATTTCCCACTTTTTATGCCACTGCACCGCAATTCTGTCGCTGTTTGTGCGGCAACAAGCAGTAAATGTAGCAAATAGCTTGCGACTGCTCGTAGTTTACGAATCTGCACAGTAGTCGGAAACAAAGCACGCGATCCGCACAAAGACATTCCACTTCAGTAGAAACGTGCAAAAGCCAACAAAGAACTATTGTCCAAACCTCTGTTTAACCAGTGGTTACTTACACTCTCTTATAGTAGAATAAGAGTAATAAACCGGTGTATCAAGTTGGAAGCTCCCAAAATTGCAGACACCTGAAGCGGCCCAGTATGAATCCAATCGCGTCACGAGACAATACATCTTCTTGGGTGAATCGTCACCATTCTCCTACGCAAGCTAGAAGCAAAGCCGCAGAATCCAATAACGGCGAGGAAACACCTCTCATAGAGATGAGCAAGCATCCACGTCCAGAAAGAAGCGAAGCAACATTGGCGAAGATCACGGAGATCGATGACCTTGACCATGCTCAGCCTGATGAACGTCCTGTGTGGAACGCACCGCGTGCTGGCGTAGATGATGGTTTCTTCGACCATGCCCCCGGTGTGCCACTTGATAAACAGCCAGAGGTACCTAATTTAATACCCAGTAATCAGGATCGCCGTACGCCCTCACCGCATCCACCCGCTTCGCATCATCCAGATGAATTCGACGGTCGTTACGCACCCAGGCACCCGCATACAGTTTCACCCTTTCCACACGCACCAGGATTTGGACCAGACCTCGAGAATGGAATTATAATTCCAGACCTTGAGAGTATCCCGGACGTTAATCAGTATCAGCACCGCAAAACGCTGGCTCAAGGCATGATGGACCTGGCGCTATTTTCAGCCAATGCTAATCAGTTGCGGTACGTCCTGGAGAGCTTTGACCGACATCCGTACTATTACCCGAGCTTGATACTCATTTCGTTTAGTATCATATTGCAAGTGAGTTGAATTTTAAATTGCGTAGCTCAGACGCGTCGAACGGTCTAACCTAATTTTTACACTTACAACTTCCCGCCCAGATTGCAATTGGACTTGGGCTGATTCTGAACTCGAGGTACAATGTGAAGAACGAGAAGGAAATCTGCATAGCCAATCGAATCAACAATTACACAGTGATTGGAATTTTCTTGGTAACGGCAGTGAACGTTTTTGTTTCGGCGTTTGGTGTTGCAAACGCGCCCGTGCGCTTCGTACCAAATTCGCCGCCATTGCCTGTACTACCGCTTCCCACGCGACCAGCGCCATCTCTACCTTCGAACTAATTCAAGTATCTTTAACATTACCTACCCATAGATTTGGATAATAACGCAACATTATTTATCGCGGAATTTGCAAGCGGTTTATATTTTTATACGCAAAGTGAATTAACATACATGGATCTTACAAAGTTAACAAAAATAAACCACTCTTCTGGCCAATGCAAAACTGTTTCGCGGCAACCCTGCTTGGTCCAAACGTCGCCCTAAAACCCTCCCTAAATGACAATAAATAATTCCTACTTAAGTTTACTTGTGACTTCAAAAACCAGCCTTTTGTAAGTCCTCTAATTGTTGTGACAACTTCTCTTCCTTCGTCTTTCTCGCTTGCGCTAAACTACGTGATTGAATGTACTCCAACACAAACTTGTCCACGTCCATCTGCCCCTGAAGAAATTGTTCTGCAATTGATTCACTCTTCACGTTAGCCTCTTCTGCAGCATGCTGCAGTTTGTGCTTGATATTTTTAGGTGAATATGTGTCCGATATTGTCTGGTAGGCCATATTCAGTCTTTCGGTTTCAAAAGCCAGTTTCGTCACTTCTTCCATTCTGTTGTTAATGTCTTGCTTTAACTCCTCCAGCACAGGTTGTTTGCTCAAATTGGAGTCTGCTAACTCTTCAATCTGTTGGATTAAATCATCTATTATTTTGTTAGTTTCTTTTGATTGCGGTAACTGATCCAGAAAGTCTTCTTGGCGTTCAATACTGTTTTTGAGGAGCATTAGTTCCTCCAGTGACATCGCGCTGAGTTCGGGAAACGCCGCCGGTTGATAAGTACTTCCTGAAATTGGGGCTGGAGCCGCGATAGGGTTTATTATAGGTGGATTTGAGGGAGATACAGAGTAGTTATGTTTGAAGTAATTTGGACTTGCCCTTCCTATTCGATCCAAGTCAGTTGGAACTGAAAAGATTGAAGTGAATTGTCATACATTCATAGTGATCAGTTCAGAGTGAACTCACTGCATATTGCAATTGATGGCGAGGTTGACAAACTTGCATCTTTTAGAGGTGGTGGTGTTCTTTCAAACTCCCTAATGATTGCTTGCACTACGCGGCCAAGATCTGAATGGACAGTGAACTAAAAAATAATTAAGTTGCAATAATGCAAAGACAATACATTGAAATAGCACTAAATATGCACATTAATGAGTCCTGGTGCACCAGTAACTTCTCCATTAGCAGTCACCCATGGGTGTAAAACCACTGGTTTAATCTTGATGATAGGTTTGTCTTTGGGAAACTCAGTTGTGAGTGATACACTAAGCACCAAGTCATTGATGTCTGATTTAAATAACACCTGGTATTCATGCCCCTCTTGGACTTCCACCACACTACAAATCGTTTAAAGTCAAATATAGCCGAGCAAAAAGAAAAACAAGAAGTGTTCACCTGAAAAGAACACTTCCTGCAATGATGGCTTACTTTGCATTGAAGACTTTTAAAGTATTAATTTGCCTCCAGCGAATATCAGATTCCGTTCGATATATTCTCGGTAACATCACATTTGTTGTGATTACACAAGACTGCTATTAAATATTTACTTTAAAATGTACTCCACCAACTAAAACAATAAAATATTTCCAAATCACTGTGTAGCGAGTGTTAGGTTATAAATAGTAAAAACGACAGACGACGATATTTGTCAGCTTCAACCCCACCATCTCGCGTTCCCCAATAAATAAATTCACATGTAATTAGCGCAGCTTTATTATTAAATTGGTTCGAATGCAAACCTGCTGCGTATTGAATAATAATAAAAAAAATTAAAAATGTAGATTAAGTGTAGTCAGTAAATAATCACGTGTAAATATATCGGCTGTAAACTACAACTAGCGACCAAAGCAATAATATCTAAAATAAGCCGGAAGTAAATTATCCTAAAAGTCAGCAATAACGGTAAACTCATTTTCGTCCACATTATTCATGACGCCTGCCTTCTGGTAATCACCCACTTTCTTTTCAAAAAAATTTGTCTTTCCGTCCGTGGAAATGATCGTCATAAAATCAAATGGGTTTGTGGCATTGTAAATCTTCTGGCAACCAAGCTCGCCCAAGAGGCGGTCAGCCACAAACTCGATGTATTCACACATCATTTTGCAGTTCATGCCGATGAGACTCACAGGAAGAGCGTCTGTCAAGAACTCCTGCTCAATCTTTACCGCATCCCTAATTATGCTTGTAACTCTCGCCCGTGTTGGTTTCTGAACAAGATGTGAGAACATCAGGCAGGCAAAATCACAGTGCAGTCCCTCATCCCTAGAAATCAACTCATTACTAAATGTTAACCCAGGCATTAAGCCACGCTTCTTCAGCCAGAAAATGGACGCAAAAGAACCGGAGAAGAAGATGCCTTCCACAGCAGCAAATGCAACAATACGTTCACCAAAAGTCGCGTGTTTGCTGCTAATCCAGTTTAGAGCCCAGTTTGCCTTCTTGGCCACACATGGCAGTGTCTCAATTGCATTGAAAAGGAATTCTCTCTCTTTCTCATCACGGATGTACGTCTGAATCAACATACTGTACATCTCCGAGTGCACATTCTCAATTGCAATTTGGAAACCATAGAAGCACCTTGCTTCTGTCACCTGCACCTCCTGGCTGAAGCGTTCCACGAGGTTCTCGTTGACGATGCCATCCGAAGCCGCAAAGAAGGCGAGCACGTGTGAGATAAAGTATCGTTCCTCTTCTGTGAGGTTTTTCCAGTCAACAAGGTCCCTAGAAAGATCCACCTCCTCAGTGGTCCAAAAGGAGGCCTCTGCTTCTTTATATTTAGCCCAAATATCATGATACTGAATGGGAAAGATGACGAAACGGCGCGGGTTTTCCTTGAGTAGCGGTTCAACCTCCGGATCAAACTTTTCTTTGCTATCTCCAGACTCCTTCAAAGGGGGTGAATATGAGATGGAAAGAGACTTCAGATCGACAGCGTAATTCTCTTTGTTTTGTTTCTTCATTATTTTAGGCGTGAGGACGTTCGAGGTTAGATTTCCCTTGTAAGGAGACATCGTGAAAGCCTACTGAATTGACATTCTTTAGTTAGTTGCAGTGTACTTGAACGTGAGGATGTCTTACTGTTGGCGAGATCCGGCGTCCGAAAGATGTGAAACCAAACTGGCCAGAACTGGCGGCAAAACACTCCATATATATGATATATATAGTGTTGCGGACGAGGCAGTTAAAATGCGCGGGAACTCGCCAAATGACATGAATGACAACTAGAATCTACTAGGATATTTTGAAAAACTTAAAAAATGTCTAGGTAGAAAACTAGTCCAAAGTCACTACTCAATTACATATTTGAAAGAGAAAGGACTAACGGATTATTTGAAACTAGCAGCAAACCATTCGTATGAGCGGTTTAAGTTTCAATTACTCGTTGCGCTAATCATATTTAAGCATATTCCGTTCATAATTTATTACTTTAAATAAATCTGCTTAAAGCCATAGTAAATTAGATGTTGTTGAAATAAACCCATGTTTTAAATAAATCTATTGTTGAGGCTGTAAGAAGTATAACATGGTATATTAAATACGAGTTACATGTATGTCGTAGTTAGAGATGTACAAATTACTCCTGCACTGATTCTGGCCCAATATTTACAGGAGACAGAATTGTCTTCAATTACATGTAGTGTGGCAAACACAGATGCATGTAAGTGAGTTTCACATTTGTTGAGAGAGCAGTTATTATTGCACGTTGCTGCGTTTAGAATCATTCCAAGTAGTTTTGAGGTAAGTGTGCATGCTAAGTTGCAGTGAGGGAGGCAACAGTTATCCTGCGCGAGCAATCAAAGTACACACATGGTTTATAGGTAGCCTAGAGATAAGTTTTTTGCGTTTTGCATTAAGAGACGCTTGAGAGGCTCACGATAACGATGGAAGACTATTTCGCGACGAATTTCAACACAACGCTACGAAAACCTAGCACTTTTCCTCTGAAAGTAGACATTTTGACAAGCATACAAATAAATTAAGGAGTACCGTACCTAGACGTAGTAATTAATGCATTGTATTCGTAGAAAAACTCACTGTTCACAAACAAAACCTATGTACAACGTTCCTGGGGGGATGAGATTCTAGGATATCTCGTATTATCCACGTTGTTCTCTACCTAATCATGCAAGTACTGCAAAGCCTACTGGGCGATATGCAGTCGTCATGACAAAAGGCGCCACACTTTTTGCACATCACCATTGCCTTCAGATTACAAGGGCACGCATCCGCTTTCATGGGCTTCATTATCGCACCTGGATGGTCTACCAAACCGTCCCCGAGCATAGTATAATTCTGCGACTGATTCTCTACATCCCCGTAAGCAATTGTTTGCTGCCCAGGCAACCGTTGTCTTCTTGTGATTGCCTGCGTAGCCGGATTAGGGCCTTGAACAAGAAACTCGTGCGCTGGTTGCATGGGAAGGTCGGCTTCTACACTGGCAGGGCGTCCACGGGCCATACTTCCTAAACTAGCAGCACCACTGTTGATTGCCCCAGTTGGGGGTTGTGCTGGTGGTGCACTTGAGGAGCGCGGAATATGTGGCTCTACGCCTGCTCTCTGAACTAAAATATATGGCCCTACCGGATGTCCTCGATTTTCCAATACTTGCGGCCAGCAGTCCACGACCCTGTCATCCCGCACTTCCGGGTTGAGTGCTTGAGCTGGTGGTAAGACCGCCATTGTGACGGGAATACCCTGTCCTGATGTAAAGACATGCTTAACAAATACAGGCGGAGAAGGCTGGCGTTGCTGCTGGTAGGCGCCTGAACGTACTTTCACTTTCACGCCGTTGCTGTTATTTGGCGAATAATTGCCAGATGCACCCGCTGGCAGCGGCGGAGTAAAGGTTTTAGCCCCACGTGATGAACTAACATTACCGTACTGTGTCCGATTATTGTCAGCTTTGCTCCCCTTTGGTTTATTAGCGGTGGCAGCAGCTAACAACGATGGCAATGGTTTTAACTGTCCCTTTAACTGATCGCGATTGGGACTGTTTTGAATCACTGCCTGACAAATTTGATAACTTCTTTCCAAGTTAACAGCACCTGGGGGTGGTTTGTTCCCGCAGCGACTACGACCTCCTGACGTTTGCGGCTTTAGTTTCACTTTGCTATGTGCTGGGACAGCACGAATCGGCTGCGAGGTGCTCAGTGCGAGATAAGGCAATGCACTGGAACTCTGCACCATTCCAGGCCTCATATTGGGGACTGTTTGCACCGCTGAGGTAGGACCAAGGACATCTGCAGACGTAGTCACTACCGAAGGCAAGCACACGATAGTTGTTGGCGGTATCACAGTTGTAATACCCTTGGTCACCGCAGGGGTGACAGTGGAATTAATATTCGCCGCCCCACCAACTGTACTGGTCACGAGACTATCACAACTTACTATTTCCGGTGTTAACGTAACTTCCAACTCTAATTTCACCTGACTTCCAGTTGCCTGAAAGTCTGTCGAATTTGAATTTTCAGCTGGTGTAGTAGCCGAAGCTGCGGCTGCAGAATCACTTGTACCCAATGCAGCTGCAAGCGCCTCCGGATCCATCTTAACTCCGTAAGACCAATCTGCCGGCACCGGAAAATTTCCTTCTTCAAGCCTCACTTCGAGTTCTTCCTGCATGGGAATTACCTGGACGTGATCCGTGGGATTCTCTGTACCTACCATACCTACTGGAACAGAGTCCAAAGCATGCAGTGGCACCTCTAGAAGCTTTTCCGTACTTGAATCAACCATATCCCAACAATCCTCGGCGCCAACTGTAGGAAAAATCGTTTGCAGATCAACCTGAGGTACATTACATTGTATATCGTTGTCCTTGCTATCGTCGCCTTTTGAAGTCTCGCCAGTCACACCCAGGGATATTTGCCCAGATTCAAGTACATAGGACTCAGCATCTAGAAATCTATCTTCATCGACTTCATCATGATGCTGGTAGTGGCTACTCGGTAGACTGGAGAGTATTTCTGATTCATCGACGGTCGAGACTAATTCACTAACTGCCTCAACATTGTCTACATCCGCAACTCCATGAATTTTCGAAGGTTCCTGCTGTAAAATAAGACTGTTGGGTAACGTGGCGGCGTATGTATCTAGTTGGCCATCAGCGCTTTCAGATGATACAGTATTTTGGTCATTCCACGACTTGAAATCGTCCGTGTGCTTCATTTCTTCATCGTCATCATCTTTGGGCGATTCTGTAGTTGATTCCACTTCGTTATCATCATTGTCGTCATTAAATGACATGTCTTCGTCTTCTTCATCTTCAATAAAATCTTCAGAGAATGCTAGCTGAGCATCTTCTGCTTTAACTGCAAACAATATAGGATTTATGAATTATGTGTTGCAGAAGAATAAAACACATGGTGCAATTAATACCTTCTAAGACAACCTCATCACAATTGGCAAGTGGATCATCAAAACTCCCCGCCTCTTCAATGTCGCCAACGTCGTCGTCTAATTCATCAACTTCTAATTTCAGCTCACACTGGTCGGAAGGACTCACATCAACTACCGGGAATATTTCAAGATCGTGCTTTGTTTGATGTCCTGTTGGGCTAAGCGACCGGCGCTTTGAAGACCGCTCCTTGTACTCCCCGTCGTCGTCCGAACTACAGCGGCGTCGCTTGTCTACACGTGCACTAAAACTACCTATGATTGTCTCGCTGTTCGTGTTCGACGCGACGGCATCACTAATATTAATTATCGTTATTTCTGGCAAATTGCTTAAGCTAGTAGTACTAGCCTCGATTTTATCGCTACTACACTCTTCCTTACTGTTAAGGCCTAGGCTACAACCAATCTCCTCCTGGTTCTTCTTCTGTAGATTCTTTATGGGCAATAAGTCGGGAATTGGTTGGCTTTTACTGACTACTTCGGAGGTTTCCTCTGGCGGCGGTTCTGTCTTAATAGTACACGACCGTGTTACAGCTCCAACAGTTCGAAATCGCTTAATTTGGGGTGGTGTAGCCTTCTTCTGCGTGGAGGACGTTGAAGTGGTTGAGGCTGCTGCAGATGCCGTCGGTCTTAACTTAATTGTAGTCCTTATAGGAGGCCTGCTGGTCGTCTGCTCATTGCTAATCCCCCGATCACCCCAAATTGGCTCAAAATGTTTCAACTTCCAAGGATCTAGTCGACTCCTCTCACGGTCTGCCTCCGCTTTTAGCTTCTGTTGATTCTCAGGGGTGAATTCGCCTTCCGCAAGCCTCTCCTGCCACTCCAGACAAGCCCGCGCAAAAAACTCGTTGTTTAAACTTGAAGCAGTCAGCCTTATTGATTCCTTTAAGTTGATATTTGTAACTGTTTGTCTATCAACACCAGGTAAAAGTTGCACCAATTTATGTTGATACAGAGGAGGTAATGCTGCAAATGTTTGCTTGTTTAAAATTGCCCTCAAATTTGTGTTCACTAAGATGGAATCAGATGTTTCTAGATCAATGCATCCTTCTTTGGTCTGCTCAAGTTGAGCAGCAGTTGATAACTTCTTGTTGGATCTCTTCCTAGGTTTAAGACTGAAGCCTGGAATTGATGCAAGCACTTCTCTCATGGTAGGTGTTTTCAAAGGAGGTGGTGTTTGAAGCATCTGTGCCATGTGTCTGATGGTTACATCATGCTGGCTTTGTGGTTTGGGTGGTAATGGCTTGACAATTATCCTTGGGATGCATGACGAGTTTCCCGCAGCAATAGTGGTGTTTTTCCTTCTTCGTTTTGCCTGTTGTCGGAGGGCATGCTTGATAACCTTCTTGTTAGTGCTAGATCTGCAAGCTGCACTGCTATTGTAACCACTGCCATCAGCAGTCAGTGAAGGTTGAGGTGGATCTTCATTGGGTTCTGGTAGCAGTGAAACCAGCTCCAGCTGTTCCTGTGTCACATCACTTTCCATCACAGGAGGGATGGCCAACTAGCAGTCACAACAAAGCATTGAATTCACACAATCCATAACACTGCAAACCACAAACAAATGATACACTTGTCATTCCAGAAGTCAATGATGCTATGGCAAGTACTCACAAGTGATATATATTTCATCCTGTTGTTTAGTGCTCGTCAATATTAAATTGAAAACAAACGGAGTTTATTCAGCCCATCATGAAGCAGTCCAAGGGTAGGAGACGCGGGCGTCTCGTCGGACACTCTTTCACCATAGAGGCAGCGAGTGCAAACAATGCAGTAGTTTTGAGTAAGTGGATCAATTAGATTCACGTTATTGGTCGGCGGGACATCGCAGAGTCGGCCGCCATTTCACCAAATACCAAACACTTGGGGTGAATGCGTTGAATACAGAATGTTTTCTTTTGTGGCCTCGCTTTATTCCGACAGATACGACAAACCCTAGAGGAAGATGCGACGAACAACCTTTATCTTTTGTTTTCTGCGAAGCAACCTATGCCACTATAGGCAACCCTACGATGTCCATGCTACACCCTGCGGATAAAAGCGGAACTGTGACTCTTGCAGAGCGATAAAAGTTGGAGAAAAGGCAGGAAAGAAAAGACGCTTTCCAATTGGTCGCACAAAAGTTGCTGGATGTAGCATAATTTGTTTAAATAGAATTTCGTTACTTATGACCATATAATAACAAAACTTGTAAACAAAATTAGTTTAGGGCGTTGTTTTAAAATTATAATAAATGACTTTTTCGTAATTTAAAACAATATATCACACAGGATAAACTTGAATAATATTGGTCCATTTTGAGTTATTTATGAAAATGATCAATGTTTGAAACATCGCAACTAGCGCCCGTACAAGTCTTGCGCAAATAGTATCAAGTATCTTTAACTACTCAGCTTTTGGAGCCGATTTCCAGAGGGCGCAGTTATGACAACTTCAAATTTGTTCCGTCTAATAAATATCGGACAATGAATTTAGTTTGTAAAGAAGTGGAATTATATGAGAATGGTAAACCATTGAAGGGATTATTAATGCTCAATAAGTTGCAATGTGCACTTGAATGTCACATGCATCTGTTTCAGTTTTTCGTTCTTTAAGAGTGAACGAAAAACTGTAGTTTCAGCAATCTTTTGCCAGGATGCGCACACGGTGGAGGTGGAGGTTTTTCCAATGAGCTTGCAGGAATAAGAGAGGATTTCAATCAAACGAGATGAACTCATGACTTTATGCAAGAGGTAGGCGAACAAATTCTAATCTTATTGATTCTGGAATTACAGCAGTCTAAATACCACGACTGAAGCGAAGTAAAGCAGTAATGGAATTCCCTTCTTCCCTTTAAAATCATCCCTAGCGTTGCAAATAAACTAGAAAGTCGAAAAAAGGTCTACTAAAATGGAATTTGTTTTCGATTGTATGCATTGCGGCTTATCTAAACTTATTTGAATGTCGTAACAAGCTTTCGATATGTTTGCATCTTTTTCTTGAGTTACATTTCGGTTTAGTTGCTTTGCACACGGCCAAAAAAACATTTCAAATTACAAACACGCGCTGTTTGGCTATTTTGAAGGGGTGTTTATTTGCTGTGAATTTGCGATCCTGGATAAACAGCGCGAACCACTAGAGCGTGCTGCATTTGTCGGGCCAGTGCGCTCGATTAGCGCCGAGGAGGCTTTGAAAAAATATCCTTAGTGGAAGATTCCAGATGGAGTGTTAGTAACTCTCCTTGATCAGCCGAAGCTTTTGCGATGGTGCAAAAAGTGCTGGAAAGCGCAGAAAACGCATGAGAAACTGTCGCCGGCACTCGGAGGAACGTTGCGGACGCTATAATATTCCATAATGCATGAGTGGGTGGTTGGCGATGGATGGGTGGATGCCGCAGCCGCTGTAATAACATCACAAGTTGAGATGTCCGTAGCCGCAGCCGCAGCCGCCGCAGCCGCCGCAGCCGCCGCCGGTCAAGCCAGAGGTATAATTTTTAGCTCAAGTTTAGTGAGGCGGAAGAAGAGGAAATGTGCGGGCATGCCGGACTGACATTTCCAACTTGTGCCATGTGCCTCACTTGCTCCCCTCGAGCGGGCAGCGGAACAAAGCTGGACGAGATATTAATGCAAATCAGAATGTGTGTGCACCTTGGGCTATCTCTTTAATTGCATTCAATATTCGCCCTTATTCACTATTGCATTTTTCCCATTTTCGAAGGTGGCTCCAGCTCATCCTCGCAAATCCATTTGCTGGTCGCAGAAGTACATAAAGCGTAAAATAACAAAAAGTTGAGCCACTCTCGGTATAATTTGATCGTTCAATTCACTTGGCTGTCTCCATGGAGTCGTAGTGTTTTCATCTTGACCATCATGGTTCCGCATAGCTGGCCAGTTAAAATAGATCTGCGGATATTGGAGAGCACGTTACATTACCATATTCTTTTCGGCAGAGGACCCCACTTTTACATTGTTTTCGGTTGCTTGGCCCAAATGCGCACCCTTACTGCGATGCGTAAACCGTAAACTATCGAATATGATGTGCAAAGAGTATTTTTATTTATTTCGCCGTATCACGCTCGCAAAGCCTTATTTTATTAGCAGTTTGTGTATCTGTGCGGTAAACGGAAGAAAACGCTCTGCTAATAAATTGAATCCAACGCGTGTCAACTTCAGTCTTGTTATGACGCACGTGGTGATTCTCTTCTGTGGAAAGACATAACCCACAGAAGAAGCCGAGTGCCATCCTGTGCCTTTCCTACATAAATCAGCGGCTTATTAAGTCAAGTGGTTGAGAGACGCACGCCGAAGAGGATACTGTAGAAAGTGCGAGGGTATTTTTTACGAGCACGCCAGGAACATTCCCGCGCGAGATCTGCGTCTAAGCATATTACAGCCAATGCTTAATGCTTTTCCTTAGACTCGCAAATTTCCCCGTGCTGCCGAGATTAGCGCTCAAGTCGGCGCTGGGACAAATCCGATGGAATAAATCTGCGCCGCGCTCACATATTTAGCATAAAAATAATTCCCGTGTGCAGTGCAGAGCGGAAAAATAGCGCGCACCTTTGCTTACTTCCTGCGAGTAATGCCGAGAGGGTTAGTTTAACAAAGTGCCCTGCGCCAAAAAAGCAATGATTTTATTTTAATGGCTGTTCCGCTGTTGCGTAAGTATTTGCGGTGGATAAATTTTCCGCGCCGAAGAGTTATACGCTCGCGGACCATCCCTTAGAGCGTAACAACCTTCGGGATAGCCGGAATGGGTGCCGGCATAAAAAGTCCCACTCGTTTCGCTGAAACACTATCTTCGTATTTAATTTAAACGGCGCACTTTTCGGGTAATAAAAATGCACGCCTTCTGGCCTCCGCGGAAAAGCGTCTTTTATTTATGGCTGGCGTGCTTTTTGCCGCACGGCAAAACAACGCACAGTTTTCTTGCCGCCACCGCCACCACCGCTGCCGCCGCGCGCCCGACAGCGATAATTTTTCCACCGCATTTCCAACTATCCGCTTTGCAACTCTTGCCCACAGTTGGACGCATTCAGCGTTTGGTTATTATTCGCTGCTGGATTTTTATTTCCTTCGTCTGCCTTGGAAAAGCGTGCAGAGTCCCGTGGAGGGATTAATTTCGACTGTATTTCTGTGTTTCTTTTTTTTTTTGTTCTTTTTAGAACGGGGGTGGTTTAGGGCAATTAACGCAGCTCTCAATAAACATTTTAGTAGTCGTTGGCTGTTGAGGGAAAGAATGTAAAGATGCAGATGGTGAAATCGGGGTCGTAAAGGGTTTGGTCTCGATAAAAGGCGAATAAAATGGGGATAAATTGAGATGATACTGATTAAAACGTGGGCAAATACTCCTAAAAAGCGAATTTGTGGGGGCATTAAAAGGCATCTTTGTTTTATTGATGTGCTAATGGATTAGTTGTATACTAGTATGCTAGTATATGAATGCAAGTAATTTGTAAGCAAATTGCAAGAGTAAGACGGTAAAGTTGTCCAGGTGAATTAGTAAGAGACTCTTCTTAAGCCGCTTGATATTCAACCGAAAGAAGTCGGCGGACATTTGAAGAGTCGCAATAAATTTTTACACCGCAACTTTCAATGCTCTGCGAGTATGTTTTACGAGCTACATTATGCGATCAGTATTCCTGATCCTGGCTGATACTCCTGCCGCCGATGAAGCAGCGATCACATCGCGGCGATAAAAATGGCAAATAAAGCGTGCGCTGCATTCGCTCGAAATTAAGATTAATTAATGCCGCGCTTTTACTGCGGCCTCGCATCTCGTAATGAATTCCGGCATCTCGCCGGCGATACGCTCATGCATTTTATCATTCGCTATGTTTCTCCGCCGCACGCAGCCGCCAACACAAGAAACACACTAGCGAAGGGATGCGATAAATTTTTTGTGTTTATTCCGTTCGTATGGTCGCCCTAGAGCCCATCTAATTTCGCCGGCGCATGCATTATTTATAACAAAAAATTTGCACTCTGCGTCAGCGGCGGCGGCGCTTGCTGCGATTGGCCGCCGCGCGGAAGAAGTGACCGCTTCCTTGGCGGTGGCTGGCGGCGAGGATTGGCGCGCGACGGCGGCGGCGACGCGCGCCGGGCGGGGCGCTCTTTCTTATCTCGTCTCCTTATTGCTCGGCTCCATCCAGTCAGCGCACTTCCGGTTTGCCGCCACGCGCGCGCTTCTTCGAGAAGACACGTGGTGCGGGGGTGGGTGGCAGGTTGGCTGGGTATAATCGCATTTTTCGATAACCGAGCGATAACCACGCGAACGAATGTGGGAATATAAATTGTGGACGAAATGGACATTGCCTGCAATTTTGGCCGTTTTGCAGGATTCGGCGACTTGGAAGCAGCTTATAGTCCGGCAGATGGAGATGTTTACAGACCGCGCATTTCCCCAGAGAAAATACCAATCTTCTTCTATATTTTCTCAGTTTTAAGTGTGCACTCTAGATATTTCGATTGAATAACCTTCATAATCTTCCATGCATTAAAAATATCTTTATTTCCATTTTTACTAAACGGCATGCTCCAACTTTTGCAAGCTAAGTCTTCATCTGCTTTTGATCAACAAAAAATAATGAGGCAAACTACTCAACCATTGGTAATACACACAATCAGCATTTTGCAGGTAAATTATGGCAAATCAAACTGATCTACAAGTTCTGCGAACCTTACCAGCTTGTCTCACTGTCTGCCGCCCCCCACGGCTGTGGTTGAGTCGCGAGGGGAGTTAAAGGCGACCCGAAAATATTAGCATGTGATTTGCATATTAGTTGATCCCGGCGTGCGCCGCGTGTATCGGACAGACGCGTCGAAGATTGCCTCCCATTGCCGCCATCGCCGCCGCACTCTCGAAAGGCCTTCTTTGACACCGCGTGCACGTTCGCACATTCGTCCAGTCTGCCAAGCCGGGACAAAAAATCAAAATAAAATAAAAACGCCGGCGATGATACAAACGATTTGCATACATTTGCAGCGGATTGTGCATTGTTTAATTATTTACAAGACTTCTACGTCTGATTTTACTCTCAGCAAAATCTGCATTCATCATTTGCGTAGCCTAGCAATTAATTCGTTGCTCGACTTTTCTAGCTTTTTGCGCTGCAGATGTTGCAAACCACTTTTAATGTATCAAAGGACGCACCCGCTTTGATTGACTCATTTGAATAAAACCAGTTTGAGAGTCCCCAAAGTTCTTTTGGTGGGCTGGCCTGCACCGAGAGTCCTGTCGGATAAAAACCGAACGTATCCACATCAAATAGCACCTCGACGGTGATTAAACCGGGCATCTTCCTCGTTTTTTCCTCTCTTTGACTGTGGCTTTCTCTGTGTAGTGCAAATGTCGAAAGGTTCTGGAAGGATGTGAGGCGTCGCGGCGTCATTAAAACTTTTATTATATTTCGATCCATATCCTTCAGTTGTAATGACGTGCTTGGGAGTGTTGAAGAGTGCTGGAATCAAAGGCGATCGTGCATAAATTTGCATCGTTGATTCGATAACAATTTGTGTTCTCAAGTGACTCATGTATAGGCTTTTCTTGAAGCGAAATCCTTGATAGGAAAGCGATTTGCCAATGCTTGGTTTAAATCATTTCAGTTTCATAAATTAGAAAAGCTTTTGCTTCAACTGGCATTAGTCTGCAAGTAAATACATTTCTCAACCTTAAACACTGTTAATTTACTACGCCACGATAATTCACTCCAAAGCGTATTATCAAAAGAGCCACGGTTAATTTTTCCAGCGCCCAGACACGAAACATCCGTTTTAGCAATTGCGGCCTTCTGACCACCCACTGCCGCTGCCGCCGCCGACGCCGCCGCCGCTGCCGTCGCATTTCGCAGTAACTCATTTCGCGGCCAACCTGCTAGCTAGTTCCTGCCGGCGGTGAAGGAAGGAAATGTAAAGTGGCCAGCTGGGGGCCGGAAGCGTGGCGGCGAAAGAATGCCGCTCCGGTTATCGCACACATTGCTTCCGGCACACGCCGTTCCGGTGTATCGGAAGTTTAAGTGTGTCGCATGCTTCGACCAGGCAGAGGCAGCTAATAATACATTTCGCGTACGCAGTTTGCGCAAAAGGCTTTGTTTTTGGATCTGCAAATGTAGCGAGAAGAAGTCGCGTGCTTTGCCGTGATTTATCGCGGCGGAACCCTCTAAGGAGGGAATGAAACATGTCATTTATCTTAATATGGCAAGAATATCGAGGGACATTCGCTGTTTGCGCGATTCTTTACGGACGCGCGTTGACAACCGATCATAAATTACTTGACCGCAAAAAAGCGGTGATAGGGGATGCATTGGGGGCTGCTGCGAAGAGAAATGCAATGCGCTAGTTTGCAGGACAGTATCCCAGTTAGGATCTGTCAATTATACAACGCGTTCGTCGTGGCTAATTCGATCAAGTACCACAATAGTATACATGTCGCATGTTGGGGTGCCAACAAGGGTTGTTAATACACACGGTCACGCTTATTTTGACGCGCTCTTCGTTTGACTTTTGCAACTTATTGATCCGGCATTCTTAATAAAGTAATAATCGAGTTAAATAAACGCAAGCTTGGCGGCGGCCCAATTTAAAATGCGAAAAGAAACAAAAGTCCAGCACGGCTGCTGCCGCCGCCCGCCGGATTTGCATAGGTAAACACAATATAAGATGATTGCTGGGAACACGGCCACCCCTCAGTCGAAATAAATTCCGCATCCGCAACAACTCGAGCGAAAGGTATATAAATAAGACTAGATTAGATGATGGAAAGCCTGCCCCCCCCCGCCCCCCCCGCCCTCGCCAGCAGAGAAGATATTGCGGGGAATCCGCTTGATTGCTGAATGTCTGCGCCTGATTACAAAAAGCGGCCGCGATCCGCACAGAGGGACTGTTAATTGTGTTACGCGCGCAAATCGCATTTGCACAATGGCGAGCGTCTTTGGGAAGTTTTTTCAAGATAAAGCCTCGACGAAAGTTCATTAATTAACCGCAATCACAGCGCACGGCGAGTATGCTGCCGGGGGTGGCTCTTGACTGCCACGCAGTCAGCACACATCGGGCACACACGGCCAATCTAGTTCTCATCGAGTGACAGCGAACTTGTTCGCATTTACATTTTAATAACGCGTCCCTGTTGCGCGGTGTCCTAGCTCTAATCGCTTCACGTGAGGGTTGCCGCCGTCGGTGGCTATGTGTGTGTCTATGTGTAGCTGAGTGCGTCAACACCTCTCGTTGGGGTGATTATCAATTTTCTACCAATTTGGTTTCGATTGTGCGATATTTTCATTTCGGCCCACTAATGCGCGTAGAATGCTCTGGTGTCTGCTCGTTAGTGGAACATTATTTACATTTTAATCTGCGTCACAAACAGGCAGCGGCAAAACATTTTGTCAGGTGCAACCAACATCTTTGAATGCATTGCAGTCAGAAGATGGAAAACAATCGGAAACATTGGCGGAAAAGCCTTTGAGGACGCTTTGAAAACAATGCGATTAAAACGTATGCTAAACAGGTCTTGCAAAGCAATCACAGTGTTCTTGTTAGTAAACAAGTTGGCGGACTTTAAATGGGATTGTTTTATATCCCCGACATTCATTCTCATCGGCATTAAACGCTCCACTCCCTTGGCACTTTTATTGCGCGCCAACGCGACATTTAAAGTTATTGCAGCCCAGCGAATGCTGCAAAACCGTCCAAAGTAAATAAATCCCTGCGTTTTCCATGGTTACATCCCTGATTTGTGTCTAATTAAGATGAAACAACCTAATGTTTAACTCTGTGAGAATAAAGTCGATTGTCGTAGAAATCGGCCAAAGACAAGATCATCGATCATACTCAAAGCGTAATCAGCCTCCCAGCAATGCCCCAAGATGGGACACAGTTTGGGGCTGCGGAGGTCCAGTCATCACCAAGCGAGCGGACCGCAAAGCAAGAAGGGCTGAAATCAACTGCGCGCGTTTTTGTTATGAAAGGGTAATTTCAGTGATCGATTATGATAGATAGCAGTGTGGTCTAACACCGTAGCATAGCAGCCCGCAAGGGGTGGCGACGAATTTAAGAAACTGACATCTGCCGCATTCGAGACTACCACCAACACTTCCCGATGCCCAATTGCGAGTAAACTTTGCAAGGGTATTATATTCCCGCTTAAAATGCTTAAAAAGGCGACTAAAATATGCAACAAGCCAACGGGGCTTGACGGAGATTTTAATAATGGCGCCTTAATTAAGTTCCAAGTTTGTTTTAATTGCGTATACAGAGTGACTTATTCTTTTCATTAAATACCGCAGGAGCAGCAATAGAGTAGGGATATTGCGACCGTAAATTGCAAAAAGTGTGAACATCTAGAGTCCAAGGCATGACCATCTATCACGGGCTGCTTTCGCTAGTTTTGTGGGGTGATTGGGTGTTGTTTATCTTTATTCGTTAGTTGTGCGATGATATTCACACATCAAACATGCGCGAGTTCAGCGCGACGCGAGAGGGGTTATTGTGGGCGCTGGGGTAACAAGGGGGGGTCCAGCAACTATTGATACAGCAATAGAAAGAGGGTGCGAGGGCACAATGCACGCTGCACACGCTGCCACAATGCTACAAAGCGTGGCGGCAACTGCGCGCTGCAAAACGCTAGTGGGTGCTTTCATTACAGCGATTTCCGCAATTCATTCTAGTGTCATCATTAAAGAGATCAAGTGGAAGCTGGAACGGGAAGCTGCATGAGGAAAAGAATGCAAACACTTAAGTAAATAGTGAGCTTAATAGAACCAGTTTTTAGAAAAAAATATATTCCTATTGTTGCTATTGGCATTTTGAATGTGCGCATATCGGGTGGCTGCTTTAGTGATTTTCGCTGGAAGTAAATAAAATTGCGTGCAATATTCAACAACCAGCCAATGAGAGCAGTTGAAGCAAGTTTTGTGCTGCTTTTATTTTGCGTCTGCGATGGCACGGCGCTCGATTGGCGAATCTTTGTTCACGTACTTGGCATCTTTCTATCGTCATTCGCCCACCACTCGCCTTGAAAGCGTCTTCAGGTTGCCCCCTTGCCCCCCGATTGCTCAGCAGGGCAGCAGGAGAGAAAATCTATAACTTACAACAAAATGGCTGCCGTTCCCTGTTTCTTATTTACTCCACCAAGCACTTTAGCCACTTTTATTGCGTCGTGGAGGCAATTTCACTCAACTAGAAAGCACATTTGCGGTTTGAGGGTAACCTGTCGACGGGGCACACCATATGGCGTGTTCATTTGGCTGATGAGCTATTACTCCAAGTTAAACGTTCGATTTGTCACAGTGCATTGTGGTGACACGACCGGGAGGGTGGCTATTGTGACATGTGGACAAATTTCACAATTTGTTGGGAAATGTACTACTCACATCTTGTTGCAAATCGCCTCCCTCAATGCGCACGCTGCCTGAAAATGTTGTTTACCAATCTAGTGAATGCAACTGGTGAGCAAATTGTGATTAAATTGCGTGCTAGGCTGGCGGAAAGGTAATCATGAAATGGTTTGCGTAATACCAGAAACAACCTATTCATATGTGGAAAACAACAACGAGCACGGCTCCATTCTTGCAACAAAATCCACTCCTCGGGGTGGATGGAGTTGAGTTATAGTTTATGGACTAAGTAAATGCGTTCCCGCCACTCCCACACCCAACTGCCACCCGAAACACAACTGTGTCGCGTATGTCACATTTTCCCCTCGCAGATGCAGTCTGCTCATACGCCGCCAATGTCTTCCGAAGCAGCCGACTTCCTAATTCGCGTAGTACAAATAACGCACTTAATATCGGTCATTAAATCGCTTTATTGCACTCCAATGCCTGCCACCCCGGCAAATGTGCATATTTCATGCCCAATTTTAATAATTTACTAATTAAATGACTACCTATTTGATAAATTCAATTACATTAAATACCATGGAGCTATGGGTAGGAAACGGTGGAAGGAGGGGGGGAGGGGGTGGCGAGAGGAAGGGCACAGAAAGAATAGTGCTTTCCTCTTCACTGAGGAGACATTTTTCTCGGCTAGAACTTGTCCTGGACGTTTAAGAAAAACATTTGCGAGGGTTGCGTAACTTTGTCACTTCGCCGCCATTATGCATGGTTACGTGCACATGACTGCGCGAGGGGGTGTATTTTATAGCAACTCTTATTGTATCCAAGTGTTATTTTTATCTACGCCTTATCCTCTTATCCAGGCATCGGGTGAAATGATTCAGAAACAATGTGAACGCGCGAATTTCTTTTTTGCTTCAACACTTAGTTTCACTCCACTTGGGTGCCAACAATGTCGCACTAATTTCTTTTGCATATCTTCCCTATTAAACCAGGAAGACAAGTATCTCCTATCTTGGGGCAAAAAGTAGAGTCAACAAATTGTGAAATTTGTCCACATGTCACATTGCAACCACAATGAATGCGATTCGATGGTTAGCAGTTGAACAGAAGTTGCCATGTGTTGCAGTTATAAGGAATTTGTTCGTTTAAGGGTGGTTAGCAAAACTAGGTAAATCGATAGATAAACGAAAAGATAACTCGCATATTGCACATCTAAATGCATTAAGGTCAATGTTCCAATTGAATGTTTCCGATTTCTTCAAGGAAGAAAAGCGTGATCGGTGCACTTAATTTTCAGTCTCTATATGTTGAGAACTCGGAGGTGACAGGCGCGGCTTTACCAGGACATCGTCATCGTGGACTTGTCAAGCACGACGTGGTGGAAATTTGCGTATGAATAAAACGGCGTCGACGCATTGTCGGCGCACATCGGGAACGAGCTATTGTGGCCACGGGTTTATTGTGCCGACCTTCCACTTTGACACTGTCATTTTCTGCCTGACTGATCTCCGATCTTATCACATCTCACACCATGGTATATATACAACACCAGAGGTTGTGATGGCACATCCGAATTGCGTGCACATACGTGGAAAATCGAAGGAAGGAAGGAAGGGAACGTGCAGTATGCAAAACTTCTTTCATACTTGCCACCGCAAGTTGAGGGGATTTTCACATGTCATCATTAACACCAAGCGACTGGGGGGCTGCAAAGTACTCACATAACACATGCATTTGATAATACAGTTTAAATTCTCATGGTGCAGAGTAAATATTATAAGGCAAAAGCAGAAAACGAACAAGACGTTTTTTACCAGTAACCACCTGGGTTATACCTGGGATTTCTGTTTGGCGGCTGCGTGCAATATTCTCGAATATATTGCCATCCGTATTTGAATTGTCGTCCCGCAATTAATTGAAAATTAACTCGAAAGGTAACAGGAAATGGTTTGCACTTTTCCAAAGTCCCTTGCAATGCTCTGAGACCTGTCACTTCTGTCCTCTTTGTCGCTGTGGTTAATTATAATATTGCATGGTAAGTTAATTAATCTTTCGATTTTATTACCGTAACGTGTTGTTGTTTGTAGGAAAATGAGCGTTCCAAACGAATGTCGCAGCGAGTGCGTGAGTGCGACGAAGGGCGCATAGCGAATAAAAATGTAAAGCAGTGTAATAAAGGGGATAATCTTTAAAACAATCTCCCCCCAGAGCACACACACGACCAGCATACCGCTGTGTGCACGTAATGAAGCCAACACACGCGTTGCTATTGCCACATTTGGCCGAATTCACGCGAGAAATCTAGTGCAAAACAGCACGCAAAATGCGAATACGACCGTGCAGAGCTGAGAAGTTGGTTTCCTTGGGTTGCTTTAAGTTTTCCGACGGCGCTTATTCGATTCGTTCGAGGTCGACACTGCTGTGATTAATACGTGTGAGAGACACGCACTTTTCGAGTTAATCATGCGAGGAAATGAAAAGATATTGAAACAATATTTCTGTCCGATGGCAATCGGTGGATGCTATTAGAGTGATTAGCAATTAATAACCAATGGATTTAGGTATGGCTTTGCATAATTGTGTGAACGGACACGTGGACTGAATATTTCAGCACTTCCGCACCATGGGTCTCATCAACCATGGCACGTTTTCGATGGTTGCATTGAATTACAGCACCGATAACGCGCACAAATTAGGATAATTGTCAATATTACGTTGATAATTCGCCACTCCATCTTTCAGTGCATTATTTTTGCTGGAGCCCATTTGAGCACCGTTTGCGCAATCTGCTCGCGCAGTAGCCGCAGCGGACCCGACCAAATAACACCGTGGAATAATTCAAGATGTAAATTTCGAAATAAATTAAATATTAAAATGATGGCAGCGCCGAGTCACTCTCTCCGGCCGCAAGACGCGCAGATTCGCAATCTCCGCATCTCGGGCTTTTTCTCAGCGACGGAGGCGGCGGCGAAAAAGAAACGCGGCCGCTGCCAACGCCGCCTGATTGATTATGTATGCAGCGAGGAAAAATTAAACCCCTAATGAAGGAATATCGCAAAACTCGTGCGCGCCTACAACTACTCGACGGCGCAGCGGCGGCGCTTTCACCCCGCCGCGCGGCACCCAGTCTCTTGTCCTGCACTGAGCTAAGGATGCAGGCGCAGGTGGAGCGATTTACATACGTAATCCATTTTTGAAGCACATTTTTTATATTCATCAATCTCGGCGCTTAATTGCTTTACATCAAACGAAAGTTTTGCAAAATTAATTACCGGACTTTTTTCGCGGCTAATGCAATGAAAAACTTTGAGGCGCGCGAGTGCACGTCGTTATCATACGCAGGTAAAGTTTTCGCACTTTTTGCACGCAGGCGGCGAAAAACAGCTCGCCAGGAACAAAGGCGATGGCGGTGGTGCTTGGGCATCACGATGATAAATCCGATAAAGTATCAGGATAAGCCCCGCATTCTCATGTATGAATTCAGCACATCAGCGCATCAAGATTTTCGCGCCGCTTGTCGACGAGTGCGCGGAAAATATACGTACTTATGATAACTCGCAGCGAGATGCTACCTTTTCTCCGCCTCTCCGGAGCTTTATTCGAAGGTGTTTGCAGATGTCATAAAGTCTGCAACGTCTGCAGAAGGAGAAAAAGAAGCGTTCACCATAAGCAGCAAATTAAACATTCTCGCAAATATCACATTTTATTAACGCCCTGCGTTCTTTCTTCCACCGTCGTCAATTTCCCGGTGACGTAAAAGACGAAATGCCGTGAGGATTTCCTAATATATAAATAAAGCCGCCGCCGTTGTCGTCGCCGTCCGCACTCAATATCTTTGAAAGTTATTTTCCCATCCTTCCAGTGAATTGGCCACTCCAGCAGCAAGCGAAAGAAAAAGCTCCCAACGTATACAACAGCCTCATAACTTATGGATACTGATGACTCCTCGCAATGAGGTCTCGTTCTCTTTCCGATACCGTCCGCCGCCACCTTGTTAGCAACTCTCCTTGCGCGAGCTACGCTTCTTGTTAAAATAAATTGGAAGTCGATGGGCGCTTTGATGTCTGCTCGTGTTTGCGGAGCGCGCGCACGCCGCTTGATATTGCCGCCCACACACGCCAATAATAAAACTCGCAGCTTTCAAATCATCCGAGTGACGGCCGGGGCAAAACACACCCGCAATGTTTAAAGGCTTAGTGTATAAATATTGAGAGTATAACGCTCGTTCAAATCCTACGGATAACCTGCGTCTGGAAATATCCCCTTGTCATCCAGGCCATTCTTTCGTTTCGCGCTGCTCCAAGGGTGCGAGGCACGTGTGGAGGCGCCAGGCGAACATCCACATATGAAAAAGGCGATCGCAAGAAATACATAAAAAACATCCCGACGAGGGATACCAGGAGCCGTAACCGGGAGTAAATGGGAGGCAGCGCAGCGTGGCGGCGGAGAAAAAAAGAGCAGCGGCTTTTTTCCGGGCGGCCCAATGAAGCCGAATTGTATATTTTAATAAATTTCTCGCTTCACTACGCCGCATATGAACTTTGCGATATTTCATTGTGATCTATTGTGGCCGCGTTCAGTTTTTAAGGGATGAGCGCATCAATTTATTGTGCGTTTCATTGATACTGATGTTGATAAATAAACTGCAAATGGTGGAAAACATCCGCTTGGAAAACAACCCCTGGCCGCTTATTTACATCAGCTAACTGGTTGCTGGCGAAATTTAATAAGCAGCCGAGCAGCGCGAAGTAATTTAATAAAATGCTGCACAATGCATCGCTTTACGATGCGGTTGTTCTTAACCTCGTCTTGAAATATTCCGCAACATGGAAACACGTCGACTTTGTTCGCTTTGCACGCTTTGGCACACAGTTTACGCCATCGCAGAAAAGTTTGTTGGAATTTACAGCCGCGCAAAGCCTTGGCCGCAGCGCGCGTTTATTTGAGCCCCGGCTCGGCGTATAATAAACGCATAAAATCGCAAGGAATAGGGATATATTGAGTGAGTGCGGACCACCGTCCTACCGCGTCCTGCACATCGCTCTTCCTTGGGCGCTGGCCAGGTTATCGCGTGTTATTATATCAATATAATAATGTTTTATGTGCGGCGACATTATGCGGAGCTGGCAATAAACGGGGACAAAAGTCGGGGAAAAGTTTCAATCTTTGCTGCTGTTTATTGCGTTTCGGGGTTTGCGCTAAGTCGGAAATAGTGCGAGGGATTTCAGCTTTTCAAGTGAAATGCCACCAAGTGACTAGATTCATCATGCTTAGCGCAAACATTGAAACGCATGTAAAACCGGCAAAGTGCTACAACCCAATCAGACGTAGGATGATTTGCAAGACAAAGCTGGGAAAAGGTGCAAACATTGCGTGAATAAATAAATTGCGGCGAAAAGAATGCGTGAAAGGAAGAGTGCCATCCAGCCTTGTGCACTAAGTGCGTGCCGGCACTTGATTTTACTTGTAAATGTTCTTTAAATTTCCACCGTGCGCCAGCAGCGGAGGCGGCAAGGACTCGCACTTTATATCGGCCTAAGATAGGGATTATGCAGATTGGAAATAACTTTTCTTTTAATGCTTTCGCCTATTGTGCGCAAAGCCGCTTTAAGCATGCAATGCCAATACAGGACGCGCTGGTTTCCCAGGTCCAGGGCTTGGATTTGCGCGAGTGCAGTGCCAAAACGTGTAAACTGCCAGCGAACAAACGCGTAACGTGTCGCTGTCAAAGCGCAGTGACCGTTGCAGTTAATTGCCGCGAAACGAACGCAGCAACAGAGTGACCGTTGTTAAATTATCGTAAATTCATGCTAAGTTATGCTAATGAAATGTATCCGAGATGCATCTTCAGGGCAGTCGGGCAGTTTTTTTACGCGCCGCGTTTCCTTCCGGTGTGTGTGTAATTATTTGCTGCGACGAATTATCTCATTATCTGTCTGTAGTGAGTGGTAACGAGCGTAGCAGACGTGTGGTGTATTACTACCATATTATTTCACATTGCGATAGTCATCGTCAGAGAATTCACCCCGTGGAGAGTAATTATTCGTTTTGCCGGCTTCCACACTGCTATTAAATAGACAACTATTGCAAATTACTCATTGATTTCCCTGGCTGCTATTGACCTCCGCGTAAAACCAAAAGTGTGTACACTTCACCGAATGTAAATACAGAAACAAAGCCTAATAGCATATTCAATGCGAAAAAGGTTCCACCCCCATCGGAACCTTCTCGCACCGCACTTTATCCAATAAGTTTGCCACCAAATATTTGCTCTTTTCGCTGCACTCTTGACTCTTTCATTCTGCATGCTGGTGTTTGGCGAAAATTCTAAAACTGAGCTACCTCGCAGTACTTCTGCTTACTTTTTAGCTGGTGAAAGCTTCGAGAACCTCAGCAATACTGCGGCGGGCGATTTGTCTGCTGCTCCTGCGCTTATTTAGCATAATCTAGGAGAACATTCTTCATCTCGAGCTGAACAATGTGTCCGCCGAATGAAGCTAGAGCATAAAACATTCGCTCAAATGGTCCTGTCGGCGAGGGAGACGCTTCTCTGGATGAACAAAAACAGACTTAAAAAAAAAAAAAAAACAAGGAAAGTAAAAATAACTTTTCCCCGGCTACTTTTTTCGCTAAATTTATGACTGACGGACCAGGAACATCAATCTTATTCAAACCGGGGCTGAAAAAAAAAATTAAACTCTACCGTAACTATTGAGGATAAAAAATAAAATAGGTTTGTAAATCGTCAGTCCTTCACCATCGAACCTCGAAGGCATCTGTTGTAAACTGAATATTTATGAGGAATTGTTATCACTAAGATCTATACGTTCATTTAACGGTTATTTACCTTTTCAGCTGACTTTTTGTTGACCTAGGCCAAAGAAATGCTCAATTCAGAGTAATTAAATTTACATTTGTAAAATTCCACGTTTCTACGCTTTCCTCATTTCCTCGCATCCGCCTTACCCACGTTACGGAGCGAAGCGCCCAATGCGTTCTGCTCGCCGTCGGCGTCGTAACGCGGACGCAACCGCTTCATCCCCCACTGCTACTGTTGTGCTGAGAACAGGAGAATGTCGCGTGGGGAGTCTGCAGGAAAACAGGCTCCCCACACAAGTAGAGAGGGAACCGACCGCATGGAGGCGGCCGCAGCGATCCAATAACACTGCATGCTGCAGGAATTGTCGTAGCCTGAGCGGGGGAAACAAAATGGTCGCTTGCTGCTTTGGGCTCAGATCGCTAGATGTCATGCCGGTCTCCACCACGAGCAGGAATAAATTACAGGGAAAGCCTCCTGGAAAATCTATTACAATTTGCAATTACTTTTGGAAAATAATGTTTACAGTTGACACTTCACTTTTTTTTTGTGGAAGATATTGGAGGTAATCTAAAATTTCTAAATACTTTATTGCGTTGTAGGTGCATGAGTAGTATTTGTATTGGATATGTTCTCTTTGTTTTCTATCCAATGTTGATGATGTGTTGTGTTCATTGTGCATTTGTGCACTTTTACAACCGCTTTATGATCACATCACCTCCGAGGCCGTAGTAAAACAACTCGCGCCGTCATCGATTGCACGCCCTCGCTTCGGCCCAGCTGAGCGGATGCAAATGAGGCCGGCTGGCAGTCAACGCCGACATGTTTTGCATGTGTTCGTGCTCTGGATTTTATGCAACGCCAATACAACACATTTTATGCCTTTTTTCGCACATCCTTAACGTCCGCCACCGCCGCACCTCTCGGAACGTCCACAAAGCAATGTCCCTTCTGCGCTCCGCAAGTGGCAGAGGGCCCTTGTAGGCATGCAGAAGAGATCCTTCTGAGATGTGGGGAAATGTTGGGGTAAATAACTTGTGATACGAGATGATGGCGCGAATAAAATCCGAAATCCACGCGTTGCGTCACGACGCTTTACACAGGCGCGTCACGCGTTTATTGTTATTCAAATTTATAATTCAATTTGGGGGTAATAAATTTGCATAGTGGTGAACTGGTGAAGGGTCCGGTTGGCGCTCTGTCTCACTGTCTGATGTTCCACCGCTCTGCTTATACAATGTACACAATCATCTGTTTGTATTGACTCGCTGTATGGATACGCGAACAAGTGGATCTTGCGAAAATGTTTTCGCTGGCGTTCCTCGCAAATAAATCGCTTGATCGAGTGGCGATTAACAAGAAATTACGGATGGGTTCAAGCACCACCACACTGCCTGCACAAATCATAGGGCTGCGCTGGCTTGGCGCGTGTGGCGATGTAGGGATTGTAACTGGTTAATTTTTGTGTGGTGGCGGGTGGCGGTCGGCGTGGACGGCGGCAGCGTATCGACACTCCCGACGGAGGTGTAGTTGCCATGGCCACGACGCCTGCGTCGCCCGCCGTCACGTGCGGCGAGCTCTCGTTAGCGTCGATTTTTGATGTACGCCATCTTAGCACCCGCCGCGGCGGCCCCCAACGCGCCGCCGCCGAGCGAATGATGAACTTATGCTGCGCGCGGCACATTAAGAAGAAGACGCGGACAGGGAGGGAATGAATACACGGAGGAGGTGGTTGGCTAGTCGGGAACAACGACGCTTTTTCCGTCTGTTTGTGTCGTTCATTTCTTTTTTGGACCTTCCGTACTTCTTCCTCGTACTTCCCAACCATATTTAATGGACGCCCGGTTCAATTTTCTCTCACTGCGAGCAAAATGCAGCTGTAAAATTTTTACTGCCGCCGAGATAAAATCAATTTTTACGCATCCGGAATGGCGAATTGCAAGTTTACTACATCTTTACTCCTTTAAACTCATCGTAGAGTGTCCTAAAACGCCCGGAATTGAATCCCACATATTCCCAGCCCCTTAACGCTCGCTTATGATCAGGTCCTTGCTCCCGGGGAGAAACCGGAGCCTAAGTTGGGACGCAATTAACACTCGAATAACGGGTTTCCTCGATTCCGCGCCACTGTTTAGCGCTGCCATTTGCATGTAATGTGTCGGGAAGATGGCTGGGTGGGTGTAACACGCGAATGCGGCTAATGCTACCCCTTCGTCATGGCCCTCCAGTTCCCCCCTTGGCGTGGACTTAGTGCTGTGTTGGCGGCTTTGCACTTCAGCCTTCAGGCACTCCATGAATGGAGCCGCAGCGACACTAGTGTGTTGTGAAGGAACAAAAAGAACAGAAAAAAGTCAACCGCGATCGTTATCAGCGCCGCTGCTTGCTCACGTACGCTCGCTGCAGCTGAATGCAAGGAATTATAAATTCAAACCTTGAACCTCACTTCCGCTCCTGGGCCATGCGACGGTGTAGCGTGGCTCAGTGTGGCTGGTTTGGCGTAAAACACGAAATTTTCCAAGGTGTGTAATATGAATAGTAAGTCAGTGCGCTGTGTGGATGTGGTGGATGCGTAAGTGGGTGCCTGGATAAGAGAAAGTGAGTCCAGGTTGGGCGAGGTTAGGTCCACCAGCAGCAGCTCATGTAAAATGCATAAGATGGCGGCTGGGGTGGCACGCAGCCTGCATGAAAATCATAGCGAAACAAAACGACACACGAAGCTCCCACAATGTGCACGGCTTACAATCGGGCAAAAAATAAGGACAAGCCGCAGAAGGCCAAGACTGGAGGGTCATTGTTTCAGGGCTGCGCTGAAAAAGCGGTGCAAGACAATCGCAGTCGGCTGTAATTAAGACTGAGCCAATTTCAAAGTAGCGGTGGGCTGGGAACGACTGTGAATTGCTGGGCACACATTTGTCGTGCGTTATTGATTCGCGGCTCATGTTACCGGCGGTGATGATCGTCAACTCGTCGCTATCACATAATGATCATGCCGCTGCATCGGTGGCGGTGTGTCGATCGTGGTGGAAAGCTTTCGGTTTTGGTTTCGTCACAAACTCACGGTGCGCGCTCACGGCGTGTTTACAAACAGGACTCAGTCAGCTGTAAGCGCCGCGCGCTGAATTAATGCTGCATACATTTAAATACATTTACTCGGAGCCGCCGCTGCTGCCGTTCCCGCCGACGGAGCGGTGAAAATGCAGAGCATCAAGGCATGTTTTCCATCCACAGCCATTCGCGAGCGTAAATGTTTCGATAGTTGCGCTCGCGTTTGACGAATGTGTGCGAAGCAGTGTGGTGCAAAAGATCAAACAGTCTTTTGATTTGCCCGAAAGGTGAGAGCGTCGAATGGCATTAGCACCATTAGTGTGCTTTTTGGGGGTGCTGATGAAAGTGATGCACTCTGTTTATTGCCGGTTCCCAGCAACTAATGCGATTAAAGCACAAATGGCGGCAGCGCCGGGCCGACACCACTGACGCGCGTGCCGATTCTCTCATCGTTTGCATTAATAACGCATTAAAATTTATCCTTTTGGATGACACGGATTTTTCGCCGCGGCGCAGCTCAAAAATGGCCCACATTTTATGCCGCACACAAATTGAAAGCAACATTAAGTTATTGGGCCATTGCTGGTAGCTGGTCGCGTCCTGTTGGAAAACATTGCGAACGTGCAGCGAACTGACGTTTAGTGCATTTATTCCAATGCAACACAAGCAGCACAAAACGCTCGCAACAAAACAGCGGCAAGCACAACATGTGGCCATGTTTTACTCTTTGACTATTTGGTTTGTTTGTGTAACTCGGTGTTGCCTTCAATGTGTCGGTGTTTTTTTAATGGCGTCCGCATGGCTTTGTTGTAAACGACCTTTTTGTTGCTCGCTGTCTGAGCGTGCGCGCTTGCTGCGTGCGACTGTGTGTGTTTAGACGAACTTGATTCCTAGCGGGCTATAACATATCGATTACTTTCCCTGCGTTAGGGGAGGGCGGCCGCTTCTGGCATGGCGTCGCATGCAAATCAGCATGGCGGCGGCAGTGGCGGCGGGCGCGCGCTTTAAGAACAGCCAGCGCGACATTTTGTCTCGCGGCGTCTTGCAAGCTGGGCGCATTTTTGCGCGATGATTGGCAGAGTAATGATGGGCCGAGAACAAAGGCCGTCAGCGAGAAACAAGAGGATAAGTTATGCGAACGTAACGCGGCTTGGTGGAACAATTGATTAACTGTTTCCTGCCCGCCCGCGCCGGGAACGCATCCATCACACCACCGACAGTGCGTGGACGTTGTACGCATTCCCAACAAGCAAAGACAAACAGAAATTTGCGAAAAATCGCGAAAATGTGGTGGCAATGTCCAGGGATGCGTGCTGGTGTTGATGGGCCATTCAGACATGTCTCACTTCCTTGATGCCATGGGTGGGTGCGTGTGTGTGAATGGCAAACATCGAGGAAGTATAAAAATCTCGTCTAGTTTCGCGACGCGTAGTGTCATCAACACCCTCGACAACGTCGACGACGCAGCGCGACGTGTTTTCCTTTCTTTATATTAATAATTTTCACGCATGCCCGCCTTCCGTCCCCATTAAAATCCCTTTGATATTGAAATCATGTGACGTTTCATTAATTTCGTGTCTTCGCCTTCTTCTTGATTCAAAATCAGCGCCGTGTCCTTTTGATTTTCTCTCCTAAATAAAATACATGCATAACAAATGAAGCTGCTTGCTTTTTTGCGTGTTGCTGTCGATTCGGGGATTAGTTTAGGGTGGATTAGTGCGAGTTCGACACCTTCGACACCAACGGCGTTATTTGATAATGACGTTTGACGGCCTGCCGGTGCTCAATGGACAGATGGACGGGCGGCAGCGATAAGGTGGCGGGCGCGACAATGGGCTAAGCGGATTAGGACCATCGGGGGCGCAACTGGCAACTGAAGCGCGACTGGTTAGCGGTTGTGAACTAGACGCGAATTGCGCACACTTGAAGTCTTTTATTGTGGGAGCCGTAATATTTTGACATCACACACACACACACACACACACACACACACACACACACACACACACACAACGTGCTGAGAAATAGTAGTAGGAGAAGGGGCTGTGATGACGTGGAAGGGTTAACGCGTTGGGATTAAATGATTATGAAGTAGATACGCTCCATTTGTCATTCTGTCTTCGACGGGATGAGCTTAGATAGGAAATTTGCGGAGGGGTGAGTGAAAACAGTGAAACAAAGGGGGTCTCAAACAGGATGTATCATTATGAACCATGATGGAGGTTGGAAACTTGAAAAAGACTTCAAAATGTGTTACACTGGTTACTAGAACATTTTCGAAATTAGTCTTTAACATTCGTCCTCATCGAATTACGAGGAATCCAAACCTCAACAAATGTAAATCCCAATTAGGTCGTGTCCTGGCGCGCAGGTTGGCTACCCAAGTGGACACAGGCCTTGTACGCTGTGCATTCGGCCACCCTTTGTCTGCGCGCTCCTTCGGAATCCGCTTTACAGACAACTGATTGATTCCTGCGCGACGGCTGGTCTTCAAAGTCCACGTTCGTAAATTACCCTCTTCTGCTCGCCATCCCAAAGCTGTGTCCCGCTCGTGTCCTCGCTGCGAGGCTGTATAATGAGCCCCAGCGCTGGCTGCTGCCCACATTTCGGCATTTTACTACTCGCCGCGAACATTTCGCGATATTTATTTATATTGTCGGTGCTTGGCGCGCTCGCCGCTTTGATTTATCGCTATTCGGGCTGGTCCGATGCGTTCGATGGCTGGATGGACGCGCAAACTATGCTTCGACGGTGCACACATGTCAATGAAATCGACTTTAGCAGGCCGCAGCGGCCGCAAACTGCGGTGGCGGCGCAGGCAGCATGTAGTTGTGTAGCGCACCGCATTCTCCAACCGACTTCCTTAACGTATGCTGTCTCGGGCTGCGCTCCCGGGCTTGATTTATGGCCGACTTCGAAAAAGGAGGCCCTGCACACGAAGCGGCCGCGCACTAAGAGAAATAAAGAATCGCAAAATAGAATACCGAGTTATTTAGATCGTAACAAATCATTCCTCCTTTCTTAGAACTTTTTTTCATCTTGTGCCAGTTTTTTCCCTCCACTTTTCAATTCATGCATCCGGGAATTATTACAAATCTCATTCTTTCACCGCGCGAAAATTAAATTCATCTGAAACCACCGGATACTGACGGATGGACTTCCAAAAACATCCCCGTAAACATTAAAATCCTGGTACGTGACCACCGATAGTAAAGTCCGCTTATTGATGCAGAATTTGTTCACACAACAGGGCCAAACAGGAGACGTAAAAAGGGTTAATAGCATTACAGCCAGCTGTCGCCGCGCACGGATTTTATTTAGTGTCGAGGCGTGTGCACTTTATAGGCGATAATCTCATCTTAACGGTCCAACTGTAAACAGAGCAAACATTTAAAATTTACTTTACTATTTCTGATGTCTTTCGCTACAAATTCCTCCGGATTGCAGCATTTGCTCCATGCCTCGGAGGGCGTCTAAAAATGCTTCAATGTGGAATCGCTGGGAATGTTGGAGAATCGCAACATTTACGTACTTGCGGGGTGGAGAGGGTTGCGCAACGGTCTGGGATACAAGCATACGAGGTCTCGTTGTCGGTGGTGTTGCGGCTGGTGGCGGTGGTGTTCCCGCAGCAGCGTGGCAGCAACGGCGGCGGCGGCGGCGGTAGCAGGAAAACATTGATACGTATCAAATCCTCGCGTGGAAAGGGAAAGCGCGGCCGCTCATGAATATGTATGGCGGTATGCATGTGGGGCCGGATGGAGTCTGGGGGTGACTCACCAAGCGCACACAGTCCGAAAGAATGCTCTCGATCTATCTATCGATATGACGGATACAAGCACAGCAAATGGGGAAAGGGAGCGCAAATATTTCCTCCAGTCATGCAAAATAGCCTGTTTCCCTTTTTCTTGCTGCCCCTAGCGCAACCTACTCCACAGAAAACAGCAACTCCGGCTTTTTGATAAGGTCCACAATTCTGTAAACACATCCGGAACGATTTTAGCACCTCCTCCATGTGCCGTAGATTAACACGCATAGATTCATAATTTAAACATGGCCAAGTTGCGTCTTATCCCTTGGGTAATGACACTTTAAAGGCGGCTGCGTCCCTCGACGGGGTAGCATTGCCTTTGATGTCTCGCAGTCCATCGTTACGGTCTCACACCTCGCAAAGTGGTGCCGAGTTTCGAATTTCACTGCTGCATGTCGAGTGATGACACTTTTCTCGGCTGTGATCTTTCGCCGGCAACAATTTGTTCCAAGCGCGAGTATCATGGTGTTTGCGCTGTTTAACCATCCAAGGTTGGTATTGATTTTTTTAATGCGAGGTGAGTGCAGGAAACGCAAAAAATAAAAATGAGGGAACTGCGAACAGTGTCACCGGAGTTGAGATAGTTGAAGACGACGTGCGCCGACTGATAATTAGATGCGCGCTGAGGAATCGATACACAAGCGGGAACAACCAGCAAGTTGTGTGGTGGCGGCGGCAAGTGGGGGATGGCAGTGCTCATTGCATTGCACTGTGCTAACTATCACATGTCGATGAACTCTCGGGAAAGAATAAAACTTGCGCGCAGCTTGTCTTGTCGGGCGGTTGCGGCTTTGTAGTAGTGGCGCGGAACTGGAGGCGGCAAAGGTGCCGAAAGCGGCAAGTGGGAACGGCATATAATCTCGGATTTGCGGTGAGTTCTGAGATTTGCGCTCGCGATCGTCGAGGATCGCCAAGTTTGAAGTTCATAAATCCCATAAATAAGCGTCTCATTTGCAAGGCAGATGGGGTAGGTGGCGGCAGAGCACTCGCGGAAGCACGCCGCAAGACCAAGGCCGGATTGCGCGTGCTCTCCTCACCTGCGTGGCGACAGCGCGCATCTCGGATCGTTATTCGTCGCTGCCGCCGCCACCCTTCTAATAACCGCTAATGGTGACGGCGACCTGTCGCCGCGCGGCTTCCGTATACACGCACGCGCCGCACGCACCGCGACCTTGACGGCGTCGTCGGCAGCGGCGGCGGCGGCGGCTACCGCGTGCATGTATCACGCTAAAACTACTTAATATGAGAGAAAGGTCAGACCTGCGCTCGATCGATATATGAATTATTCAATAGGGGTAGCGAAAGTGAATGAACTTTTTCCCGCGACTGTTGCAACAAATATATCAATAATATCTGTGTCGAGCAATGAAATAGTTAATAGACGAGGTGTCACTTGCCTGGAGGCGCACCGCGGGCGGTTGGGGTGTCGACCCTCAAATATGGCTAATTTGAGCCGCGGGTAGTCGGCACCGATAACGATAACTGTGCGATCGCCGCGGGTAGTATTAGCTCAACGACGCACCGCTTTTAACGCGAGCATCATCCGCGTGATGAAATTATGAGCACTTCAAACGATCCTGGCTGGCGTCGTGGGCAAAAAATTGCAACTTGCTGCAACTACGGACAGCTGCAAACAATCCCGCTCTGGACGGACAGGAGCGCCGGACGGGCACGCAGGGTGGACACCCTACAACCCCTGAGACTGTTTAACATTCAGTCTGCGTCTTTACCTTGTATTGATTGCCGCAACTGCCGGTACAGTCTGCACCACTTAAAGCTGAACTTCAGGACTTTTTCGGAAAAACATTCATACTGCCCCATAGACTTAAACCCGCTTTGAAATAAGACACACCACGATCATTATTTAAATATGCGAAAGGTATCAATCAATATATTACGAAATATATGAGTCAGTAAGTTTTTTTTTTTTTTTTGTTAAAATCAAAAAGATTGTTTTTAGCATGCGTCTCAAACCCATCCTTCGTTGCTCCAACAAGACCACCAATTCAATTTGCTTGACGCGTCTTTAAATTTTTTCGACAGCTGTCACGCTGTCAACCGCAAAGCAGCGGTGGAAGCGTCGCCAACCCTCGTGCAATTTTTTTATACATAACTATGTTATCTATCCGACCCCAGTGCTGGCGCAAGTTTGTACTAGCAGTGGGTGCATTTGGGGGCGAGAGCAACCCCTGACTGCACATCACCACCGCATTCATCTCTTCATTCCGAAATATGACGACTGATTGACTAATTGTACTTTTAACTGTAGAGTAATTTGCATTTTATTTGAGGCCTCGTCACGGGATTCGAATTATTTGACTGGGGCTGTCCTCGGAGCTTCCACACAGTCCACGGGGACCACGAGCAAATGTGAGGCAAGTGCGAGACCTAGCCAAGATGTTGTTTTTGATCTAGTTGTGGACTTGTGGTGTTACATGCATGCAGGTGAAAACAACAATTGCGCATTGTTTGCATGTTTGTTATACTGCACCTTGTCAGATGTTCTGCGCAACATGTGCACGAAGACGCGCGCAGCCTCCCCACGTGGAACTCCTTGGCAACAACTCCTCCCAATGAGCCTGTTGTGTCCTGGCTTGCTTCCCGGTGGCATTTTGTTGCTAATTTTGTTGAATTTCACAGAGTTGCACTTGTCGTGTCTACGCGGCGCGACTGACTTGAGAACACTGGATATATGCCGAGTACAATGTGCGCGCCACCCTTCGCGCCCCGCGCTGAGACAGCGTTTGCATGCTAACCGCCACTGCCGCCGTCACCGCCGGCCGTCTCCCTTTCGCCGGCAACCGCCTCGCGCTGCTGCGCTTTATCGCACATGCGAAATGACTACTTTCTATGCAAAAGTATGAATGAGATACGCGCCGGCAACGGGTACATGCCATGCACCACTTCGTACAGGGTGTACGCAATCTTAATTATCATAATTATCCCAAGCCCCCAACACACACGTTTCGTGGTAAAAAGCGTATAAAGACCTGGAAATGAGTTATGATCTCGATATTTTTCTATCAATTTTTTCCGTGCTGGTCCCATTGAAAGTGATGCATTGCTGCAACGGTGATTGACGATTGAAGGCAAATGAGTTAAGTATTGGACACCCCTGTATACAAGACTCCCACGACGGCTGGCAGTATATTAGCAATTGTAATCAGCTGAGCCGCGGCTGAGCGAGAGCAGCGTGGAGGCTGCTCCTCGTGAGGAGGACCATTTGGAAAACATTTATGATTATTTTATTCCGCTTACATTATTAGCGATTTTGATTCATAATATACCACGGCGTATACATTATCATAGGCATTATCATTAATTTGTGCTCTCGCATGCGCATGCGCACTCCTCCTTTCAGCGTGTACCGCAGAGGAATGTCCGTTGTTGTCTGCGTGTTTTTATTCGCTGCGCAAAGGTAGCGACTTAATGCGAGTTGATTAAGTTTTTAATTTATTTTTAATGTGACCGGGTGTTGGCGGAGGTATGCCATGGGACAGGGAGGAATGGTTGGATTGACCAGGAAGGGTGGTGCGTGTTGCAGAGTGCCTCTAGGGGGTTATTTCACGCGACGCGCTTAGTCGCAGCCGATCAGCGGGGAGTGCAACTACTTTATTCCAAGCTCCCTATCAGTTTAAATTTAACGCGCTGTGTTTTACTGCGAGGAGCAACAGTAAGAAATGAGGCCAACACGGCATGGGGGAGTTAAGGAAAGCAAGAGCCTCGCTGCAGCTTAGAGCCGATTAAATGATATCGGTGTAGGAACAGTGAGTAGGCGACTAGGATGTGTCCAATTCGTGAATCCACGTGGAATACGCTGACTTTTATGATTGCGATTTATTTGGGAAGCTTGGGAGACACCGGGGTGGATTTCTAGCACGCTCTTTATTGCGGCGATCAATCAATTGTGGATTATAATGTGTCTCAATTTTTAAGCTTGAGTCATCGATAGAGGTTTTCAATGCTACGCAACCTATTCTGATTGACTATTGTGGCGCTTTCCTAAATTTATCCCAATTAATGAACTGCGAACATGTGCACAAGCTGCCACTCCTGAACCGCGCCTAATGGGTAGTCTGCATGCCCTTTATAGTACTAATTATAAACTATGTCCGTTCAAATATGCCTCGCAATAAAATTAGCCCTTCTGCCTTCCTCGGTTTGGGGCAAACTGCAAACGAACCTTATTGTTGCCACAATAACGTGCGCAATCAGACCCACTGGCGGCCCTTCCTTACTGCTAGACTAGGCCCATAGAAAAGCTCTGAGACGCTACCAGATACATATCTCGATATCTTGATTGAGGAGTGCAGTCAACTGCGTCCTGAAACTGGCTGCAAAAGACCCTGGGACACTCACGCAGGTCATAATGGCACCCCGGTGTCAAGAACGTTTAACACTTGATGACTGCGATGACCCAGGCTTAGAATAAATACAATTTAAGTTTACTTCAGTGTCTGAATTGTAAAATTGGCTCCAGCAATCGCGAGATATGCCAGCTTGACCAGGGCTTTTCATTGGCAAGTTAACAAGGAGAAGAGCTGGAATGAATGCAGGCATTTGCAGGCCCAATTTGAATGACGCAAATCCCTTGCGTCACTTTAGCGTTTTTCTTGACCCCTAAGCTGAGGCGCGGGTCAAGGGGTCGCTAATAAACTCCCTATGCTATCGATAAGCTATATCCTCCCTAAGTTTGTACTTTTTCAGCCCCCGCTATCATGTTTACATAGTGCGGCCGACACTTGCTGGAAAACTATTATCGCCCATCAGAGAAGAAGAAATCACCTAGTCATTCCGGATCTGCTGTCGTCTTCACTCCCTACAAGATGGACTTTGATACGGTCTGCATGCTTATATCGCTTCTATCCTCGGTAAATACTGCAGTTTGATAGTGTGTATGGCATGTTTTATTTCTTCCCTTTGCAGGGCAATCAAGTAAAATCTTGGATGTAATGACGTTAAGCTAGTTGCGTTCTTTTAAGTGTTTGGTTTGATTGAAATGCTACAAAACTCTGCTTGCTTTTAAATTGGAATGGGTGGGAAAGTGACCGGAAAATAGTATTTTAAATAAATGTGATTGGGGATTCGAATGTGCGGGCCACAAAACCAGCACCCCTCCGTGGGCCCTGCCAGCTAGGATTGCACTGGGACAGTCGGGGAATTTATCATTATGCATGCGAATGTGGCAAACGTGGCACAACTTATGCACGTCCGAGCGCAGGAATTGCGACACGTCGAACTTATTTCTCTCGCGACAGACAACTGACATTATCTACATTTATAAACTCGACGCTCGACCAATGCGTTGACACGCGAGAATTTGTACTTATTGCATTCCAGCGCATTCTTGAATTTCTCGCGCACTAAAAGCCAAAAAAGGGTAGACGGTCACGTGAACGCAACCCGAAAAGCAATAGGAAAAAGTGCGCCTACACAGCGTATCAGTAACCGTTTATGGACACGCCGATTTATCAACTGACAGATGAGAGATAGATATCGGCAAATAAAAGCGGCACGCAGCGTAATAAAGTCAGAAGCATGGTTGCAAGGTGGCGCAATACGGCCGCATATCAGAAATTGTTTGGGGCCTCACATTGATTTATCGCCGGGACGATGAAATATGCGATGTGTGTGCGCGCTACCCTCCTTACGCAAGTCCTGGCTGCACCTCATCGAACTACATCTGACCTTACGCGGTTGTCATGATGGTGCAATTGCATTTGCAAGGAAGTTAAAATCCTGTGTTTGTCGCCCTCGTGACCTACGTCACAGTCTGGCGCAGCGTTCAAATATTGAATGCCAGGATATGCCACCTTTGCTCCGGCTATGACCCCACATCCACCGTGTCTACGCTACTGATTTCGATTACATATTAAACGCCACTCTTGTTGCGAATTAATAAGCCGCATTGATTTTAACTGCGCTCTTTTGTCAGAGGGGTGGTGTGCGTGGGGGTGCCTGCAACGCGCTACTCCTTGCGGCGTCGTAAACGTTTGAGTGTTTAATTTTAAACTATAATTGGCACGTGTCGGCGGTTGTGTTATTGTTGCGCGCGCGGTGGGCATAATGCACGAACGGTGTTGTGCAACATTTGTAAGTGACGGATCTGCGGTCCCCGGGATTAAACACCAACAAGTGCAATATGGGACCGCCGAGACACCGCAACAGCTGGCGCGACACACACGCGCCGCCAACTGCCACAAGCCGCCGCCGCCGCCACTGTCGAAATTTCCACCGCACATGCCGAGCCATGTTGAGCGCGACAGAGGGAAACAAAATATCATATCTTGCGACCCTCCGGCACCACCGGCTGCCAGAGCCAACGCGTAGAAATATTAAATTTTTAATGAAAGTGTGGAAAATCTTATTGGACGCTCGCATCTGTCGCTTGGAAATCACGCCGTATCCGACTAGGACTGCGCCTCCATACGAGTATGTGGGTTAAACCACATCGAGTGACTTAATATCGGTGTCATAATTGCAAACACGTCATGCCTTATTAATTCCCGCCATTCGGGGTGTTGCGTTGGTGTAGCCTCAATGCCACAACCCCTTTATCACCCTCCATTCAAAGAGCTCAACCCCAGAGGCAATACGACGCGCGCGCAACCCTTTCTCGCCCTTTATCAACTCGTTAGCGCTGTCAATGCGCGTGCACTTAATTATTTTTCTATTTCGTCGCGTCCGATTTACGAGCTCCACGATTAACTCGCGCGCATTCCGGCAGCGAGTGCAGTCGGAGTCCGAGCAGATGGTGACAGCGCGGAATCCCTTAATAAAGCCATCTAATTAATATAATGTTCCGGCCACCCCACGGAATGCGATGCGAAAATAGTAATAAAAGGGTTACGCGGCGCGCGTTCTTAATCGGGTCCATCATCGTCATCATCATCGTCTTCTCTGCACTTTGTCTAATTTGGTCCGCAATTGCTTTCTGTGTCAGATTAGATATAATCAAGACCTATTTCACCAGCGTAGAGTACTGTAAACTTATTTTTCGCCTCCGATCAGCGGAATTTCCAGCCCAAGGCGGCCATCGTGTTATTAGTTGTTGCAATAAACGCTGTATCTTTAATGTACCGTTGACTTAACGTTCAACTGATTGGAAGCGCGAGAAACGGGAGCACCGCGTGCTGGAAAAATGCGCCAGCAGATCGCGATGCTCTATGGGGAGAACGTGCCGGCCGCAATGTTTGAAAAATGGCGAAAAATGCCAAACCGGAAGTGAATGTCTTTTAGCAGTGATGTGCCGAGTATACTCCATCTTGGGCGTATTGATCCGGTTCCGGTTTATCCGCACTCCCCGCGCCACAACTCGCCACGGCCGCCGCCGCCTGGCGCGCGCTCGCCACCCCTCAAACGTCTCTCGTTTTTTGTTGTGCGCTGCATACCAATTGGGTCGCAGGCCCGCATTTTTTCCTGCTTCCATTCCGACTGCCTTCACGCTCGACCTAATCCGCAACACACAACGCGAAGGAAATTTCCAGACATAACACACTGGCGGCGGGCGAAACACAACCATCCGAAATGAGCCGCCAGCGCGCCGCATTCAAGTGCAGATACAATTGGCTTTAATGAGTTTTTCAGGCACCCTTATTAAAACGCCAACTTGAGGAGTTGCCACGCTGCCAGGAAGCCGGGAAAGTGGAAAACTATACGACGTCATAAAAAGCAGTCAGCGTCGAATTAAAGGTGGGCTTTTAATTGGAAACGCAGAATGCGACAAAAGCGAGCGCGCGTTGCAGTTGGTCGACTGCTGGATTCATTGCATTGTTGGCTAGAAGAATTGACAATGGATAGATTGGAGATCGGAGGTCGCCGGAATAAGGTCAGGCAAGTAACCCGTTTTCCTCGACACGGCTGCCCATTGTTGTAGCCGTGGGCCGGACATTCCTGGAAAGCACACATCATGCCGACGCGCGCGACGCATGTGTGTTGTTAACGTGTGTTTAAGCGCATTTTTCAAATGCATGCCACTCCACTTTGATTGACCATATACTGCTGCCCTTAAACTAGTCCGCCCTGCGTCCAGGCCGCGTTTATCTTACGGCCGTAATTATCATCAATACGTCCGAAGTTGTTACTACACTCGCCTTATCTCGCCATGCGCGAAAAAAATCCCACCGCTTTTCGGCCTGGCACGCACACAGGCGGCGTGGCTCGCAGCGCGTATGTGTTTACATCGCAAAACTTTACAAAGCATAAATTTCAGCTTTATACGGTCATAAAACCCGTACTGGTGTCTAACGCGACGCACCGACGTAGCGACGACGCGAGCTTTTCTTATGTAACCGATAAAATTCCAGCTGTAATCGAATACGCTTGGCGTATACTGAAATTAAAAGATTTGCGAAGGTCTACTCGCAAGGAGTGGCGGATGATTTCTTGGGCAAATCAGGAGAAATGGTGCTACAACAATCGCATTCGCACCACATTGCAACGCAATCAGCGTGGACGATCTCGCTCCGAAAAATCCGCAAAAATACACTCCCGTTAAACGCAATCGCATTTAAATAAATTTGTAATGATAGCGGGACGATCCGCACAGCCGATGCGGCGAAGAATAAGGAAGTTGCCAGTTGGAATGTAAGACACTGGCTAATAGCGTATAATTAGATAAGTAATTGCCGTAAATGCGTATATGTAGCAAAGTGGGTGTTAAAATAACAGTGCGCGAGCAGGGATCAAAAGTAAGTTGGATTATACCAACGCTTACGAGATGCAGGTGAATTTCGTCAAGTGCTCGCACTTAATATTCCATCCTTTGCATGCGCAACAAATCGCTGTAATAATTGCATACAATTAGCGTCGCCGTCGCGAGCGACGATAACGAATGGCAAACGCATACGATATCGGTAATGCATATGCGATTGATTATTCTAATGATCATCTTCGGACACGGCGCATTACTGCGTGTTTGCGGGCAATTGCAACGAAATTGCGGACGCCGCGCGCGATCACAATTAGCACTTCATTTGAGCTAATTAAACAACTTGAGCGACTTGTGCAACAATCGCCTGACGCTGAGCGTGCAGAAATAGGAGCGAGCGTGGGCGGAAAAAAGCGCGCTAAGTAATCAAGAAAACACATTGGCAAGCAATTTATGTCGATTGTAACGGGTGGGGAAATTGAGCCGGGTGCAATATAACATTTTATTGTTTATTATTCGATTTGCGCGATGTGACACGCTGCGGATTTTCGTTTAACGCACGCCAACGAGTGTCTGGTGCGCGTCCCGAGAGATAATTGAAAGACGCGCAGGAAATAAATCAAAAATACCATCGCGGTTTCCACTTCAGGCGCGCGCGTCCATAAACGACACATTTGAATGACCCCAGTCAGTGCGCGTCGTCTTCGTCGCTGGACCCATCGTGCCAGCGAGGAGCTGAAGAGCTGAAGAAAGAACGCAACACCAGTAGCTGCGCTTACTGATTGATATCATTAAACGGGCGACACAAGACAGTGCCACACACTGAGCGACTTAATCAAATGAGCAGGCGCATCCTCGGAGGGCAAATGCGAGGAACGAAGGATGCGAATCGTGGAAGCAACGTATTATTGATAGTTGGATCTGATTGATTGCAATGAAATATGTTCCAGTGTGCTGGTGGTGTTGTAATGCGGCTTGGTGCTGCACATGGACGGGGGTGGCCTTGAAGCAGAGCAATTGCCTCTGATGCACGGCCTGCATTGACAGTTATCTGTCGTTGGGGAGTTTCGATGCGATGAGAAATCACTAAAATGTGTATTACCTTCACTCGGGGGGATTGCCATCTAGACTTGTCGAATCATCTTTCAAAATTATCCCGAAATCTTGCAATATTCTCATCCTCCTGAGTGGCATGTCTACGAAGTGTTCGTTTTTGCTTTCCTTTGCGTGGCTGGACGCTGCAAACCAGTTGGATTTTTCCACGATGCTCGCGGCAAGGTAGCGGAAAAGTCAACAGGCCATCAATATTATTATATTTGCGACATGTACGTACATATTTCGAAGAGGAACGCAAACGACACACGCAAAAAAATTGCAACTGGCGATGCCAACTATGTAGATTAATGCTGCTTTAATGCAGACCACTTGAAGGAAGTCACCGCGTCCGTTTAATGAGCCTCATTGCAAGCCGAAGAAGACTTAACATAACCAGCATAACTGCTATTTATTGCATTGCATGCAATTATGCAATCGCGGATAGCAGGAATTGCTACTGGGATTTTCTTGACCATGCTAATCATTTCCAATAAAAATAGCATTTGTTGCAATCATAATTTCCCGCGATTTTCGTGTTGCGCGTGTCATTAGTAGCGTTTTCCAGCTGTTGGACTCGTTGTCGCAATTGGGGTTTAGACCAATCGCTCGCCGGTGGTGGCGACAAGTGTACCCACTTCCCTTATTGCACCCAAAGGTGAGGCTGCAAATCGCAAAACTGCGTGCCATAATTCAAAAAGCATAACTGCCCCGAGGGGAGCAGCGCTTGTTTTTGCCGCCAGTTAGAGTGTAGATCAATGTTGGTGTCCCACCGCCGTCCCTCGCACAATATGTGCGGTATGCCAAAGCACTTTAGTGCAGTCAACCTGCCGCGCGCGCGCTTCCACAATTCCTCTTATTTGCCGCCACCCGCGCTGCCGCGCTGCCGCGCAAAACCGCGTGTGCTTCTTTTTTCAGCACTGTATTCCACACTACAGTGTCTTCTTTGGAGATTTATGCCTGTGTACATTTATTGTTTTTGGACGTGACCAAATCAATCTAAAAGCCTCACTGCGAGGGAGCGAAAATGCCGCCTCAAACTTGATTTAAGGCGACGTAACGCCGAGAGAATGTTGTCTATGGCTGGGATTGTCATAATTAATAATAGACGCAATGTGCGCGCATATAGTGATTAACCTTGCGCGGTGGAAACCACGCATCGCGGCCACGTGTTTGCTATTAACTCTAGCAAGTCGCTAACGTCGTAGGAAATTGCAGCTGCATTTGCTCACTGTGTGACCTTCTAAGACTACGCTTGCTATTTTGGTCACATTTCTTCGAAAAACCGTCTGTTTTCCTCTGTTATTACCAGACGCCAAGAACAGCACAGAGTACTCAATTAAACGGGATTAATCAGCAGTTCTTGAATACTTTAACCCTTTTCCTGGGCTTTTCTCCAGCATGCCCCATTTACGCTCAAGCCTAATCCGAAGAATCTGGGCGCCCGCAAGGATAAGTTGAAGTGTTCCAGTGGCGAAAGCGCGCAGAGTGTGGCTAGAGCAATTAATGAAAAGCTGAGTTTTTCAAGCTCATCTTCGCCGAGTAAACGAACCGTGACTGGACGTGACTTTCAACCCAACTGCGGCAGCGCTAGAAGAAGTTGAGCCCAACGTAGTAAAGAAAGCAGGAAACAAAGTAATTTCCAGCATTCCGACGTTTGCAACAATTAAAATTGCAGATAAAATAAATAGGAGAGGTCATTGTGTGGGTCTGGTTGATTTACAGTGTTGAAGCGCAAATAAATCCTCGTCGTATGAAGCAATTGAGTTTAAACCCTCGAATAAATATTTATGCTCATTTGCTACAATTAATTGTTCTAATTTGGAAAAAGAATTTTTCATCGCAAGGCTGCTGCTAGTGGGTGCCAATGTTGTGGGGTGGGAAAGTTTAAAAAATATAGAAAATACACGTCCACACGCAGCTGAAATTCCTTCAACTACTTCCTACTGGTTCTCAGCTTTCCTCTCGACATCCTAGCTGCTTCCAGCAGTTTGAAGCAAGCAGGCAGGCGGCAGGACCCTAAACAGTCGATAGTGGCCCGCTTGTATTCCGCAATTCCGATCACGTAGCATGCGAGAAAAATTGCGACTTTGCTCCCGCGTCGAAGGAGAACGACGCCAGCAGCGCTGCCGCCGAAGGAATTGCTGCAAAAGGGGGAGGCCTGGAACCATTAGAATTTATGCGTTTGTGCGCAAGGATTAGTCGCCTTCCTAACCTCGCCGCATCCGACAAACAAACACACACAAAAAAAAACGAGAAGAAACGAAATTAACTCGGATAGATGTTGTCGCGTTGTTGGAGACAAGAGACTTTCAACGGCGTCTCCAGTGGATGACATTAATGCATTGCGTGGCTAATCCAAACTCGTTTGCAATTAGTTAGCGGCAGTCTGCAAGGTTTGCGCTTTATTATCGCCAGCCAGAAGTGAACCAGTTTATCTCGTAGCTGAACGGCAGTGATTTTTATTGTGTGGGCATATTAATCGATGCGCGAGGAGGCAAAAATGCGAAATAAAAGCGACATGATGATTAGTTTATGCAGTTGATATGCAAAAAGGATAAATATTTAAACGGTGCATGCGAGTTTTGCCGTTAGGTCGGCGATAGGTTTTGTTGCACTGATCTGGGCTATGTAAAGCATTTCTCGATTCGATTAATTGCAGCGACGTTTAATTTCCGCGAAACTGTGCTTTTTGATTTATCGAAAGCCTCATGCACTCTAACAGTACATGCTTATTAAACAAATCAAAAGAAATTAATGCGAAAAAAGTATCGCAAGTGTTGCACCTCTTGCTCGCCGGAAAAAATCGTTTTAATTAAGCAGTAACCGCTTCCAAAGAGGCGAGAGTGGTCGTAAATTAACCCGATCACAGATGTTGGGAGTATTTGAAGTAACGTTTTGAAATTAACACCCCTACAGCACTCTGAAACAAAACAAAAAATTATCCTAGGAAGGAATTTCCTTCGTTTCCTTTCTGGCCTTATTATAAATAGTGGCAGTATCGTTAGGAGTACTTCCCGGGACTGTAGGCATTCCAGCAAAGGGGTGCTTGGATATTTAAATTGAGATGTTGCTTAATTCCAGTCGAGTGACTCGCTAATTGTCTAGCCTCTACTTTCCCGGCAGTCCTCGCAAGTAAGTAAAACAAACATAAAGTAAACCCTTGCACTTTAAATCTTTCAAACTTGCAACAGATTAGTGCAATCCACGAGATGGTCTTTGAAGAAAACGGATGTCTTAAATGGCGTGGAAGAAATGATATGCTCCAAGCTCATATTAAATTTCAATTTAGCAGAATAGATAGCGATTACGGCAATGCCTAAAATGGAATTGGGCACAAAGTTGCCTGCTGCTCTTTAAAAAGGACGATGTGAGGCTGTAGATGTGAAAGATCGTCATACTTTTTTCTTCTCGCAAATGTGAGCTACCCTCGAGTCCTCAAGTAATGAAACCTTTAAATTTGAGGCGACGTGCGCTCGTATTAGGCCATTTCGTGCGGAATTGTCTGGGGTGCTTTTGTGCTGCGGGAGGGTTTTATAGTTTCTAGCATTTTTTGAATAGGCATTCCTATTATGCGTTCCTTATTAAACATTTAGTTGCATTTCACAAACATTTTGCGTGAATATTCTCTGAAAATTGCATCTTTTGCTGGGGTCCGAGTATTGAACACACGCGCAGGATTAGGCGAAGGGACGTGATCCGTATTGTGCATTGTGCGCGCACGATGTCGCCAGCTTCGTGTTATGACTGGAAAGGATTAATTTTTGATATATTAAATGCCCAACACCCTAGTGCACCCTTTAAATGTAAACAATCGAGGTGCTGCTACCATGCTGCTGCTGGAATTGCTCAACACGACGATTCCTCCTTGCTGGGGTTTTCAATATTTGCAATGACACTAAAAGGTAATTGAAGTAATTTGGCCTGAAACTTTGAAATGATCTTCTTTTCGCTGCTCTAGCCCCCGTCAACTGATCAGCTCTTATTTTTATTGCGCAATAGAGCAATGTCGCGTCGCGCATAATAAGGGGGCCACCGTATCCATTAAGGGCTAATATCGGGGACACCCCAAATCCACGCGCTGTTTTTTATCCCCGCGCCGTGGATAAGTAACTATCGTTTTGACTCCCGCACGGTCGACGACGCTGCGTGTTTTGTTCCGCGGGAGAGATGACGCGTGCACACTCCGGGGGTGGAAGCAGGAATACAAAGCGACGGCACGTACACCACCGCCCGACGTACTTAATATCGTGCACGTGACTTTAAAACGCTTCGCAGTGCGCGCCGCCGCCGTCCGCCGCAGTCGATGCGTGCGTTGTTTGGGTATCGGCTTAATCTTTGCGCATTGGGCGCACGCGGGAAAATATTATTATTTAATTGAAAGACTCCTCTCTTTACACTCTTTATGGTCTTAATGCACACAGTACCCATTGTATGCGGGCCTTGTTTTCGTTGAGGATATTTTCATTTCCCTGTTGTCTACTTAGGCTACTCTGATTAAATGCAGAGGGATATTGGGGCGGGGTGCAGCTAAGGCGACCAAAGGCAATGTGAGTCGTCCGAGTCCTGAGCGCGGCCCAAGAGGCTTGCTCATTTAACAAATTCATGCGCAATTAAAAAGTATCGCAATCACTCAGTTAGCTCGGCATTAATCACAATTATCGTGCTGGTGAGTAAACAATAAACAAGAGCTCTTCACGTGGAAGTCGAAAAGCGAATTCAGCGAGCGGAAGAGCGCACATCGAACACATTTTTAATGAACGATGCACTGCAAGAGAACCAAAAATTGTACCGTTTGCTGTTGCGCGCTGTGTGTTGGACGGACGCATTTATGATTATCTTGATTGCCCGCGATATGGTGGATTTTTACCCGAAAGCATTGTGTGTCGGGGAGCGTGACGGGCTTCCTATTTTCGAGCCCGGCCGCCGTTTTTATTCTTATTATTTAATGTCTGATTGTTTCTAAACTGTGCGCGGAGTGCCTGCGTGTGCGCTGCGCCGCCCGGCTAAGCGGCAATGAATATGCGATTCGGGTTCTAAATTAATTTCGTTGTGGGCATTAGAGATCCGCCGATAAGCGACGCGCTGGAGTAACATTCGGATAACAACGTTAATTAATTTATTAACTTAGTTGTAGCACTCGCATACGCACCGGACTAACGCAGCCACCGCAGAGAGGCAGACACCAGAAAAACGCGAGAATCTGGAAAGCAATTTAAATATTTATCAAATATTGCGATTTTATAGACACTTAAGGTGAGTTACGACTGCAGGCAGGGCGGAATTTGTTGTCAATAGTGCGCAACCGCCTCACCTGCAATTGCAGCTAAGTTTAATTTGTTCAAGTGGCAAGCATGGGACAGCCACGAATGTAGGTAGGTAGTTGTGGGCTGCGAGACGGTTGATACCGAAAGTAATTTATCGCCGCATGCGACATGTGCACCTTGAGCTCCGTGTGCCGTCAATTTTTCCACGGCCATTAAAAGATGGCACAAAACGCGGAAAGATACCAGCCTGCGATAGGAAATGTCCGCACCGGAAATGCACGCGGTCGTGTTTCACCGTTGCGGCGCGTTCGTTCACGCCGTGAAGATTCCCTATCGACTGCCTTTACGTACACCTGAACGCCGATAAAATGCCGAGGGCCCCAAAACGTAGCATTGATAATGAACGCTTTAAAGTTCCATGATCGAAACATGAAGGCATTCAATAGACCCTTTCAATTAAACGACAATCAAAGGTTGTACTAGGGAAGTCATCGGACTTCCCCAACGAGTGAAAAAGCCAATGCATCTTCCAGGCGGTCAACCGGCAGACGCTTGGCGAAAAATGCACCACGATGTAAATCAATTTGGGGGCGACACAAAGTGGACAAATAGCTTGCCGTTGCTTGTCGTAATTTGAAGACGGCGCAGCAAAAACTCGAACAAGAAAAATTATCCTTGTAAGACACCCTTCTTCAACACAATAGCGCGTTTTTTTTTCTACTCCCCAGTCCACTAAGGGGCAGCAACGCCATAGTCAAGGCAAGAAAAAATTGGGAAAATCCCCAACTCCTCTTCTGTAGGAGTATATTTTTCTCCATTTGACTGTATGCGAATGTTATTAGTGCGCTGGTCATCACCGCGGGGAGCAACTGTTACCCCAGCCAATGGACAGCCTTGCAAAGCGCAAGGACACGCCGCTCCCGGGAGACCGCGTGGGTTGCGAGTCCTTCTGCTGGGCGAATGAGGCTATCAGTAAGTAAATACGATCTGGGTGTCGGCGCTGCCCTCGTGCGTTATGTTTACGGCCGGCCACTCGTTTACACTCACTTAGATGATATCTGTGATCGGGGAATTTGCTCCGCGCGCACATTCGCATCTTACTTACGCGGCCTTCTTGACTTACGTCCAGGATAAGGTAGCACGGCGACGTCGACCCGCGAATGCTCGTGTTCGTCTTTATCACGACGATCAGCCGAGTGACAAGAGCTAAATTACCGGCCGTGGTAAACTCTCACTCCTAGGCTATTACGCGTGATCCGGCGCATATTCTATTCGCCCGAGACGAGATCATGTGTCTCATTTGCATCTTGATCGTGCCAACAAGAGCGGTACTAACGTGCCAATCAATACGCAAAAAGTGCAAATACTTCTTAAACGGCCAAGTCATGTCACCTGGGCCCGAATTAGTTGGAAGGCAATTTACGCTGCGAACAACCCAATTAGTAATTGGCTACCGGTTCATGTGAACAGTGCGATAGATTTGTATGAAAATGCAAACTATTTACGAGCGCAATTAATACCCGGCTGCGAATGCGCGACTGGTTCGCACGCAGACGAGGATTAACACACGCAGGACGCCAAACAGGATGATGATAAGTGCAAAGGCGATGCAATTAATTCGCGCGTGGTGCAAGTGTTCCACTGCGTCAATTATGCGAGAATATATTCATCCTGTTTGTGGGCAGTTCAATTTCTAATCAAAGACATCTGCACTCATGCATGGCAAGCCTTCAAATCCTGTCCAACCACTATACACGCTTCCTCGCCGTCTCCTTGGCTTGCAGGATGTGATCACCATTCTAACATCGCCGCAACAACACAACGCGCGACAATGGCCAGCATGCCGTCGACGAGATCCGTATCGTGATGGTGATTTCACCCATCGACTGCTACCGAATTTACGCATTATAGATTCCCGTCGCTCGCTGACCAGCCCGCACGTAAAAAATCCAGCGCGCTCCAACTTCATTTCTGTAACTAATAGCCACTCCCCGAATCCGCTGCTACTGCTGCTGCCGCAGTCGACTTCTTTCATTGAATACTAATCAACAGGTGCTCTTCGCATTCGCCTCATGCGCGCCTCGCTGGAAGGATAACTGGCGCTGCCACACACTCTGCCACCACACTCGGCTACTGTTTAATAATATCGCCTAAATTACAAGCTGCTGCTGCTGCTGCTGCTGCTGCTGCTGCTGCTGCGCCTGAATCTGTGGGACTTTTTTGTGCGTTTTGTCCGAGTGTCCACATCGCTTATTTGGCGCTGGCAGAGTACAGCCACGGCTGGTAATCGATCCACAATCAAGACTGATTGCTGTCATTAGGATGCATTCCAATCGTGCGCAGAGCATGGGCCAGCAACCAGTGTGGTTTAAATATTTGTGAGCGCGTTTACATTGTTCCCGCCTGGACATTAAGTTATTACCACGCTGGGATATTTTGAGCGTGTTCGATTAAACAGTAAAAACTAACGATGGGCCGAGAAAAGTTTCTTAAGCTTCCGGACAATTTCTCAGGCATCAAACTTATCGCTACCTGACGTGGACCATTATTGCCGTTTTAGTCATTAGAAGTAAGACCAATTAAAATTGTCTCCGCTCGCTTCTGGTGATAACTCTATCACTTGGCTAACGTGGATGCTACTCTTTGATTTAAGATAAATAAACGATTGGGACTTTCATCAAGTTTCGATTCCTCGAGTTAGTTCACGCTTCCTAGAAAATCCACGCAGATTAGTATTCCTCTTGAGACGCCTCGCGCATCGGCCCGATGGAGACGTTTACGATGGATTCCGTTTTTATGACTCTTCCACCTTCCATCAGGACTCTGCCTGGGTCTAGGCTAGTCCAGCGCGTGTTGTTTACGCCCGTTCTCGGTAATGGTATTAATTTTTATTTTCCGCGCCATTGTATCCAAATTTTATCGATTCCGAGTAATATTAATGGACCGCGTGCCGCACTTTGCTTAGATCATTCAATGGCGTGCTTGCAACGAACGTGCAATTACATAATTTGCGCCAATGCGCGCTGTCCGTCGCAGGCATTGACGGCGTGAATGGGTATCACATTAGCGGCGCTGATGAATAACCTTCAAAGGGATGCAGTGCTCAATGGAAAACAAAGCGGATTATGGTAGGTATGGAGTTTTCATCATTTCAGTGCTGCACTTTGTTTGCGATTTTTATGAAATCGCTGCCTACGCACGGGCAGAAGTAAATGAATGTTTCGCAGGTTGCAAAAGAGCAGCCGTATTAAGTCGTACGATAAGCTAATTATTTAAGCGGGAACCTCGCGAGGACATAAATGGATCCTTTTTATGGCTCCGCGTCTCGCAGCCGTCAAGCCTCTCTTCCATTTCGAATATTGAATCCATACAAATATCTCGCAGTTATTGCATTGCTCCCAGGACTTGGGAAGACGACTTCTAATAAAGCAAGGCATAAATTGTAAACCACTGCTTTAATTAAGTCTTTCCTACGATCACCTTACTGGCGCACACTTTCAGCCGAAGCTGTCAATGATGCTAATTAAGTTTTCCTTCAAATGCGAGTAAGTCTTCCTCCTACGTTCTCGAATACAAGTCCAATTTCGTGATCTAATTGTCGGACAACCAAGGCAATAAATAAGACGTGAGTGGGCGATCCGGAATTCGTGTACCATGTAATTACAATTAAGGCTAGTTTTACGGTAGCAGCATCCAGTAGCCTGATCTATTCAGGGTGTTTCCTCCGCTTCTCTTACCTGCACTGGTTATTTGCGATCAATTACGCTGCCGCTGTTTTGACGCGGTGACTTGAGCAGTGGCGTTGCAAGCAATTTATTATTCCGATACATCTCGGCCATTATTCCAACGTGTCCAGCTTGTGATTATCGAGGGCATCGTTATAATCGATTTCCTATAAGCTGCCGACTGCATTCCAGCGCTTATTACTAGGTGAGGAAGCCGCAGATCATGGCAGCGCAGTACGATAATAAGTAATGAAGGCGGAGGAGAAGAATTTAATTGATTACGCCAGTTAAACTATTTTCTCCTTACGGAAATACTTGCAAAGTTTTACTCCTCGGTTGTGTCGTAAAATAAATTCCACTGGCTTGCTTATTACCAGGGATAAGTGGACAGTCGGCCAGAAACAAGTTGAGACCAATTAATAATTGATGCTGCCACGGACTGCGATTTGAATGGGTCTGATTTCGTTCGGGTGCGCTTCGTCCGCAGGTTTCGCATGACCATATTTCAGATGACGCTTTTCCAGATCACGTGTGCGCCATTAAAGGTTTCCGCCAGGGTCCGGGCATCGCGCACGTCGTGTTTTTAAATGCGCATTCGGCGGGCCCGGATCCCGCGCTGCCGATTATGATGCCTGCCGCGTACGCCGGCGTGCTGGCGAACAAGACGAAAACAACGGGCACGTCGGCCAAGCCTAGGTATAGCGGACACCAGCGGCTACCGTGCGCCGCCGCTCGCAACACACACCGCCCACTGTCTTCTTTCTGCTGCGGGAAACGCGACCGCATTTATACTCGATTTGTTTCTTGTTTACGCGCTCCAGCGCAATCGATGCGTACAGGGTGTTGCTGCAAATGCCCACCAGCTGCCATCAATGTACCTGGCAATCGTGGGCATTCTGCGTCCTCCTCCTGGTCCTTGCCTGCTCCAGCTAGCACTTGGGAAGGTGCGCGTTGATTGCGTTCGACCATAAACTCGTTTGATTCCTTCGATTGCCATGGGTAGCGATTTATCAAGATGGTTTTGGTGTGGCCTCCACAGCCGAGGAGAAAAATTAAGTGGCCCACACGTAATTACGAAGATTGTGCGTTGGGTCCAGCGCATACCTTCGAGGTAATTACCTATTAATCAAGTTTCAATGCTCCAAAATCGATTCAAATTCGGCGCCGCACATGCACTGCTCACCGCAGGCCCAATACTTCGTGGGTCCTTGTGCGCCCATGGACTTGGGAAAGGGACATGACAATGTCACTCGCGAATCTGCTGGCGCTGGCAATGACGTTGGGACTAATTAAGCCCGCCTCGCGCGCACTTTTTACTAATTAACCCGCGGCCGCGCGTTATCTGCGCCGATATCGCCTGATGTATGTGCACGCGTCCGTCGCGGCCCTCATTAACACACCAGCCAGACACGACCAGCTACCGCGCATCCTTCGCTAAGTAAGCAGTAAGGATGCGCCGTGCGCGCGTAAATCGCGGCAGGCGCGCAACACCACGGCTAGTGTCAACCCGGCTTGATTAAGGCGTAGAGTAATGGCGGCCATTAACGGGGGGTAGCTTTAGGTGTGCGATTGCCATCGCATTAACGATCTTATCATGCAGTCCTCGGGAGTGTCCAGCGCCACCGTGCACGCTGGAGAGTTAATGACGATTCATGGGCGCTGTGTTGGCGTGGAATGAATGATCCTAGAGCAACTTGACCTTATATTTAGCCAGCCGGAGATGCCCCGTCCCCGTCGGAGCGTGAGTGTGTTTGGAGTGTCAACGTAATTAACCCGCTTTGGCACCTTGAACAACTCGTAATTGACAGCTCTAGAAGCTGCTGAAATGTGCCACCGACGCATCTATCCGGTGTAAGCCCATCTCGGAAATGAAGAAAATTGGTGAATGGCAGTAGGCTATTTACGATTTGTGGCACCGTAATTAGCACCTATCTGCGCAGGTAGTAGCCACGCACGGAAACACTGTATGCGAAGGGCGGCTTTTAAGTGCTTTATGCGAGAGCACACAACGCAAAGGTGCGAACAACCTTCCTCAATGGCTTAAAGATAGCCCAAGACAGGAAGTTGAACTTGGAAAGACCTTTTAATGCGCTGAAAACTATAATCATAGCATTTAAAGGTAATATGTTGAAATAGCCATAATTAGCAACAACTAGCAACGCTAAAGCATTTTCACGACTTTCCATCAGTTTACATAGGGCAAGGACGGAGATCGTGGTTTTCGAATGTAGTGCATCGTGGAGGCCATGGAGATAATCGTTAGACAGTCATAATTACACATCGACCTGGAGAAGCACTCATTCATTATCATCGCTGCAACGCATCCTGATGGTCCCGCCCGTTAGCGGCATCTGCAGCATCTCGAAGTTTGCTGCAGCGTTCATTTCATTCAGGAATGCTACCGTTGGAGAGCTGCTCGTTCCGATGCGTACCCAATGCAGCCGATGGCGTTCAATATTTATGGCCTGGTCCGAAATCTCGATCGATTTAACTCGTTTATTTTCTGTTTGTCTTCAAACTGCTTCTTCTCTTCCAGCAATGCGAGATGAAAGACTGCTGCAAACGTGCGGTCGATACATGATGCTGGAATCGATTGTTCTAGGGAAGATTCTGAAGCATCTGATTTGAAACTATGAACATGCAAGCCAAAATCGTTGCGCTGAAGCAATGTTGCAATCGTTGATCAACACATTGTGGGCCTGCGGTGCAGATGCAAAAATGGAACAAAACGTACAAGGAAGAAAAGTCAATCAATCAATCATTTTACGGATTTATCTTGTCCAGTGCGTAGCGCGAGCATTATAACGATTATAACAAACACATCCTCAGTTCAAGCTCGTTATTTAAATTGATTAGCCGCCGGTGCGCAGAGCGCGCGCATATCAATTCAAATCCGACGTCCAATTTCAATTTAACAAGTCAATTATATTTCCAATCAAAAGCCCACTTCATCCAAATGTGATGCGCTCAGCTCAGAGCTTGTATTATCTCTTACCTAAATATTCACCTTGCTGTTTTAAAAAGCAGTCACACGAAACTCTTCATTTTTGAGAGGTTTTCAGCTGACCCCGAACTACGAACTCTAAGGTTTCCGATGCTTTGGACTTCTATTGCTTCGAAAACCAAAACGCACGAGTTTAACGATGCGGACATTGGAGAGCTGTGATTCCATGCCGCGTCGCTAGCGTACACATAAAATACCTGATTTATGTTTGTTATCACAATGGACTCTCGAAATTTCTAGCTGGTCGCGGCAACGCGTTTGCACAATGCGCACACACGCTGTTTGAAGGAGCACAATCACCACGTTGGAGCCAAACTTGCTGGTTGTTGCCACACGCGACAACCAGACGTGCTAAATCATTATTAATTACAAAGGACGTAATCAAATTGGCTAATACTCTAGGCCTTTCCTTGAAGAAGCCGTCTGATTTATGGTGCAGCTTTCACCCATCATCTGCATCGCTGTCCTCTTCTGAGCTTTCGCTGGTTCCTAGATTAGTCGTAGGCTGAACATAGTGTATGTTGGTCGCTGAGAAAAAGATTTTAATTGAAGGCAAGTCGGAAAAAAACAAGTTGATTCAGTAGTCGTATCACATAAATAGTGCGCCGATGGTGAGCGTTTCCAAACGATAATAAATTTCGCACGCGCCTTACTCGATACGCGCATGTATTATGTGCAAGAACTTGCATTGAAAACGCGAGAACCGTAACTCTGCTTCGCGCTGCCGACCTTCACGTCGCGATATTATTTGTATTTGATGCACGGCGCATTTGATACCACCAATTAATAAAAACTTCTCTCCTCTTCCCATGCGTCTGTGCGTGATGGATTAAATATGCGAGCATCATGCGCGCTGCTCAAAGTTCAGAGAATCTGATTTTCATTCATTCATGAGTTCAAAACTGATTGTGTTTGGTATCCGACATTCTTCGCCCAGCACGACGCGGCTGCCACGCGCTCTTCATTCAGGTTTACGCGTCGCAACCCATTGAACCCATTGCGATGGCAAGCAAGCAGTGTTTACAATCGGGCGTCGCTTTTTCGACATAGCTTTGTCTCCCGCCTGTCTTCAGCTCCCTTTTTCTGCAGCCGCTCGCCGCTGTTTTTATCGGCGGCATTGTCTCCGTTTAGATTTCGCCAATGGTTTGCAATCAAAATAACAAAATAAGCGAAAAGAATGAAATAAAGTCCCGAGGAACAAAAACGATTAAGCATCCACGAACGGGTTTAGCGTTTGCGCGACTGTGCTTTCGCAAAGTCGCGCGGGGGCAAAGCAGTAAAGAGGAAAAGGAGGAAAGCAAAGAAATAAAGAAGAAGCGTGAGCACGCAGTGTCGTCCGCATCGCACGCATGTGGACGATGATGATAGGGACATGCTCGGCGGCACCCAACGCTTGCAGCCGTCAACCCATCCCTGGGCTGGGTCAACGCCCACGGACACCACCAACACCCGAAAACCTAGCAAAGGACCAGGACACTCTAATTGGCACATCGAATTTCGACACATCCTTTCGCCATAGATTGCGCCACATTGCCAAGTGACGATCCCTGCGCGTTGCTAAATCCCTGCAATTCAACACCTCCGCCAGTTCTTTAATTGCAACGTGCCAGAAAGCAAGAAATTAATTATGTAACTTCGTCCGCCTCCAAGCAATATTTCCACGAGAAAACTCTCGACGCGATGCGCACAACAGCAATAGCGCAGCGGATAAACATTCTTAACGACGCCATAAAAAGCGCAATAAAAATATTAAAGAGGTTTACACATAACCAGAATGAGATATTCATCGGGCGGCTAATTTGTTTCGCTTTCTGTTTATTGCGCGCACGTACCAATCAACTAACCCTTTCGAAAAACTAGCGCCTCGCTGGCTGGCACGCTGCGTAATCTCACTGGGTGCCACCGATTTTTGTCTCCTTTTCCGACGATTTCGACATCATTCTTCGGCATTACAGAATCTCGGCGCTAACCTGTTTCTCGCTTCTGTCACATACGCCATCGCCGGTTTGTTCTAGTTGCCGCACGTGTGTCGCAACACCTCGCACACACTCCTAGGCATTCTTTTTGCCACACTGCCAACGCCAAAACGCGCACGATGGCCAAGGTAAATGTTTTCGAAAAAAAGTGAAGGCGTCCAAACCTGTTGGACTGGTGTCAAAGCGCGTGGGCCGCGCCGGCGGTGGACTCCTAGCGCGCGTGTGGCGAAGAGGGGCCTTCGCCTGCTAGTAGTCGTTTCAATAGCTTCGCGCCGGCTCGATGATCTCTTCTGCAGCGCGCCGAGTAAACAGAAACGCTCCGAGGCACAAACTAAATTGAGATCTACTCGGAAAGTATAACGAAAATAACTGATACCACGGCGAGGAGCTAAGGTAGAGGCGCGCAGCGCCCAGCAAAGATTTCATTAGATTTTTATCGTTGCCGAGAAACTTGCTGTGGGGCAGCGGCGGTGCTGGAGCGGCGATGGGCAAACGAGCTACACGTGGAAACAAGGCATAAAAGTGGCAAGCTGCTGAAATGATCATCACTCACAACTTGTCGCAATTATTTCCATACGAAGTGTATTCGTTTGGTGGATTGAATGGGCAAGGCAGGTGCTAACCCGCATTTTGTCAACTGAGACCAACTTAGGACAGTTTTTAGATCATAGATGGCAAATATCCATGCAGTTTTCATAAGCCACGCACTCTTACTTCTTAAACTATCGTTTTGCTAAGGTATTCCAAGTGTACCCCTAACGGCAATACCTAAAAACGCACCCCTAACTTGATATACCCTCTCCAAATGCTCCTCAACCCAACCAAATCTAATAGATGTCGTACCCTTAAACAAGAAGACTTTTCGGCAATGATTTACTCTGCATCTCTTGGGATGTTGCCATCACAAACACTAGCCCATTGCGAGCAGAAGCGCAAAGTGCTGTCAGTTACAAGCGCCGCGAACGCTTGTAAGGCACTGAGATATGCCTTGAGCCAGTTGTAATTATTATGCGCGGATACCCTCATAAGTCATACGCAACCTCCACGTTGTCGTCACGACTAGCACGACGACTAGCGAGTGTGGGGCCAAGACGACAAAAGTAGGAAAAAAAAGTGGTCGCAATGCCATCCAGTGGGATTTACCAATCTGGCCGAGTTATTGCCAATTAGATTGATTAGAATAAGGCAGGTCTTACGGCACCATGCTTATGTTCCCATCCGCGTGTGTCGGCGCGATATCTGCGTTTTAATCTAGCAATAAAAATAAAATCCTTCTCGCTTGAATGTCGCCGTTGCCATGCAGACGATGGTGAATTCTTCAATGCCGAGTCTTATCGTCATGTCATTGGTGGGCTTAACCTAGACCGTGGTGCATACAGTATCACATGCTTTCCGTACTTGTTGTTTTATTCAAGATTTGCGCTTATCTCCCCATCAACAGAATGCGCCAACATTTAAAGCGCGTGCCCGAAAATTTTGGGCACATGTCCGTTTAATGGTCGAAAGTAACGTTATTATTGTTTCAATTGCGTGAATTGCTTGGTAGCCTCCAACTGGAGTGAGATTTGTGTGGCGCGACGGCTCCGCTCATTTTCTAATTAGTACTGACCACCGCATGCCTTCATTAGTCCCTAATTTCGATTAAGTATTTGCAGCAATAAGACGCATACATTAATTCATATGATCCTGGCTTTCTCATTTTCTTACACCAGGTCTAAGGTGTGATGGAATGAGTAATCGCACCTACTCATGAACAAAGGCTTGTTGAAAGCCTCTTTGAAAGAGTTGCACAACAACATAATGAAGTTACCTACCCATTTCCTCTTCCTACAACTTTGCGTCAACCTTTATTGAGTGTAAAGATGTATTTATTGAATGCACCTCAAATCAAGCTATAGATTCGGAACGATTCGCGGGCGAAGCAAGGAATTCCCTCCGCATGAAGCATTACGCTTTCGAAGCATCACGCCTGCTTGCGCCGCACAGTAGTGGCGGGTCATTCAAAATGCTAATTAAATGCTTAATTGGTGCGATTACGCACTAAAAATATAATAAAATAATGATACATAAATGTGAAGAATCTCAAGATGAGCGCGCACAATTCGCGCGCCTCGCTTGTTGTGAACAAGGCGCGATTGTGCGCATCCACTCATTGTTTCCCTGCAAACGCACCGAGACTCGCGTCGAACACGCTGTGCATTGAATAAATTTGAATACAATTTGGATGCAGGAGTACAAGTTGGGTGCATTTTAAGTCGACGTGAAACGGCGGCGTTTTACGCACTTTAACGCATTGAAATTAATATTATTACCAGCGCACATATTAATAAATAATTGAAAGTGCTCAGTAGGCACAGGGACCACCTTTGGATAGGTCGGGCATGTTTAGTTTAATTATCGATGATTATAGTGGTGTGTGCCTAACTGCACTGTTTAGATGTTCGCGGCTTCCGAGACAGGTAGGTTTTTTTGGATGCACGCGCGCGCGCGCCGTGTTTAAATTGTGATAATTCGCGGCAAATTTCAGCTGGCAATTAAATCACTACCGGCGCACAATTTGCATAATGAATATATTTAAACCTGACCTAAGCACTCGGCGGCAAATCGTCGCGCATCTCCGTAGTTTTGCACACGCACGCTGTGCTAGTACCAGAGTGGCTGGGATATCAAACGAAAGCAACTCGTAGGCCACGTGAATGAAAAACCGAAGGAAAAATGCGGCAGAAACAATGTCCGCATTGATACTTGTGGCGCGTTAGGGGTTGGGACACACGCACCACGGTAGCGGTGTGTCGGCAGGTTGTTTAATTTTCATTAAAAGCGCCGTTGTCGTCGAATCATCTGTGCAAATGCATTAATTCCGCATACATCCGAATACGGTTATTAATCCACGGTACTCCTCGCGCTGATTACCATAGTTTAGCATAAGCGTGCCACGAGAGTTAACGCAACTTAATTTATGCGCCTCGGCGCTCATTATAATAATAAATATGTGTGCAGTGTGTGTACGCGCGGCAGTAAAAGGTACACAAGGAAAGCCGCAAACAAAACGCAAACATCGCGCAAGTAATTTACTCGTCGAGTTAGCTACCGAAAGCAGGAAAATAATCATCAGGCCGCGGAGAGTGCTTGCAATTGATCGATTTCGGTCGGTTGGCGGGAGATGCAGAAAAAAGTCGTTATGAAATCCCACGACATACTCATCGCCGCGCGCCCTTTCCCCGAATGATTGAAGATGTTCGTAAATTATGCGTGCGAAAAAGTTTACATCGATCGCAGCAGGTATAAAGGATGCGCGCCGATTATAAAATTCCTTATTCAAATATCTCTCGTCGATTCATCGCAAAGGAGGTCTCCTTTGAATAAGTTTGCATCCCCGGGTGACTGCAAAGAAATCGAAGCCATTCAATGATGATAGTCCGCATTTCGGCCGATTGCAGCATCCCTTTCGCTTTCGCATGCGTTTTACAGCCCGCTCGGCGCCCTTTGACCCATTTCGCCGGCAAGGTGTATGCATATGGGGTGAGGGGTGTCTGTAGCACTTAATATGCAAGCAGGTAGCGCGCATAAATTCGCATACATTAGGCAGGTAGCGAGCGGTTTCCGATTTTAATTTCGCACCCTTTTCCCTGTAGGTGTCGAAAGTTGTTACCTGCGCCGCGCTGCGCGTCCCGCAGTTGTGCAATGCCGGAAGGGCGCCACCCCAAGGGACACAATGAGTGCACCTATGCGGATGTGCCGATATCTTTCGCAAGTGATTTTTGCATAAATATACCTGCGCATTGTTCCATTTCGAGACGGGCTGGCTCTTCCTCAATGATGCGCCCAAGGAAGACGCCGAGGAAAAGATGCAAATGGGTTTGGGATATACCTGATTAAATATGCGCGACTTATTCAAATGGGCCCGCATCGGAAAAAGGGCTAAAGGGTTCTGCGTCAGTTTTTATTCCCATGTAGGAAGTGGGAAGTGTTTTTTCTCACCGTGATTTCCTTGGCCCACGATGCGCTAGGCAAACACTGCCTGGGTTGCAGCGGTATGTAAATGCGAGCAACGATTTTTGGTTATTATGTGACGAAGGCGAAATTGGACCGGATGAATAATCGATGTCTTCGAATGGAGCGGAAAGAATTGAATTTGTCAGGTAGAAATCTACATGAAGTATCAAACGAGAAAAATATCAAATTCGTAACCGTTTTTTCACTCGCATTGCGAGAATTTCGGGAAGTGCGGGAAGTTAAGTACGTTAAACATGGGAAAGATGTCAATGCGCCTGCAACTGCGCCTGCAGTAAATTTCGTGTGGGTTGGAATGGAAATGCCGCGCCGTAAAGAAGAAACCAAAGTTATAATTACAAGCGAGGAGAATAAAGAAAAAAGTGGTGACTGTCATCACACATGAACGACCATAATTATCAAAAAATATTTATAACATTTAATTATAGAGCATGCAATGCACAATTGAATGGATTTCACTTTGCTGCTAATAAATAGCGATAGTAGTCGATTTTTTCTGCCACTCGCACCGAAATATTATTTCATTTGCGATAGGTCAACGCGCATCAACGCCTCATTTGCATACAATGAAGAAGGTGTTGTTTGTATTACAATAAAGTCGCAGCTTTTGCCATCAAATCATTGAATAAAATATATTCAGCTGTAACAAATCATGCTTCGTCTGCACCCTCGTAAATCAATTGTGTTGAAACCGGTCAATATTGACGAAGCAGGAGGACGTAAGGAGGATTTTTGCAGTTTGGCAATTAAAGCATCCTCAACTGCGTCCACAAACTTCCCAGGGACAGTCATCAAACACACTGATTGGGTTTATGATTAATCCAATACTGGCCGGATTGAGGTATTTGAACGGGGGGCCGATTCAGAGGCCACATGGTAAATAATCCGGCCGCAAATATCCCTCCCGAATGGAAGAGTTACTCTAACCTGATTAGGATTGCGCGAGGTGGAGGCTTCAATTAAGTCGTGTGTGTTTAATAAATTAATAAACCCACCGACGCTCGCAGTTACATCGAATTTGAGAACGATGAATGTGAGAGCACAATCATTTTTATTGTTGTTTTGCACGTACACGTGTATTATTCTTGGAGTTGATGCAACTTGGGAATGAAATAACGTGCTGTAGATTGCTTGATACGTTTTTTCCGCCTTTTTACGCTCCACACATTCAAACACACATCGAAATAATAATAATAATACATGAGAATAATCCTTTTTCAGGGCTCTTTATATCTTATTGGGCTGTGCGCTCTAAACCGGAAACGACGGCGCGTCTCGTACGTGAGAAGAGTTGCACGTACTTTATACGATACTCCTCACTATCTGTTCAGAATACGCCTCAGATCTACGCATGGGAGATGTTTATACTAAATCGGAATGACGAGTTACTCGGTCGCTCAGTTGAAATCAATAGCTTGCCATATACTGCTGCGTGGTGTTATCCTAAAAACAGTTGCTTATACACATGCTGGTTTTAGACTCTCTTCAGCCAGCTTAGCAAGTTGATTATGTCTGGTGTAATTGGTTTGGTTAGGCTGGTGCTCATCGATCTGGGTGTCGGTAATTTAAACAGTGCGCGCCTTGCCACGCATTGTCACAATTCGTATGTGGGTCGGTTTGTGACTCTCCTCCATTGTCTTGGAATATTCTTACGACGACACACCTCGTGCAGACACGTGCGGATTTTCTACCTTGTCATTATGGCTTTGATTTTGCAACAGTTTACAATCAAAACACTGCGATATTTTTTATACGACTTTTCAAAGTTTACTAGATAGATACATGAACACCACATGTATTTTTACTGCCGTGCCATGTTGTTGCTTATCTCTGGCCTGGGAATGCCCGAAATTTCTGTAAATTTATTCAACTTGATATTGAGCAACTAGCTAGATAATTCTCCTCATTCATTTTCGTTGGCACACGCAGTTATTGACTATTTTATAGCCTGCTTTGAACTAGCCACGTCCAATAGCGGGTTTTCCACCAAATTTACTTACTGGAAGTTTCGCCTTTTCGAGTTTTTGACTTGAAATTTACTACTTGTAGACCTGCGCGGAACGACAACGGCACACACCTGTTAATTCCTCAGTGGAGCCGCTTCGTTTTCTTCGGCTGGCCAAGAAACAGTTATCGGCTCGAATAACGACATGTATGTCGCATGTGTGTTTGTTACGAAACCGAATCTCCAATTCGGCAGAATATTGAAGAAAGTGAGCCGACATTAGAGTACAACATTGACTTGCTGCTCGTGGTGCTCTTTTGGCCGTCAAGATTTGCTTAGATCGTCCTCAAAAATCCACTAAACACTGTGCTTCCAGTACTCCTGGCGTGTGGATGTAGGGGAACAAGGGCGTTTGCGGTGACTAGTCTAGCAATTTTCCCATTTTCTGCCCTTGCCCGCTGATACTGTCGTGCTGAAGCTGAGGTAAATAGAAATACACGAGTGGATATAATAGCGACGGCATAAGCTGAGGGAATGAGCACATAAGTATCGAAGGCAGCAGTGAGCGAGGCGATGGTGGCGGCATGCCTGCTCCCAGCGCAAAAGGGTAGATTGCGAGTCTGAAAGATCTCGTTAGTATTTATATGTCCCTTGAGGAGGTCGCCGTCACACCCGTGCTTTACCCCATTACCGTGGGGCGCGCCGATAGCGACAAGCGTGGCAACGCGCGGTGGCGACGGCGGCGGCGGCAACGCGGCTTGTGGGGGCAGCGGCGTTGCAGCCGCACGCACCGCGCGCAAGGCACTCCATCATTCCGAAACGAGCGATGTTGTTATCAGTTCCATTTTGCGCGCGCGCGCGCGCGCGCCTCCTCCTCCCCCGCCCCATTTGCCAAATTTCAGCCTGGCTGTAATTGATTCGTTTTAATTCATCTCAAAATTCATTACCTTGCTGTTTATTCTCTGGTAATGTTGCGAAAGATGATGATGATAAGCACATCGGTGAGAATGGGAGATACTTTTTCAGAGGTAATTAGAACATGTACGAATAAAATTTCGGCGCACCAAGTTGAGATTATCAATTTGAATGTTGGCTGGATCAGCTGCAGTTATCCAGGATTGGAGGGCAAAAGTTATAGGACTGCTGCTGGTGCTGTTGGAGACGGCAGCAGATACCAGAAGCAGAAGTGCGAGTTATCAAAACTTTTGTATTTTATATGCAAATTAAATATGACTTTTGTTTTATTAAATCTAATTCCCGGTGCAACATTTATCGAACCGCGCACCGCACCAGCCTGCCGTAGCTGAATTTAACCAAGCACTTCATCTCCTCCTCTTCCTAATCTCGTAATGATATACTTTTGATGATGGGTGCTCTTAAACAAAAGCCTCAATGAAATGCCACAACACACGTGTTACATGTCGTAGGCACCGGAAATACAACCTGGCATTATCGGCGCGCAGAAAGACGACGTCGCCGGGCCCGAAATTATAATAATAGTGGATGCGGCGGCGGGCGAGCCACCCACACGTCGGCCATGAATGGGCGACCCATCGAAGGCATTCGCCACTCGTTACCGCGCGCGTTCGACACCCTCTCCGACGAGAACATAAAGGCGCGCGCTAGACGCATTCAAGCACGGCTATTGACGTATTATATAAGTACGTGGACGTGCATATTTTACACTCGATTATAAAATGTGCTCTTAACGCGGCCCACAAACAAACCCAGTACCGAGTGGCTCCAAGAAAAATGCAATTTCGCCAGCAACAACTTCGGAGGGTGGAGCAACTTTCGGGGATTAGAATGCAAGTAGGTGTTAATTGGTGTCCACACTACTCCGTTGACGCCGCATTAGCGCACATTTCTATCCAGCCGTGGTGCGGCTGAAAAAGTTGATTTATATTTAAAGCGTATTTATGATATTCACATTTAATAACACACCGGCGCACATAAATTATATATCATTATCATTCATTCACTTTTCATTAAGTCCGTCTATCGGCGCGAATTTCACTTGTGTTCGCATGTGCAGCAAGAATGGATGCGCCGCCGGAGCCGCACAAAAAATCATTTGTCATTCATTTAAATATTTACCTGGCGCGCGGCACGAGCCGACCAACCGCATGTAAATGAGATTAATTATTTGATTAAAATATTTATGTTATGCAAATGGTGCGCGTATAATTCGAATTGTTGTTAATAAATCGTAAAATCGCTTACAAGTGTAATATTTATAACCTCAATCGCACTAATTAGCGCAGCGAGACGATTAAAATACCTGCCAGCTTCTGTCGTTCTCAATAAAGTCATAAAGCCCCTCGGCTATAAAATGTTTGGGTATTAACAAGGCATTCAGTGGTATGAGCGTACATCTCGGGCCTTAAGAATTACCTAATTGTTGCCCGCCGTCGTCGTCCGAAAGTAATCGCTACCATCACGTGACATGGTCAGAAGTGGCAGAAATCATCAGACAATTGCGCTGTCGTTGAGAGCAATTCAATGTCTATATCATAAACATCTCGTGGTTGCACAACTATTGCACATGCAAGCCGACTCCGACTTAAGTCGCAGTTGGGATTTGCAACGCGATAGTTTATTTACGACCTGTCGCGGCGCACGGCTTAGTGTGCGTGTACCTTGATGGCTCGCCCATTCCACTATTTCACCATTTACCTGGTCTATCGATAGCATTTGGTTTCTTCCGCGTGTGTCCATCCAAGGCCGCCACGCCGCTCCACGTGCTGCAATACAGGATGTTGCCGCATTTTTCCTCCTGCACGGCATGCAGCAGCTGATTTATCTACTCGGCCGCAAATCCCAGCGACGCTGGCGACGATGTAAACAGCATAATCAGCATTCCAGGGCAAATTGCAAGATGTCGTCCAATGCAATTGCAATATGTTAATAGAAAGCAATGTTATCTCCCTATCTGGTCGCGCTGCGACTGCAAGAGCCAAGTACAAGTATGCGAACGCATCCTGCGCTTGAGCGGATGATTTAATGCGGAGGAAATCAAGCGGACTTTCCGCATTCGGAAAAACCTAAAAACTAGTTGGTGACCGACAATAACCAAATGCCATACTCGTGCACCACTTTGGCCATTGACAATTGCTTTGTGATGTGCCTAGTGCCTACTGCCTGCGGTTGTCGTAGCAATGTATGGCATGAGACTCACCTATCGACGTGCAGGCGTTTTAAACAGTTTCACCAGTTACAAGTTGAATTGGCTTGGAACTCGGTTTATCCGCACCATTGGTATGGATGAGTGATAACCGCGCTTACCTCGGGCCGGCATCAAGGCCGCGCGCTCAACTCCTAGACACCTTTTATAAAACGTCCGCACACCGCGGCGCGCAACACCTACGCGATGAATTTCATTTCAATGAGCAAACAAACCGCCAGCGACGACTCCCAATTGCAATGAGCGTATGTGTCAGCTATGAGTGCACTGCCTTCCAATGGTCCGTTGTCTATCTATCGTTTTCCTGCAAGAAAAACAAAGCTTTCTTACAGGTTTTTGTTGTTGTTGTTGTTGTTGTTGTTGTTGCTGTTGCTGTTGCTGTTGCTGTTGCTGGTCGAGGACGAGCCGAAATTGCGACATCACCAAACATGAGCCAAGAAAATTTATGTCCTCTGCGTCCACTGGCCCAACCACCTGCGAAGCGTTAGATTCCTCTTGATGTGAGGAAACACGCGCTACTCACATGACTTAAGATACATGAGTGACCTCGTGGAAAGATTCAGCCGTTGTGAAACACAATCTTCAAATTTCCAAATCCGCTCTATTCGTGGCTAAAACGGAAATTCAACTTGAATTAAGTCAGCAAAAGTCATCTGCATCCATGTGGAATTGTTGAGCACGCTGCAACAAATGTGAGCCTCGTTGAGATTCGCACAGTTCGCACAAAAACGTAAACACTTACAGACTTAAAGACACCATTTAAGGCGTGCGCGTGCAAATAAATTACGCGTGCGCTGTGTTCGCAGCAGGGCACCTCTCAGCTGGGCGAAATATTGTTGCGGGTTCGCATTGATGCGAGCGGAGAAGACATTGGGTTGAACCAGACATTGCACATGAGGTTATTTATTAATTTAGTTATCACGTTGTAGCAATGAGATGCAGGCAGCGTGTTTTATCGCCAACAAGTGTAGAGTAGCCAGTTGGGCATGATTTATCCGCCTCACTGCTTGCAATAAAATACACCGAGTGATAAACAATTACTCTGTTAGCAAATCAGTTGATACATTCCTCCCAATGAGCTAAGTGCTTCGATGTGTGGCCGAAAAACATGCAGAGTATAATTGATTCGTTGGAGATGCCCCTGTGTGGATTGTCCTTCTTTGCGGTCAGCGTAATCGCATTTTTGTCGTGCTTCGTAATAGCAGGTAAAAATCACCGGTATTCTCATTTGCACAATGCTTTGAATACTTGAGCGCTGAACACTTCACTTTGCTATTGATATTTATGAGCTCAGCAGCATTGAAAAGGTTGAAGGAAAGCAAACACGAACAAATTAATTGCTAAAATTTGATGTTTCAATTCTTTGGGCAAACAATTTAATGGACAAAATGGTTATTTTACAAGCCGGATCGTCCATTAATCATGGGCTGATGTTGCTACTCATTCCTTGTTACCACAAAAAACCGAAATCAATTAACAAAGTGTAACATACTTGGTGCATTCGTGCATTGTTTGTCCAGGCACTGGCAGCTGTCTAAAGCCTAAATGGACCCATCAAGCCTGGGCCGCATTTTGGGCTTGGTCATCATTATCGGCGTCTAAACGCTGCTTGATTGACAAGCGTAAAGTGGCTATTATTACACACGTGATTTGCTGCTTAGGGCCGTTTTAGCTGTGCGAGATTGAGTCACATCAACCACCTTTCGGTACCACCATCAGATGAGAAGCAAACAAAATGTCACCAAAATTAAAACCAATTGAATTACGTTCGTTACAACGTGAGAGCTGATGCTGTGGAGATCTAGTTTGACGAGACAGCCGGACAAAGGGTGGTACGTTTACCGATCTGCTTGACCCACAAATGAAGAGGAAACCAGAATCCTATCGCAGAATCCCACCTAGAAGAAGAATTTTACTTTTATAGACATATAGTCGTAGAGCAGCGAAGGGGAGGAAGGAACACAATGCAAGGTTTGATGACGGTGATGTGGCTGGGTCAAAGTTGAGCGAGATGACCGTTGGTCCATACGTACAGACAAACACGTTTGATGCTAAGGCCGCAGCACCATCGGCCCAGGTAAGTTCTGAAGATGCTTAATTGAAGCAAGGAGCATCGTGAGATTTATTGGAAATCTGCCAGCAGCAACCCTCCACAAACACGCATGGAGAACAATTGCTAGGTGCTGGAGGGTAAAGGGTGGACAGCGTTTTCTCGCGGTTTGACCAACGACTTTTCCGAAGATTGGAAGAATTCCACACGCTGTTCTACACCAGCTCCCAACTGTGTCGCAGATGTCACGGTGCCACGATACGAAAATGTGCTACGTGGTTGCACAAAGGAGCTACGTGCGCAGCGCCAAGTCCCAAAGATTTCGACGGTGGTCTTTGACGCGATGCCATAGATAGAATCACGCAGTAATAAAAAGGGCTGCGGACTGCAAATGCAGCAAATTTTCAACAGTTACCACTCAACATATGGTCTGCTGCTCTCGGAATCTGCGGACAATTCCACGCGCTGCATGCTGGGGTAACTCTAGGAAGTTATCAACTTGTCCACATTTCGTCTCTACTTGAGAAAAAGTAGGTATGGCACGCGCAAACAAAGGTCAGAGTGGTTATAATTTAACATTTTTTTCGCATTTCTGTTTTCTGGCGGCCCGACCTCGAATTATGTTTTATGTCAACGAGCCGCGTGCATGGGCCCAGGTGAGCAGCCGACACGGCGTTAGATGTTTAGCGATAAAAACGTATAATATACTGAGCGACCGGTCCATGTGCCCGCCGATGTTGTGTGTAGCACGTCGGCGACACGCCGTTTCCTAGCTGTACAGCCAAAGAAACGCCGAAAAAAACGCAGAGGTGACATACTCACCCATGCCAGCAGGCTTGGAAAGTGGTGTACAATGTGTAAGTGTGACGCACCGGGACATCGGATCTTTGACGCTTTGTTCTTTCGCCGCGACCCTTGTCAGTGTGACCCCTCGGCCATTTGAAGCAGGTCATCGTTGAGCGCGCGCGCCGCAAGCGTAGAGCCAGAAATTCCTTCAACAAAAAACGCGCCTTGTTTACAGAATTTATGAAATTTACGTGCATACTACATTCCTTGCTAGTCGATTTTTGATTCGGCGGATTTGGGTTGCGCCAAATGGGCACGCCGCACAAAAACGACCGACGATCACCCCTTTTTTAAGCGAGTGGCCGCTTGGGACAGGTGCTGGCCTGTCTCTGCAGACAGCATCCACCGTCATCCCCGTACCCTGGAGCAATGAGTAATGCATATGAGCGTAATGTTCTGTTTACGTTTTGTACTGAATGCCCAAGACGAGTTTTGTCACCCCACAATCGACAACAAAAAATGCTACTACCTCTGCTTATTTGCTGCTCGTCTTCTTACTGTCGCTGCTATTAAACTGTTGAAAGCTCAGCAAAGCTCACCAAGTTGGAGAGCAACTGGAATCAATAAAAAAAAAAATAGATTATAAACATTCTTATACGTGCAGAGCAAAATAGAACATAGAACATGATGGGCGTTGTCTGGTTACCCTTTTTGCACTTCTTAAAGGATCATCGTCCCAATATTTTGCCCTAATTGCAGGAGTATTCTTCCACTCTGTTGTTTCCCGAAGCAGAAGCGACAAAAAGCAAACTAAGTGTTAATGGTGACGTATCGAACATTTTCCTTACTTTAGGGATAATGATGGATGAGGTGGGCATCAACACATCTTCTCACGCACGTTTTGTTCCAAAAAAAGCGCACGGTTTGTCAACGCAAAGGCGGCATTGTATTCGGGCTTACTAGGCTGCTGAGTGCGGCGCAAATCAGAAAATTAGCGTCAGCCAGGGCATATGTCGATCATGATGGGCGCAAATCTGCGCTGCGAATCATTCTTTGGCAAACGGGCGTAAAAATCTGTCGCACACGTCGTCCCCATAAGCGCTGAGCCTAAAAACCGAGGGCTGGTAATCCACCCAACTTGCGGTGGCGACGGCGATGTCGAAATTTTGTGGAAAGCCAGCCAGACCAAATGTCATCTGAAATCGGCTGCCTTGTTGAGTGAGCTTAATGCAACCGTAATGCACCGTAATGTTTTATCATTACAATTATTATTAGGCAATAGCATTGCAAATAAATGATGAGTGGTGATGTTTTATTGATGGGATCACGTCCTTTATCGGAACAAGATAACAGATTATTGCAATTACCCGTTGAGTGCATATGTACTAATTAATTCCGCACTTTTCGAGCATTTTGGAAACAGTGTGCAGCATTTTGAAAGCAGATACATATTCATACCCTAATCTGAATGAAGTGTATGGTTGAATGATGACCAGCGATTGCAGTGAGGCATTGCTAAAGTTTATACCCGACTAGTCGCAGGCATACATGGGAAAAGTTAATAATTCATTAATCTCCAAATTACTAATAAACCCATTCGACGTGTTAATGTACAATCGTTGTATTGTAATGGATAATGCACATTAAACAACCGCCCGGTGCTGAAACTTTTTCATTGCCTACTTTTCGCTTGACTCAAATTTAATCTGTCATATCATCTGGTTGCAACGCCGCCAATTCACTTTGCAGAGTAAATAAATAAAAGGCAGGATGAGCAAATACAAATGTAGGAAAATTGCAAACATTTGATTTGATTCAATTAAACGAGTTTATTAATGAAGCACGATGACAAATGTGTTTTACGACTTCACCTGCTGTATTTTTACGAGCGCGGCGATCATCGCAGTAAAGGCAATGTGACAAACATTTTATGATGCGGTAACTTATTATACAATCATCTTGATTTAGGGCTCGTGTCTTTTAAATGATTAATGCCCGGCATGAAGATGTTTGCGTGGATATTTGTGCATTTTCTCCATCGATTCCTGCCGTATACCAGCCTCATGTACCCTCCCTGTACCCTGGTGTTAAAATCCTCCCCAAGAGTGATGCCAATCGCACTTTCGCATTGCATTCGACACTAGGCACGTGTGCGTTTTTATTGCGTTTATTTTTTCCTCTACGGAAGTAATCCCCGGATGATATAATATTACGTGGGCATTTCGTACATCTCGCTTACATTTAAAATGCATTAGTGACAATCGTCATTTTCCCCCAAAAAGTTGCATTTAGAATTTCACACGTCTGGACACACGCCAGAGCAAAACATCCATGCAGAATTGCGTTGGGGTGACATATGAAACCTTCGCGATGGTTTATATCGCAGGCAATGAATGGATATGCATGTGGTACGTTAATACCTAGCTGTTTATGCATCTGTGTTTAATTAAACAGTGCAGCAGGCGATTGATTTCTATATTTATCTTGTTAATAAGTGCGGCTCACGCCTCAACTCAATTGAAATTAGTTTTTCGATGCGATTTCAATATGCGACTAGCAATTACTCGAACTGTGGGCATTGCTCGTTACGCAATTTTCGCTCGTTTTCCTTTTCTGCGGTGCATTTCCTGGCGCAGGTGAAAAAGAACACAGTTGTTTACAGTTGATGTAGATGTGCGAGCATACGTCGGGCAGCAAGCAGGTAGGCCATACGAAGCACGAAGCGTACTCGACCAAGGTCTTACGATTTGCCTTCGTGTGCATGCGGTGCCTGTATATAGTGTAAGAGCATTTAAACTTACTCGCAACTGCACTTAACAAACAACAAACTGCACGCGGCATGCGCGCTGTTCTACTGTCAAATCTAGTCGCAATTTTCTTCTTCTTTGGCACGGCATGACGGTGCATGACGGTATGGGTAATTGTGCAACAGATTGGGGCGTCGTTGATAAATCAAGGTGAAGCTACGGATCCAAGTCGCTCGCATTCCTGGCGATTAGCGCACGGCGTTTAAATATTTCACACGTATCCGTGACATCATCGAGCGGGTGCACGAATTGCACGCTTCGATGGTGACTGGACATGCATGTAGTCGATTTCGTCGATTTGCAGATGTGCAATCGACTGAGACTGGTTTCGGTGCTACCTAGTTACACGCAGCAATCGGAAAATCAGTTAAGATTTCTCCACTTTAGCAAATAATTCCTCAATTATTTGACAAGTAGCTCTAGCAAAGTTTGCAAATTTCGCCACTATTCTAGTCTAGCGAGGTGAAATAATATGCCCACCGGCAGTGGGTGCACATTGTGCGCCATGTCAACCCCTTAATACACACCCCTCTTAATTCTGTGCCCGCCGGCGCCTCCACAAATTAGCCTATCAAAAACTATTGTCGCTGCCCGGTCCGGCGTTAAGTGCACCTCGCAGGGTGCCTTTCATTCTTCCATCGCACCACAAGTGCAGCCTGCTCTTATTTATAGCAAATTAGGAAATGTTGCGCAATTGGGCACACTTGGGCATCGAGTGCAGCTTGAACATGTTGGCAGTTTAATCTATTCCTTTGAGCAGAATTAGGCAGAATGTGGTTGAGGCGTGGGTCGCAGGAATGTTGATTGTTGTTTGGTGTTTGCAAATAATGCCTATGAATTTCAATTTGAGTCAATGTTAAAAAATGTTAATGGATGGCAAGTTTAATCGCGCAGTACCTCCAACCTTTACCCCTTAATGCCAAAATATTTGTTTCAACATATCGCTGCTATGGTAGGCTTTTGCCCACTGAACAAGTATATTCGATTCCTTTCTCCTGTGGAAGTGGTTTAATGCTGAGTTGTGGATGACTTTGGCATTGTCCGAGCGACTTCCGCCTGTGCACATTGCCTGCATACTTAATTTAATCGTCATAGACAGTGGCAGTTTGAATAGCAATTTAAGCAAGTCTACCAGTGAAACAGCTAGACCCACATCAGTACACTACTTTATAAATGCGGGAAGGACATCCCCCGTACACCATGTCGGTTGAAATCTGCTTCAACTGAGATTTTTTCTTCTTTTTCGGTGTAAAACCGGAAGGCACGTGCGTACGCTGAATGACGCACGTGAAATTTAAATTTGAAAGGCACGCTAACCAAACGCAAAATATGGGGAAAGTTTTGGAATTTTACTACCACAAACACTAGAAATTTGGATGGTTCTCACCCCAAAGCGCGTGGATTTTGCGGCGAATGCAACAATGGAAAGTACTTCATGACACAATGCACAATACGCTATTACAATGTGCACAATATGCGCAAAATGCGATGCAGAGTTAGAGTAGCATTGCAATTGATATCAAAATGTACGAATAGAACGCAATGCGAGGTGAAATTGGTTGATGTACATCGCGGACATGGTGGACAAGCTCAAGGTGCGCATCGTACACATGCACCTGTCTCTTCCGGCGTCTCGCTTTTTTCCCGTCTTATCGGTTCCGTGTTACTCGCGCGATGCTTGCAGCCTGCATTGCACCCCGTCACGGGGAGTCCGTTATTACCGCGACGGCGACGGCGACGGTCGTACGGCTCATTAATTAAACGCTACTCTATCGCGAGTGGAAAATCTAAAAGGGGCGCGTTTTAGATGCACTGCGAGCATGGCCGCATGTGTCATTAGTGAAGATATTATTTTCATTTCGATAACTAATAATAACCATCCACAAGTGGGGCGATGGCTAACGGACAATGCTTATCTTTCGTTCCGGCAATTCCTTCGTTCCGGAAAGAGACATGCTCAGCGCTCACAAGTCTGGATTAATTAGACACAAGCACCGTGCAAGAAGCAACAATTAGACAGCAGTTGTATGAGAATAATTGCGCTCAACTTGCTTGTCGTTGAATCAGAAATCTTTTTGTTTACCTCAATAGCATTACGTAACCAGGCAAGCATCGGCAGATAAAATTCCACAATAGTACTGCTTGGTCTATGCTCGATAAACCTGATGAGAAAAACGTTGCGAATGTTGATACATTATGGTCATTCCATTCTCTTAATGGCACGCCACGTTTCAGGATTTTTGTTTACTATCAATAGCAATAAAACCACTGCTGCAGCGCAGATACAACTTTTTACTATCTACATGTTAATTATCTAAGCCAATAAAAGCAAATGGTTTATTCATCGCTTGCTGCTGCTGCTTCTTTTTTTTTTTTCTTCTTCTTCTTCTTCGCCTCTTCTTTGCACGACAAGAATGCAAAATGTGCGTGGGTGTTACCAATGTGTGTTCCGATGACCCGCATCTCTCTTCCGCATTTTTCATGAACAACAATTGAATATTACCGAGCATATTGGAGATCAATCATTTTGCGTTCAATAAGTTTTAGCTAAAAGCATCAGCTAGACTTGAGCCCAGTGTCCATTAACTAGGAGTGCCACCTGAATGCCATGTCGTATGCATCGAAGTCGTCAGACGATACCAAGGTCTAACCAAGGCAGGCGACGGCTACCGACTTTAAATTTGTTATATTCTTTGGTGCGCAATGTCGCAGAAAAATGCGCAGACGCCATGATACAAGTACGCACGTCGAACAATTGCAAAATGTCTGCGAACAATATACTATTGTACTATCCTGCGCCACTTGGTAATTATGGTCTAGGAGATGGAACGTGCGAGGTGTGGATACTGTTAATTTCGCTCGCTCAAGATCATTCTTTCCGGAATGTTTTCACTTTCTCGCATTAAATGACAACCAGGGCCCATCTGGCATTTAGTGACTTGCGTAGAATATATGGTCACATTTAATAGGTCGAGTACGGAACTAGATCTAGGTCATTAATTCTCAACTCTGCCATCACACGTAGCGCTTGCCCAAGAATAAAAAACGAATAAAATGCAACAACAGGTGCACCAGCACCAATCGACTCAAAAATCCATGCACACCTGTACGGAGAATCACCATCAGGTTGTAAGTAGTCGCCGATGATTTGTTTGATTGTCAATGTCACTCAGCATCCGACTTTGTTAATTTTCACACTTTGTGGTACTGATAATCGCACTGAAGACTTGCGTCAACTCAAGTTGAACACACAACTTGAAGCCCAAGACAGGCGGCGGATGCAACCGAAGAACAAATGAATTATATGAACAAATCGTTTGAGGAGTAGAAAAGGCGAACAGCGTTTGCTTGGCAATGAGTAGGAAGCAGTGAGTCATTTCACCAACCATTCCATCATCCCAAAACGTCATTGCATGAGTACCTCAGACACATTACGAATAATAAAACGCATCACCAACGAGTGCCGCATAAAGCTAATTGAATGCATTTAGCTAAAATTCGCTGGCTGGCATTGATATTGGAAAATGTAATGCGAATTGGTATTTTCCAGGCTCGGAGGATTAGCGTTCCTTCTTGCCTCCATTATGATGTGGCGCATTGCATTCTCATAGGTCGTACCGTCACATTTCGTTGCGTCCAGACACCGCGCGACAATAGCCGGTGGTGGCTCACATAAAGGAGGGCAATTAGCAAAGTGCCTGTGTCCTCCACGCTTATTTAGATCCTTGATAAATGAAAATAATAGAGTTATTCTAGTGTGACGCGCACGAAACCCGAGCGTGTGCAGAGCGCGCACGCTGTGCATGCGCCCACAATGAGCCAAGACCGAAGGAAAACTCTTGAAACTCTGCTGATAACGAAAAAAGATTGTTAAACAACAGTCAATCATCCAAGATGAGCCAAACGTAATAAAACGCCGTGTCTACATTCATTCTTTGCTCATTCTTCCCATTTTGTTCTTGCCTAATTAAATTTTAATTTACATTTCACTTTCCTTCGCACTACCTTAATGCGCCGCACAAACCGTGATGATTGGAATGCAGCTGAATAAAATATGAGCCAGTCGTAAAGTAAATGCAGATATAAAAAACTAATAAATATCAAATAAAAGCCTCATATTTGCATGAAATTAAGTCAATAATTAAAACAAACACCGGCATAAAGGTCATTAATGCGTGTCGTAATCAATTTACAATGCTGCTTGATGTCTTAATGCTAGCGGGTAACTAATTTCAACTGTAAACCAATGAAAAAATATTTCTTTTCACCGTTTGCGATGACAATTATTTTAATGGCAACAAATAAGTAAGTGACCATGCATGAAAGGCAATCAATGATTGATTGATTAATTAATTACGACAGGAGATGGATACCGCATGGGCGTGTTGCGTATTGAATTAAAAATCTTGATTCGGGCATCACACATCACATCGCGTTAAGCCAATTGAGCAGTTTTCCGAATTCCCTTCTACTCTCTTGCAAGTTGTGTTGCCACGCAATTGTGGAAACCTAATAAATATTTATAACCAAAAAGGCGCTCTTATCACGTTAACCGACGGCGTGATAAAAACCACCTAGGATTAATATCAGTTGAGTTTCTCACATTTTAATATTCATCAGCACCATTTCGGCGTTGTAAGCTGTTGTCACCTGTGTCCAATGCGCCATCCTTGAAGCTCTATGGGCTCCCCATTGGCGGCACGTGCATCAAATTCCGATAACGGCAAAAATTTATCCAAAAAAACAGCACACCGCGGGCACGCTCCCAATCCATGCTTAGGCCGCTCGCCGATTTGCATATTTTTAATTATATATTTTTTTTGTTGTATAAATTAACACTCGTGGCTTGCGCTACAGCGTGGCGACAACGTAGCTGCTCTTAATTGACCAACGTCAAGAAACCGAGAAACGAGTTTGGCTTTTTTAATGCGACTTACGCTAACGCGGCTTAACTTGAGTCGACTCCAGTTAACTGTCCACCGGGTCCACCACCTTCTCGCTATCAGCGACTTCGGCGACATAACGCAACATAACAGTACGCGCCGGTGTGCTAACGACGTTTGAATCTCGGCCCGATGTAGATTACTTATTGGCACGGCGCTGCCATTAGAGCGCCTGCATTTATTTATCGCTGCAATAAAAATAAAGAAAAATGCGTGTAGCAAACGCGTAAAAATCGCCGAGTGGAGAATATATCAGCTAATCAATGCCATTCGATTACGCGCTGTTGCAATCGGAGCAAATGCTTAGCATAACTTGCTTGCTTCATCAGGCGCAGTCAGCTCGGGTGGAAGCTGCCCAGGCAAACAATAGCAATTTACGAAAATAATCACATTTACGCTACGGCAGAAAACAAGCGTGTGTCAGAAATAAAAATGCACGAGTGAATCAACATGGTGGCGAATTCACCGACCTTGTTCTTTATTATTATGGCGGCTCTGTCGTCACAATCTGATGCACTCACAAAGGCCGGAAGGTGCTCAGCGAAACCAAACGACGGAAGGCAACAACTTGCTGTTGTTGCTGCTGCGAGACCAGCAAACAACAACACCAAGGTGGAAAACGGAGTAATTAAACCACTTGTCAGTTTTCTACATATCGCATATACTTGGCATCTTGGCTTCGGCGAGTGTGCCACGCCCGCCATTCGTAGTATTTCCTCTACCAAAGAGGCCTTCCCTTGGCCTACCACCCTAAACAATGTCATCTATAAAAGTGGCATGTTTTGTAAGCCGTTATATGGCATTTCGTGGAAAATTGGAGTTTCCACGAACGCGTGGTCGTCGCCATCGATAAATCTCAGGACAAGTCGTTTGAATCATGCGTAACCAGTGCAGCGGCGCACGATCCGCCATTCACTCTTCGCTTTTCCATCGTCTCCAACTGCCTGCAGCGCAGTCCCCAATGGTCTCTGGCTTTTCGCCGCATTAAGACAGACGACACGGAAAATCAGCGAATAAAAATTGCCAAGCTAAGACCGACCGCTACAACGCTGCATCAGTTTATTACGCTGCTTCGGCATGCTTTTTCGCGCTCAATGCGGGACTTTGGACAACACACTGTATTGCTTGGCATTGGCATGGCATTAAGACAAAAGCAAGCGTAGAGCGCCCAACTTAGGGTGGAAGAAAAGGTTGGCGAAGAAACAATAGCACCCGAGACTGACGGATTTTTTTCTGTTTCTGTGATACGTGGCCTACCAGCACGGCAATCTTTTGGTAGGCGTTCGGTACACAGTGGAAAACTAGGAACGCATTATGCGCCATGGGGCCCACTTTGACCCATTGCAGTTGCTATATAGGTTGCTGATCCGTTTTCATGTTTGTGAGTGATCAAGCACGGCGCGCGGCGGGCTCAATAAGTCATCGTCCAGGCCGATTACGTATTGATATCGGCCCCATCACAAGCCATTGAAGCCATCGAAGACAACACGAGAGTCTGCGCGGTTTCTCTCCCGATCGCCTCGGGTCTTGGTGCGCTAGTATGCAGATGCGATCTCGGCACCCGGGATGAGCTCGCGCACGATGCGCGCCCGCGATAGCCGCCATCGGCTACCGCATTGTGTTTAACATCTTCACGACCTGCTACCACGCGGCTTACCGGCAAAACACACGGTGCGCGGCGGTAAGAGTTGAAAACCCAATGCGATAGCTATAACTCTATTGTGGCGCGCTTGGGAGAGCAGAATAAGTTCAGCTTCGGTTGGCCTTCTTCCTCTTTCTTCTGCCTGGCATCCCTGCATAGTGCGGTCAACGCGCAGATCGTGCCCTCACTCAATATTCAATTCAATTCTTTATTGTTTCCCAATCGCATGATCTTTGTTCTACGGCTGTTGGTACATGACACTCGGCTTGGCTACCGTTTGGTCAGGTGCTTAGCAAGTTCCCAACTTTTCGTAGGCCGTCATATTCATAATGGAGGAGTGCATTTGGTTAGCGTAGTTGTTTGTCAGTGTGGTGGTGTTACGGTGTGCGCCCGCTGCCCGTAACATTTCACGGTCCGCGACACCGCGGCCATTTTCACCAAACTTATCACCATAATAGGCACCCGCTTGTCCCGTTGCGGCGTGGCTTGCACGCCATTCACACATAAACCATGCATTTGCTTGCACGCTTCGCGTTTCCAACTGTTCCCGCAACACACAGCGAGAAGAAAAATGCGCGGCATTATTTCCTACTTCGTCCTGGAGGGCCCAGCACTCCACCTGCATATTCCTCGTCCATCAATAATTTGGAAGATGGCGTTTCCAGGAAGAGAACACGACCAAGTGTATATTACACATTTGCATCGTATTAATTATAATTGCAACTTTTCACTCTTATGTTGCGTTCATCGCTGCGAGTCTAACTGGTTGTTAATTAGTTACCTCAAGTTCGTTATTAAGCTTGCAACGCACGCACACACCGCTCAGCCGCCACTGCAATGCTGCGATTCTCGGCTCATAATAATAAAAATGGAAATAAAATAGAAACAAGCGCATTTTCATCCTTTGCGTGTTGATTAAGTCTGTTCGCTGTCTAATGGCGTGTCATTGCAGTTTTCCTAATTTCACTAATTAACCATTATATTTTCAGCTTGTGCGTGCGAGGGCGTGAAGGAAGATGGCTGCCATAACAGACAATCTAAGCGTTAATTAATTCGTAATTGCCTGATTGCATTGTCTTTATACCATTTATACATCAATCTAATGCATTCTTCAGCTCGTCACAAATTGGAAGCACTCAAAACGGGTAGCCTCTCGAAGACAAAAAAGCCATTTGAATTTAGGATGGACTATGCAACATTTGAAAAATACTTGTTGCTATTGCATTCTTGACATTCCGCCAATCGAATGAGATAAATAATGGCCCAAAACGTGTTTATCTTGTCATACGTCAATCACATCAGCCTCCTCGAGCAGCTCATTCAAATACAATTGAATGTGGCCGAACGAAATTCTGCATCACAACTGATAGATTTTTGCATGTCGGCGCAATTATGCTGATTGAGTCCATAGCTAGCTCGATTGAGCAGAATCTTTTTGTGCTGCTGAGTGGAGCACGCGCATCCCCCGCGGCGCTTTGCTATTGCGATAATAGCAAGATTGCCGCGAAAAGAAAAATTGCAACAACAGCAAATTAAAACTATTAAAACTGCGAAAGCCGAAAGGGGTGAACGAGTTAGCGCTGCTAGCACAAAAATAAAACGCGCGCGTGTTTCATTCCTTGGCATTCATTTTCATTCTTGGCTTTTATTGACGAGGAGTGCAACACGAACAGAAGCCGCTCCCGGCACTGCCGCTAAAAAACTCAGCCACACATGCAAAGCCATGATTTGTACACCGGGCAATTCAAAACATTTCAAATGATCAGCTAATCGCAGGAACTAGGAGTGTGCATATTTTGCAACACTCATTTGATGGATTTCTGGAAATGCATGGAAGGAAAAAAGAAAGTAAAAGCAATGGAAACGCACGCAACTTCCGAAAGGAAGGAAAAACAATGGAAAGTTAAATAAGTGGTGCTCTTGCAAGGAAAGTAGTTTCTAATGTCGCACTAAGTGTTGAACGCAATTCGAGATCAATTGCTCTTACAAATCGAGATATATCTTCTGCCCTCATAGCCACATAATAAAACGCCTGCATTACAGAATTAGAGACTAGAAGTAGAAAGATGGTCGCATAACACAATTCACCCGCAGCGTGCATGGCTCCCGATGAATACAATGACTTTATTAAGCATTTTTTACTAAATCGTTTCATATTGATACACGCTCCAGATTGTTGGAAATCAATCCTGGTGCAATTTAGCCAAATAGCAAAGGAGAATTATGTACCCGCAAGCAAGGAATATGTGTGCAGTTCATTATTTCAGTTCAGTATTTTTGAATATTTATAAGCGCATGGGAACAACCGACCGCAATATGAACGTATTGGTTTCAGGCTCCGGACTGGGTGGATTTTAATCGTGGATTGTTGCACGCCACGCTGCACACACCGCCCGCTGCCCAAATCAATAAACAAGCGATGTGCGTTAATAAAAGAGTGAACACACCGCCAGAATGTTCGATGCATTCAGAGATACGCAAACGAACAATCTTTCCATTTTCCAAACCATGCACGAGCAGTTATGAACAATTACTTACAGCACATCTAATTAGGAACTGTTTACATATGCTAAATCCCAACGTGGATCAAAGTCTGTCCAGACATCCCACGGCAATGAAGTAATTCTGCGCTTATTTTACTGCTTGCTTGTCTAATTACAAACAGTTGCTATTTATTTACTCCATTGCAACGCGCTAGACAATTAATTGAGCAATTTAACATTCCGAGGTGTTAGCCACGCAGATTCAATTATCTTCAGGACCTTACCTTGTTGCCCAAAGAAGAATAGGTCATTTATTTGTAAAAATCGTTGTGCGCAATGTGATGAGAGACAAAGCAGCACCTACGTTTTTGTGTTCTGTTTTACATTTGGAGAACTCTGTTGCCAAACTATGATGACCTTACAAGAAGTTATTATATTTTGCCTTTGGTTGGCAAGCACGATGACGCTTTGGTAACCAAAGACGAAATTGGCTAAAACGAAGCGGCTTTCTTAGGCCTGCAAGCATTCCAATTGGACGCGGCGAATGTAGATAATTAGGAGAAAACTAAGAGCATAAATAAATAGTCACATCATATTTATACGGCTTACTCTGTTGGGAGGTGTCTCTTTTACGTCTCATTTCAAACTTATTTATTGTAATTTGTATCGTTTCATCTCATTTTTTGAGCGTTTATGTTTCCTTAGTTGCACTGGAGGTAGTTTTCTGTAGTTATAAAACAACGACGGCGAGTGCCGTCGCCGATTGTAAAAAAGCTATAGCTGGACATAGACGTGCGCCCACGATGCGAGCTTTTTCCAACGCAGTGCCGCTTGATGATATAAATAACGGTGAAATATGTGACAGGAGAATTTTTCGGTACCGGTGTGGCTCGTTTGGGCTCACCGGAGGATGTTTGCGCCGGACGATCTTTGGAAAAATGATTATATCGCTACGGCGCTGCACGCTTAAAAACTGAAACAGGAACGCAATTGAGAAAAGCAAGTTTGTAATGCTGAGGAGATTTGTTGGCATGTCAATTGATAAACTAAATCACACTTAATTACACTAATTTAGCCGTTAAAGCGCCTCCAAACTCATTGAGACGCTGCTTCATTCATACGGCACATTTTAGCAACTCATTTAGCAACTTCTTTATTTGCAAGAATTCGAAACGCACTCATTTTGTGAGCGAATTATTCAATAACCGGCAAAAAGCTTGACAGGTGTGGGTAAACATGTTACGGCTACACCAATTAATCAAGATAACAGATAAGTGGCAGTGTTGTTAAACCGCAAATCGTAAAATACATTTTTTGCAGGTTTCCTTTCTATGCCACGAGGTGGGTCGCCAGGTGCCTCGTCGCCCTGCGTGCATCACTTAGTGGTTTCCAGCTATCATGGAGAGAAATAATAAAACAAAGCCTCTTGGGTGTTATTTTAAAAACATTTTCGATTTAATTTTTTTGTCACACCGTACAACGATATATAATTAATATTAATATAATAATAAATATATACACATATTCGTCAATTGTATCAGCATCAATCAGTAAACTCTATGTCCTCGTTTTTTACAATCCCGCGCTCTGTGGCTGCAATTCGCCATTGTCAGTGAACAAAGTGACCCAAACCACCAAAAAGAGTTAACTTCACAAAGTCAATACATAACTAAAACAGTACGGATTACTTGGAATCTTATCAACATATCAAGGTCTCGACGCACACACGGGACAAGATCTGTGAAGGGTTTTCGCGTGGTCGATTCTTCTAAGCGTCGCGTTGGAACGCTTGTACTCCACTTTGGGTCCAATGGTCCATGATTAGAGGATGCCAGCTCATCGAACGTCTCTCAACCCACTCGTTGTCAATATTTAATATATCACTGCGTCCATAGATTTAGGTTAATATTTACAAAATGTACAAATTTAAGGTACACTCCGTCTTCCGGTTCGATTAAACTATTTCACCCGCGCTTGTAAGTCTGGTGCACTGGGCCTCCGTCGGCAGGGGACTAGCCGTTGTCGCTGTGGTGCAGCAGGGAGGCCCAATGGGCTGGATGCTAGTGCGCCGCCAGCTGATGGCCCATACCCTGCGGCGAGAGCATGGGCGGGCTGTGTGAGTGCGAGTGTTGGCCCATCGGCGAACCGTGCATATCGGGGTGATGGCCATAACCAGGGTGCATGTGAGCGCCCGGCGGCATGCCGTCCATCATATCACCTCCCAGCGTATTCGGCGGAGTCATGCGTTTTTCCTTCTGCCGCCGGTTGCAGAACCACACGCGGACGACTTCTTTCTCTAGCTGCAGACTGTCGGCGAGACTGGAAATTTCCTGGGCCGAAGGCTTCGGTTGTTTGTGGAAATGCTGCTCCAAAGCGCCTTTGACAGAGACTTCGATGCTGGTGCGCTTTTTCCGCTTGCGGCCCTGCGCCGCGATTTTGTCAATGGATGTGGGTGATCCGGTCGTGGAATCTGCTTCTTCTAGCCATTTTTGCAGCAATGGCTTTAGTTTGCACATGTTCTTGAAACTCAACTGCAAAGCTTCGAATCTGCAGATTGTCGTCTGTGAGAAGACATTGCCATACAGGGTCCCGAGGGCTAGTCCAACATCTGCCTGCGTAAAGCCCAGTTTGATTCGGCGTTGCTTAAATTGCTTGGCAAAGGCTTCCAGATCGTCCGACGTGGGGGTTTCGTCCTCTCCGCCGCTAACCACGTCCCGATCTGAATGTTGAGCATGATGCGGGCTTTGCATGTCTCGATGCAGAGGATGATGCAATTGTGGCGCTCCTTGGTGATGCGCCAGCATTCCGTTCATAGCAGCATGATACTGTTGCAGCGGCGATCCGGCGCCTCCAGGATTGTAATGAGCAGAAGAGACTGGCGCATGCCATGCGTGCGGTGATCCCATTCCTTGCTGCTGCTGCTGTCGGTGGTGCATCATATCCGCCTGTTGGCTCAACGGCTTCACGTCCTGATGCGGGTGGTGGTGGTGCGCGTGGTGCATGCCGGCCATGGAGGCGGCCCACGGGTCGGCACCCGGTTGTAAGCTCACCCAGGGATTCGCCGCCGACAAGGAAACAGCTGCATGGCCACTTGGCGACGGTGAGCTAGCCATCTGATGGTGGTGGTGTTGGTGGTGGTGTGGCAGGTACTTCATTTCGCTGGCATCGGCCGCCGAACGCGGAGATGCGCTCGTGTGGTAGCCGCCGACGATGTTCATCACGCCGCCGTCGAGGTCCGAAGCCGTGATCGCGCTACTCGCTGAGAGGTACGTGGTCGCCGCCATAAGCCCCTGCGGAGGGCTAAGCACAGGCACGGCGTCGACGCGTCTCTCCGCCCACCCAATGATGTCACTTGGTGTCCACTCCGTGTCTCAAAGCCTGACTGCCCCTGGGGCAATGAGTCAACTCACGAAAAGCACAAACAGTAAACCTGTTGGCAGCACTTGCACATTTCAGGTCCAGCACTCGCCACTCGGATTCGATGCACCACAGCAGGGCCTCGCAATGTTCAACAATCAAAGTCAGTTCTATACAAGTCACTAATGTCTTACAAGCTCTCGCACGTTACTCTCATGCGTTATGCATATCACCAGCACGCACGACGTCTCTGACTGCACTACCGGATCGTGTGCCGGAGCGAGTCCGGGCACGGCGGCCACCCCACCACTTTCCACACTCCGGAGCTTTTTCCAAGCTCCCCTCCGGTAGCATGCGCGCGCCATTGGTCCCACCGCACTCGGCACTCGTGCGCTGACGTCACGCGCAACTCCTCGCACCACTGGCCGGATTCCTGCAGCTTCGCACGCCTGCTGCTGCCTCAGCCCGCAGGCCCGACCCCCACCTAGTGTTTACACGCCGCTGCCAGCACCGGTAGCTAAGCAACATGCCAACCGGCAGGCACATACCGATTCTTCCGCGATGTCGATCACAGCCAACGTCCTGCTGCAATTCCTGATCCGAGGACACACTGCCGAAACAAACAAGTCCAGTACGGAAATGTTTGTATGCACACACTAACGCATGCATTGCCATGCCGCAAACAGTTGAATATTAGATAAAATTATTACCAGGTTGGGGCGGGGAGGGGGGGGGGGAAGCGAAGATTGAGGAATCATGCTAATAACAAATTCACCTGTTGAGTATGAGCCGAGTGTGAAAAGACTGGCATAGCAAGAGGTGGTAGCTGAACAAGTGCAGCAGAGAACTTGGAAATTAACATGGAATTTGCAACACAATAGCGCATTACTACCACTTGCTAAACGCGTCGTAGCAATAGGTGCATAATAAGCCCATCATTGTCACATTTGCTTGTTAAGGAAGGGGAGGGGATGAACTTGTTGTAATCAGTGCGGCCTGAAGGGTTTAACAATGCCACGGTCGGCCTGCAAGCAATTTTTACTTGGCAATGCGTATTTATTGCCCAATTAAGCATTTCTACTTATGACATTAAAATATATAATTGCTAGTTAATTGGCGAGAAAGGATTTACGCCATTTGGTACACACTGGGGCGTTAATCAACAACTTCTGCTTTTGTCTTGTTCACGCCAATTAAGTAGTCAAAGCGTGCTCACTGCAACCGTTTATGCTCCAGAAAATCTGGATAAAAATGCTTGCATTTAGTAAAAAATGTTTGTTATTTTAGATGACAAGAAAAACAAGTTTGAGCTCACACAATGGCGAAGCTGTAGTTGATTTTGTGCACCCTAAATCCGAGCTGGCATGACCCCAGCTTTCATCTCCTATCTCAGATGGAGTGTTGTCCTCCGTTCAAAGTTCAATGCGGTCGACAAAGGAGTGAAAACTTGAAGATAACCCCTTTTTAGACATCTTCTGAACTCAAGGCAACGTGATTTGTCTCTAAGGACAATTGAAAGGCACTATTTTTTCTTATAATGCGCCAGAATGAGTAGTTTCGTACTTTTATGATCCAGTTTATAAGGTATTTAGGACTTTCCGATGCTGTAAGTTGCGCAATTGACAAGATTAATTCAATATTACGAATGGCTTGCTTAATCGCATAATATGTTAATGGTTTTTCCTATTGAGACAATGTCAACATCATCCATCTCAGATGTTGAGAAAACTCCACGCCAAGCGCCACAGAGTTGTTGTATCTGCGTAATTCTTTTGCGTGGCATTAGAAACTGAGAAAATCCTTTAAGCTATTTGCCGGCGTGTATTACAATCTTTTGCGGCAATACAGGATCATAAAACAGCATGAGTTAAACACCCCAACACGCCCGTATCGCGTTGATTTATCATAGGCTAATCCACACTAAGTAGGTTTTCGTACTTCTGCTAAAAGCACATTTCGTTAAAATCATCGTCGGCCGCCGTAATAAGATTTTCGAATAAGTTTGCACAAAGTGCCAAATGCCTACTAAACAAAATCAAAGAGAATGAACGGATTGCTGGCGCTTAACGATTTTAAGCTGCGTTTATTGCGGCCTCTGGCAGCAAGCCGATAGAGTCATTAAGCCGATGGAACAGCAAATAAGCCGAAACAAGTACAAATCAACCTTCACTTGCAGCGTAAATGCGGCAAACGTGGCATGTCCTTATCGATAAGAAGAAAAACTTTGCCTCTCATGCGACGCAACAAATCGACTTAATTCACTTCGATTGCCAACATTCACAAGCCATTGGAAGAAGCTATAAAAATGTAAATTCTCTCATGCGTTTCCACGCATGCTGCGGCAGCGGATTAAATGCTGCTTGACCTTAGTGCACGAATTAAGCGAAGGCTCACCCTCCAAGCGACATCTAGCCTCAACCGGGACAAGTTTTGTGCCCTTGCATCCCCTAACTCTGCCGGGTTTGGGAACCGCAATGTGTTTTATCCCATTTACAGAACACCTGAACGGCGGCGGCGGCGGCG
>JAODGC010000001.1:4025553-4056179 GCA_027574925.1 Ecitoglossa quadriceps | reverse complement strand
CCTAACTCTGCCGGGTTTGGGAACCGCAATGTGTTTTATCCCATTTACAGAACACCTGAACGGCGGCGGCGGCGGCGCGCAGTTGGAAGGAAAGGAGGAGGAAGTAAGGTAAGAGTAGAAACCCTCTCTAATTGCGAGTAGTTGCGGTTTTGGCAGCTTCTTCGTGCGATCCAAAGGTTCAGTTGCCGCGCATCTGAATGGCAAATTCGTCAACCACAAGCGCTGAATTCGGCATGGATGATGTATCGGATGGGCTCATAAATTATTTAATACTTGGACAGCAAAGAAAGTCCATTCCATGTTTAGCATTCGTCTTCGAGTTTACACTCGAATGGTTAATTACTTACTCAACGTTTATTGGAGTATTAGTTGCTGCAAAGTAAAGATGCACAGGTGAAACATTGAAAATCAGGAAATAGTGCATTTCATTCGAGAATATGGTAATCATATTCAAATGTGTGTTTCATTCATAATTCGCAGGTGTAGTGAATATTTAAAGTAGCATGTGAATATTAATTTGCAATATGTAGTTGGGTAATTTGTTACGTTTTTACTTGATGCAATTTTTTCGTGCTTGGCTCATTGCACGTGTGCATTCAAGGCTGCCGCCCCCGAGGCGATTTTTCATACAGCGGGCGCATCGGATGCAAGCAACCGAAATCAATACCAGAAGATACAAGTACAAGATACAAGATAAGCATCTCGCAACGGTTCGAAATTTTAATAATATTCTTGCTTAGATTTTCGACTCCAATAAACGATCATCACCTGCGGCCATCGGCAAACCGCAGCCAAAGCGCAAGCACAAATCACCGCCACCACAGGACCCAAACCTGGCGTTTAAGCTGCAGCGGCAGAATTAATACTGCTGCACATAAGAATAGCGCACTATGAAAATTCATCGCAACAAAATAATTCCCGCTAATTCCAACGCACGCGCGAATTGTTCCAAGCGGACGGAGTGTAAGCAAGAGCATAGAAAAATCAAAACCTATTAAGTGCGCATTGCTTCATTATTCTTTTCTTCTCCAACATAAGAGGCACAATGGGCACGTGCACTGGGCTGCAGTTTGCGTTTTGTCGCGTTGGGCTTGTATGATGTTTTGTTGATAGCTGCCCGAGCAATGACTTGCTGCTTCTCGCGCAAAGTGATCGCAGTGATTTTCATTAATCATCGATTACGCCTTGCGCACCTACGGACCCATTCATATGAGGGCTGCGGCCGTGACTTGCACGTTTGATCCACACCACATCAACATCACTACCAGCCTCATCACTGGCCAAGTACCAACCACTTTGACGAGCTAAGCATCCAGGCTGGTGGGTGCCTCGCAGAAGAAGAGATGCGAGCGCATTTGATGTTTTTTTATTTGGCTGCTTTATAATGAAGAAGGCGAAAAGAATAGGAGCGTGCCCAAGTGTCTGGCTCGCGTCTGTAGACTACAATGGTCCTGGATGCCTCACCTCTTTCGGTGACACCCATCTGTTTTTCCTCGCGCTTTCTATGGGCCCATGCGATTGTGTCATTTGGGTTTGGAAGCGCTGCCCACGCATCCCGACACCCCGATACTGGCGCACCAGAATGACACGCAATATAATTAAATTGAACCAACGCAACTGACTTGAAATTATAGTGCGCGCACGTGGCTGATGATGAATTATGAATGCTATGAAGACAATAGCCAAAGTGTTGACAAATTGAATTGAACAATTTAATATCTTCCATGGAAGGATACGCCTGAGCTAAAAATGGCACGAGAGGAACAAGTATCCGAATTAAAAATGAGTTTGTAATTATTCACTTGCGCGGAGCAAAAGATGAGTAGAAGTGCACGTCGCTGGAAGGCTTTCGCGTGGGCATGGTTGCAAGGTAATATAATTTACTATCAATCTACGTGTATAATGATCGGATAATTGAGGCTCGGCCCACCTCTCGCATGCGAACGAATCACGGTGAATCCGGTAGCCGGCATTCCACGTGTAGAAAATGTTCAAATGATATTAACCTGCCGCGGCGTTTAATTAAAACGCCTAAAGTCAATGGGAGTTAATTGGCAACGAAAAGATTCGTAAATTATCGCTCCAACTCCACTCCAACCAAATTTTGAAATTTTGCCCCGCGCACACACACAACAAGAGCTACGATATTCCCCCCTCAGCCGGCACGATCCACGCTCGAGTTTACATTGTCCTCTTGCAATAAGATGCAAAAGATGCTGCTACCGGTTACGCTTGCTGCAGCACGCCGCGAATTGTTTATGCATTCATTGCTGGAAACAATGATTGTTGCATATTGAATGAATATTGATCACAATGGGCTTACGTTGGGCGCTGGGCACAATCGAAAGTGTCCGAAAGGAATCAGATGCAATCCGCGCCACAAGCGGCTCATTGTGTCCCGGCGCGTATTGTGTGCTTGTTGTTATTTATTTGTTTATAAATCGCTGCGTGGACACGATTCGAAGCAGTTTGCATCTGGATTCTTCTGCTTTTTCGCTCCAAATCTGCGCAGAAAAGTTCCACCTTTTCCAACTCTAAGCTCCAATGAAAATTGTAGCATTCCAAGTCATATTTCAAAACAAGAATGTTGCCTGTGGTGCTAAATTTAAAGCCTGCTGGCATGCATCTAATCCTGTCACTTGTTCGCCCGATTTGCATGCGAAATGTGCGTACATCAAGTAATGCAGTAGCCGCCTCATCGTGTTGAGTGAATTTGTGTAGTTGCACTGATGAACCAGCTTACGCTGAAATGCGTGCAGCTCATTCTAAAGACACCTTCGCACTGCATCCTCACGCATTGCTCACATGCGTATATGCTTATGATCACAGCCAGCTCCAGTGTGGCACCTTCTTAAGCCCACTGATCGCTTAACCTGTCGAGCCCGCAGCGTTTGTACTTGCTGCGTTCTCCTTACGTGGCGTCGGAATTTATTTATTGAGTGGCCAGCGATTATAAGGACGCAATTTGCCGCTCGCTCCCGCTGCGGATCAATTTATTAGGCTTGTAGAGAGATGACTGCATGGCGTCATCCTCGCACTTGCCGGGTCAACTTAACCCTTAATTTTTGTCTAGCCGACTGCGACGAGGGACACCATTCGTCCCACTATCATTACTGAGAAACCTGGCTTTCGGTCGTTGTAAACGCTTTTTAATTCGTGGTGCTCATGAAACCGACAATTGTTTAGATTGTGGCAAATAATGGGGTTAAAACCCTCCAATTCACATTCTTCAGATGACTCTGCGCATTCCCTCGATTGTAAATCTGATGCTAGCAATAGCCCTGCCCGTTTGTTCTCGTGTAGTTTTTGTGCTTTAATTAAGCGAAAATCTCGATCATAAGCGTGCCGTTCGACTACACGTTTTTTCATCTCCTCGAGGATCTCGTGATACTACGTGATGGCATCGCGTCCAGTCCGCATAAAGTATTTTTTAAACACATGTCCGTCGGCCCCTGCATGCAGCGGAATTTCGGGTTCAGGAGCTTCGGAATTTTGCCTCGATATGTGGCGAGGATGCGCCAATAAAAAGAAAAGCAACATGCAGGCAGCAGACGTGAAAGATGCGGCCGGAAAGGTAAGCGGCGAGATCGTGGCGCATTGTGAACGTTGGAAGCAGTCGCCGGGGCTGCACAGACGTATAAATTATGTTCGACGCTCGCGTATGACAGTGGCATCGTATTATGGGCCGGACGACACAGGCAAAAACCTGCCGCATGCTGCAGGATGCATACAGGATGCGGGAAGCGACTGGCAAACGGAATAATAATGTCGCCTCCGACTTGCTGATCCACTCGATGCTAAGTCAATTTTTTTACCGGCGATGCGCAGATTTCAACGAATCCCACTTTGCTTGTAATTACAAAATCACTGTCATCCTTGCCATTCAATGCGACAGTGCAAATATTACTTGCTTGTTGCGTAGTATGCGGTGTGAGGATTGACAGCGACCCGGGAGGTGATCGAGGTGATCACGGCGTGGGCGATTTCAATTACCGCACCAGGGTGGGTCAAGCAGGTGAGCATGCAACATATCTGAAAAGAGATGAACAAGTAATCACAACTGTCTGCGCGTAATTAACTCACGTGTGTGTCCGTATCACTCTCATCGCTGCTATTGATATTTGCCGCAAAAATCGAGATTTTGATAAACTCAATTAAGGTGCAAAACAAATGAAAAGAAGCACTGGACATGTGATGGTAGTGCAATAGCGAGATAATCGCCCTGAGTCGAGAGAGGCAAGTATTTAATTACGTGTCCTGGGGCTGAAAATCAAGATGTACGTCCACGTATAATTCTGGTTATAATATGACGTCGGTTACACGAACATAAGCGCACCGGGTATTTTGGGGGCGGCAGTCGAAGCAGGTGAAGACCGGTGCTTTTTTTCTCCGCTTCACGCTGCTCAAGGCATTTTCGGTGGAAATCTTTTGCCGATATTTTTGATTCGTTGATATGCCCAATCTTCGAACGATTCCAACCCGCGATATGAATACCCCTTCGGCTAATTTGCCCTTTTTGATGCGATAATTGTAATTAGCGCTATGGGAATGGGTGTAGGCGGACTAGTACTCTACAATTTAATTCCACGGAGGAAACTTGCATTAGGTCGGTCAAAGCACATGCTGACTGACATTGGTCCAATGGAAGAAACACAAGAAGAATTGCACAATTGTATTTGTCGTCCTGCGCTCATTGCAGGCTAGCCAACTCAGTACCAAAGCCAACCTTCCGACTTAATACCTCCTGCCATTCTACCAATTCGCGCTACCGATTCGTTGAGATATATGTCCTCGCAAAGGTGGGTGGCAGTTGACACATTTTTATTGGTCCAGCAGGATTGTGCAGACCCAGCAGAATACCAGATATTGGAATCGTTCGTGCCGGAAAGGCATTAAAACGTTTATAACATTTTGGACAGACGCAATAATTTGCAAAATTAAATGCAGCAAAATATGGGTCACAAACGTATGCAGGTGGATTCTTGATGTGCCGTGCGCCCACCAGAATAATAACAGCTTTTCGGCAGTGTTCTGCCTCGGGTGCAAATAGGGCATGCAAAGAGATGCGCTATTATAGCGTTTGGTTGGATGCGAAAGCCAAAATGCAAAACAGACTCAAATCAAAATATTCTAAGAAACATCAAGGTTTCCACAACCAAATCGATAACACTCGCATGCAAACATGTTAGGAATTCGGCGCCCCTACTTGACAATTATCTTATTTGCATGTGTCTAATAATATTCCATAGAAGAGGCAATTCAAGGAAACGTAATTTGTGCACAAAAATAGCAGCCGGTCTGTTAAAAATTGCCGACATTACCGGTGGTGCTAAGGGGCAAACAAAAAATTGTAACCAGGGAAAGCCGAATGTACATCTTACGCGAAATGTGCCTATCATTAGGGCAGTACTAATTTGGCCCGTTGATAAATCAAAGTCAGATTAAACTCAGTAAATATTAGCTATATACCGCATTGCTCAGGGTAGGTAGGCAAGTGTAAAAGAAGCTCTCATGCTCTGCATCCTCCAAATGCAGTGCATCATTTTTGTTTATGCACCTCCTCTCTGCGGGATACTCGCATTCTGAATTCGATCCGTGAAACAGCGTGTAGTCCCACAACGTTAAGACAGAAAAAGCTGACTATTTTACACTCATCCCTAACTCAACCGGACTCGATACGAAATTTTCCTACATTTCTAGCACGCCGCGCCGTCACCGTGGGACGCTAGAATATATTGTTTCGTTAATAGTCTGATACGCGGCTAATATCACCCAAAGGCCGCTTGCCGCGTGCTTTTTGTTCACTTTTTATTTCAATACACCCTAGCGCAACAACGCACCGCCTGCCAGAGCAAACATATTTGTGTTGGGCGGTGGACATTTGTTCCAAGCGAGGGTGTATGGGGGACGCGCAATTGTGTGTGTTTTATCTGCTAATAGGGTGACATTGCTGCGATTTAATGTGCGCTGCGCGTGGCTCATTTGTTAACAGGGTGCTATTGATGCTAATAAATCATGTTTACGCATTTACTGACTTGACTATCACAACAAACTTACTGCTAAACCAAATTCAGTTGAATACCTTGCAACTTGCCAGTTGGACAAAAAATACCCAACGGACTGAAGAGTCGCAGTGAATTGTGCTCTGTGACTTTATCCAAGAACATGTACGGTTTGTTTGAGTAATCCTATGCTTTTGGCAGGAGATGTTTTATTGCTGGGCGATGCATCCATGCAGAAGAAATTGCGCCGCGTGGCAATGTCATTAGCAGGCGTGAGAAAGGCACAAAGTCCCTTTCTATGAGCAATTACAATTAAATGTACTGCTTTGAATACAACAGTAAAAATGTTTAACAAATATCTGCCCAAATGAGTCAAATAAACTCGGCTTGCACCGCGCCCCACGCAGCGTTATCAATCAAACTAGCGCGTTTGTTGTTTGCCATACTGGGCGACGAGATCCATCAATATCTGTCGACGGCGGCAACAAAACCAACTCAATGGGGCGGAAGGCGAGTGTGAATCACTTGCGCGCTGCTCTTCATCTGCAAGTCAGATGTACATCTATTTCATAGCCACCGCCAAATGCAAGAGAAGAAGCTCCACCATCTCTGGGACTCCTTCAGCCCCAGTTTTTCGATGGAGGGCCGCAAGTGCGTTCTCGCAGATGGTGTCTTGCTTTCCGCCTCACCGACCTCAGCAGCACAAGTGTTTGCTGCAGGAAGCACCACATTTTTTCGCTTTTCTCTCGCCGGGCGGCTGCGAAAAACGGGCCCGGTTCACGAGCTTGGCAAACACACTCTGCTCTTAAAACATTTGACTTGGGCCATTATGCCATCAGCCACCGCCAAGCGTAGCTTCTTTTATTGCTATACCTTGCAGTCGCATCTATTCCAGCACCTCATTTAAAATTAAGATCGAAGAAAAAAACTATAACAAAACAGCTGGTGTGGTCCGTTTTACTAGCAATAAATTCGCTGCTTTATACCGGCAGCGTTGGGAGACAAGCGTTAAGAATTTGTCGGCGCCCTTGTTAGACCAAGATAAGGAAGGACTGAAAGTCGCAACCGCAAAGCGGACAGTTTTATTATGTGAAAATTGGACACAGGTTACAGCGCAGCAATTTTTAATTAAGCCTGTTTACAACATCGCATTGTCAATATCGATCTGATGGCGCTGATGTAATTACGGCTAAAATATTGTCTTCAATGGCTACCGTTCCCAACTCCAGCTGCATTAATAAGTGCATAAAATTACTCAGGCATTAAGATAGTGCGTACATTCCATACATTCCCCAATTCCACCCTAAAACGAAGCGTTTCCAATAAAAAGGTAAACGCGTTCCACCCACACCATCCAAAACGTTGCCTCTCTACTCCGGATCATTTTGATTTACGCACGGCAGGTTGCTTGATGCTCGACGTGCCCAACTACCTGCGGCAAGCACCGCACTCAAGCTGGTGGCAGGCATATCGTGTGCATTAATCAAACTTCGGGCAACTTTGGTAACATCATGAAAATACAACCACTTGTTACCAATAAATCAAAACGGTGCATAGCGGCAAGATGCCACAGCAAACTGCAACAACAGGCTGAGGACGATTTGTCGGAGCTTTAATTACTTGTACTGTCACACCTATTCCTGTGTTCCTAGATAAGATAGCAGCTATGACAATTTCAGTTGCAAGCTCAGATGAGACAAGATTCAAGGGGGTGATAGCTACAACTGGGAGGAAGTCATCAAAGTCGTTATACACGTGACTTTGGGATTATTTATTATCATATGCATGGTTGCCCTTACGCGGAACGACTGCTACCCCGCTTCCTGGAAATGATAAGATAATTGCAAAAAATGTCAAATAACTAAATTAGAATAGAAAACACCGGGTGCAATCATGGAAATCTCGGCAACTTTTAACCGCGACTTGAATCCTCTACCACCACACATCAAATGCATCCCTGTTGACTTGGCCTGAACGTGTTATGCGTGTTATTTTTAATAAGTACGTGTATTGCTTGTCTGCATGCCTTCTTCGTAATCGCTACATCCCATCGTTGCCGTCAAACACGCCAAACAGAAGTTAACATTAATAAGATGTGGCAATTGAAACTTGTAAATTATCTCTCCGAATCAAATTGAATTTACCCATTCTTTCCAGTTTGCCTCTTTGGTATTTCTATCAGCTAATAATGCCGCATTGGTATTGCTATATGTCGTTGCTTACACCAGTCTGAACCTTCCGTTCTCAAGTTATTAGAAAAGTGATTTACGGCCATCGCGAACCGTTTAAGATAAACCCGGTACGAGCACCGCAACGATGTTCGCACCCCCAATGTGGTCCATCAAATATCGGTTGGAACTGTTAATTGTTATAGTGGGCTCTCGCTGCACGTCGCGCCTGGCCTGCCCAGCGTTTTGGCGATTTGCCTCTGCCCCCCACAGAGTGTCGGGGTGCCGTGGCAGCGCGACCCCCGTGGTTCCGTGAGCGTCTAACAAGACGGTGATTAATTATATCAGCATTCCTGCGAACGCAGCTACCCTTGCCTGTTGTTTGCAGCGCACTACTAATGCAATGAAATAATAACATTGGCACGTTTTAATTATATTTAAGCCAATAATTCGCGTGTTTCTGTATTTTTTTCATCACTTCTTGCCCTTTTTTTGCGATTTTTCCTTGCTTCCCTTCCGTTTCTTTGAAGGTGTAAATGGCACACTTGTATTTAGGGCCATCTCATAGTTGGGCAGACTCACCAATCTAATTAGAGGTACGTGTCTTAAGAATATTTTGCATAAATAGCTTAACACAGATTGGGCTTCTTCCGGTTGGTAGACCAATGTATGGCTGGGAGAAAACTACAACAAACGCACACATGTCGGGGCTATCAGTTATTTATTGCACTTTACCTCTAAACTGTGGTAAGACAGCAATTCTCGGAAAAACCAATAGGCATCTTCCGGAGTAGCCAGATGATTACTTGTAAAGAACCTTTGTGTCATGTAAAACATCGACAACAATGCAGCGGTTTGCAGCGTGTTAAAGCCAGCAGTTTTAGCAAATTTAAATCCATTGTATAACAGTTCAATAGCAACAATCCGTCCCAAACCCTTGGGGAAACTATGATTTAGTTTTTCAGCTAAAATGTGATTGAACGTTATCAAATTATTTGTCAATTTATCCTAACATACCTATTGCCGATTTTACGAAATTCATAGATTCATTTCTAAGTAGTTCTTCGATTTCTTCTTGCCCCATGAAAGCCCAAGTGCATTCCAAAGGCTCTGTGAATAATTGTGTTTCGGAAAGCGCGGGGAACGCGACACAATTGTCATTGATTTTTTGTTGATTTAATTTCGTTGATTTTGGTAAATTAGGAAGAACGTATTTGTTTCGTCGTATTTCAAACTGATTGATATGCTTAGCAAAATGATTGAAAACTTCCATTTCCAAAAAGATTATATTAATATATAAAAGAGTGTTCCAAGTATTTATTCAAATATCGCGCGCTTTCCAACTATCGGTCTTTGCTGTCTGACAAATTTGCTGTCGGATTGTCGACCTTCAGCAGCAAGATGGTGGACCTGGTGGACCAACATGCGATGGAGTGCGATATAAACGAGCTTTTACCCGAGAAAACCTTCGAGGAGTAAGTGTTGTACCAATCTATTGTTTTATCGCGCGTGGACAATTATAATCTTTGCTTGAACAAGTCGGCTCGAAAAACATTTAGGATCTTGGTCGAACTAATCCCTCTCTTACTCGAATCTATAAAGTTATAGTATTTTCTTCAATAAAAATATGCAATAAATATTTGAGTATTGTCAGATAAGCGTCATTTCCCGATAGGCATTACTTTCTAACCACAATATAGAATGGATATTGATGATTCAAATGAGTTTGGCCAATTGTAAGTTATATATGTTTGCTAACATTATTGCATAATCTGGTTTTAGGCTTGCTGAGCTGAAGAAAGAAAGTGGCAACCAAAAATACAAACTGAAAGATTACAAATCTGCTCTCTCATTCTACACAGAAGCAATTGACTTGTGCCCTAATACTGCTGCATATTATGGGAATCGTTCAGCATGTTACCTTATGCTCCGCATGTATTGTGAATCTTTGGATGATGCCCGCAAGGCAGTCAACTTGGATTCCTCCTATGAAAAAGGATACATTCGAATCTTGAAATGTGCAATAGCTTTGGGTGATGTGATGACTGCAGAAGGTGCCATTGCACACATACAGAATAAAGTGATTGACCCATCAATTGCTGCTGAAGTCCACCAGGTGCAAGTACTAAAACAATATGAAGCTGATACTCTCAAGGCTTATGAAAAAAAGGATTACCGCAAGATTGTTTACAATATGGACAGATGCTTGGATCTTGCACCAACCTGTGCAAGGTTTAAAGTATGTAAAGCTGAATGTCTAGCATTCTTGGGTAGGTATGAAGAAGCAGGTGAAATTGTCAATGGTGTGTTACACTTTGATAAAAGCAACGCGGACGCAATATACGTGCGTGGGATGTGCTTGTATTATGAGGACAACATTGAACAAGCTTTTAATCACTTTATACATGTGTTCCGGCTTGCTCCAGATCACGATAAAGCCAAGAAGATTTATAAGAATGCGAAATTGCTCAAAAAAACTAAGGAGAATGGAAATGAAGCGTATAAACAAGGCAGAATGACAGAAGCATGCGATTTGTATTCAGAAGCGTTGAAGGTAGATCCGTTGAATAGAAAAACCAATGCCAAATTATACTTTAACCGCGCTGTGGCTCTAGCCAAGTTGGCAAAGTACAGGGATGCGATTGCTGATTGTACGTCCGCCTTGGGGTTAGACCCAAAGTATGTCAAGGCTATTATGAAGAGAGCAAGGCTCCACATGGATATTGAGGAATATGAAGAAGCTGTTAAAGACTACGAGCAACTCTGCTCATTGGATAAATCACAAGAAAACGCAAGGTACATACTGCTTAAAAATAGTTATCACACTACTCTCCTCATATATTTGTAACAATTACAGGTTACTCCAGGATGCAAAAGTACAACTAAAACGCTCTAAACGCAAGGACTACTATAAGATTCTTGGCGTTTCCCGCACTGCAACTGATGACGAAATAAAGAAAGCTTACCGAAAGCGCGCTCTTATTCACCACCCAGATCGGCATGCCAATGCGTCAGATCAGAAAAAGAAAGACCAAGAGAAAATGTTCAAAGAATTGGGCGAAGCATACAGCGTTCTTTCTGACTCGAAAAAGAAAGCGCGATATGACAGTGGTGCAGACATGGATGAAATGGACGGCATGCAGGCACACTTTGATCCGACACAAATGTTCCAAGCATTCTACTATGGTAACCATAGCGATGCAGGATTTTGCTTCGGTAGCGATGGTGGCGGATTCCCGGGTGGATTTACCTTCTAAAATAATCCGGCTGCGTGCGACTACATTCCAAACTCTGCACTGTGGCGGTGTCATATAAATTGCGATTATTTTAAGTTGTCGCGGCGGTTATAACATTTCTCATAAATTTCGGTAACCTTGTGATGATGTTCCACAGCATCACTGCAAAATGCAGGGCCTTCCTTTCTGCATGTTGAAATAGGTAAATATGTTCACATTGAAGGATATGCTTTAATTTTCTATTTTATGGACCAGGATTTTGCCCTTGTGGAACTGTCTTTGATTTCATTTGGATTGTGTTTAAATATAATGTTTGAAATTTACCTTTCAACTACATCATTTTTATTTCGTGATAGGAAACATTGATTGCGCATTCTATGAAATAATGTAAGATTTAATAGCTACATACAATTTAAGTCACAATATTTATTTGTCAAATCAGTTCTCTTATCTTTTCTCATTTTTTATAGTTTAATAATGGCCACTTCCAGTACGGGCAAAGGCAGCAACAGATGCATAGCCTGCAACAATGTAAACAAATACGTTAAAACAACCGTTAATATCGAGTAATACTTCTTATTCTCATACTTCCGGAGTAAGCACCAGCACTCGAACTGGCCGAAGCTTCAGCGCTTGCACCTGACGAGTGGCTTCTGGCTCCTCCTTTACTACCACTATATCCTCCAGAATTGCCTTCAGTAGCACCGTAACCACTATAACTTCCACCTAAACCAATGTCAGTTCCATGGGATCCTACATTTCCACCACTGAAACTTCCACCAAATCCTCCTCCAAAACCGCCGCCAAAGCCACCTCCATAAGACCCACCAAATCCTGTGCTTTTATCTACAAAGTGAATAGAATCGTCCTTGTCATTGAGATTGGAGACGTCTGACTTTTGTTCATCATAACCACCACTATTTCCATGACCTAAGGACCCAATTGGAAACGTTCCACTGCCACAATTTCCTCCTGAGCATTCAGGATTAATATGTGCTCCTCCTGTATTACCTACATTCCCGATTGGAGCTGTACCTGGATCTTTTCCACCAGTATTTCCGTAATCTCCGTCTCCATGACTACTTCCAGATCCGCCGAAACCACAATTTTCAGTTGAACATCCCTTACCAGTATTTCCTGGATATCCACAGCTTCCAGATTTACAAGCTCCTTCTACATTGCCAGTTGGAGAAGTTCCCGAATTCTTTCGATCTGTATTTCCATAATTTTTGCCTGCATGACCACCTCCAGTACCACAATTACCTCCTGAAGTACACCCTACTCCTACATTTCCAATTTGAACTGTTCCTGTATCTTTTCCACCTGGAAGAGAGTCAAATGGATTGTGGCCAACAGTTCCAATTGGGGCATGTCCATTATTTTTTCCACCTCCTCCACTTGTACAAACACCTCCAGAACAGGTACCCCTACCTCCTGTATGTCCTGTGCTTGGTACAGTTGCAATTACATGAGCACAATTTCCAGAAGCGCATGCTAAATCAATATTAACGATGGGCACTTTTCCCGGACAACCACTTTCTGAACATGCTACATTACCAATATTTGCCTGTTCTGCATTTTTGCTATCTCCATAACTTCCTCCAAACAAACCTTCTGTGTTTGGCTTATGAGGAGTGGTAACAAATGGCACTTCAAAGGGATTTGTAGTAGGTTTCTGAATATCTGTCGTATGAATATCAGTTGTAGGGAAACCAGGAGGAATTCCACTTGGCGGTGGTTGATAACTATCAATCACTTTGCAACCACCTGGGGAACAATGGTTATTGAAATTTGGATTGCTTGGAATGGGTCCAACAATCTCAGGTTTGCTCGAAGGTATTAACTGTGCATAACAATCATTTCCAGTGCATTGTGGAACTCTGCCTTGTGGTGGATTGTTATTTAAATGATTACCAGTTGTAGGCTGGGTTGGATGGACTGGGGTTGACGGTTCACTGTCATGGATACTTCCAGTAGGACCTGGAAAAGGACCAGTGTAATGATGCTCGCCTCCAGAAGTACCAAAGGTGCTTCCTAGTTGATTTTGATGATGTCCTGGAGGACCTTGAATTGAAAATATTGGATAAGTGGATTTATCTGGAGTAGTAGAAGGACCTGTAGTTGGATATGCCGGTTTACTGTCATGAATACTTCCTTGAGGTCCAGGGAAAGTTGCAGCTGGTTTACCGCTAATTATAGTCTGTCCTGTATGTCCTTGTCCATCACCTGAAGTTGTAACGATAACAATGGTAGGTTCACTACTACCTCCAGTACCAAATGAACCATGTCCATGGCCAAAGGCTGGTTTACTGTCATGAATAGAACCTCCAGGCGCAACGGAAGCAAATATTCCACTTGTACCAGCGGTACCATAGCCGAAGCTACCAGTTGAACCAGATGCTACAGGTCCACTTGAAATGAATAAATCATGAGATGGTGATCCACTTGGACCTGGAACAGGTCCAGTCCACTTTTCACCATCTATAACCACGTGGAAGTTTCCTTCGTCACTACCACTGCCGGAGCCAGCGCAAGCTCTTCCCTCAGAACAAGGTTTTTGTGATCCACTTCCGTAACTACCACCAAACCCTCCTCCAAAACTCCCGCCACCCCCATATCCTCCTGCAAATCCACCACTTCCAGAAAGAGCTCCAGCTTGGGATAAAATATCTTTAATGTCTTCTGTGATATCCTTAATTAGATCCTCGGATTGTTGTTCAACACGCCCGTTGGAACTAAATGCTAAAACAGATAACAATTTAATGTTGTTGATTAATCCAACTTACATTTATAAACCTGCTGATGATGATGCACTGTAAGATCCTGAATGGGCCGAGGAATGTGTATGTGAATAGCCATGTTGTGTACCTGTACACAAGAAATTACTTATCAACAATTTATTTCATTTGGAAATTGGTACCATCTCACTTAAATCAATTAAAACCGATGTAAAAGCACAAACAACAATCAATTCCTCCAACTTAAGTCCCATTGTCGTTTCGTTAAAACGTTATCGTTTAATTATACACTTATATTGCTATTTTATCTTCGTAATTATGCTAATTATCACTACATACTCCGCACTTATTTACTGTTGAAATGACCCACCGCGAATGAGATCCGTATCGTGTGTGGCCGGTGTATTTATATAATCTGTTGATGAATTGGCGGTGTTGTTTAATACAACGGACTATAATTCATCAAGTTGAGATTGAAACGAATGAATCAAAGCCGGTTTTTTTCATGCTTTTTTTACTGATGTTTTGCGGATGGTTCACATGTATTTTCATAAATTGCGTTGTAGGTTTGTGGTTTTTACATGATGCACAAGATGAACAACTTGAAATACTAACTAAACAAATTAAACATTATTGTGATTTAATGTCTAGGAATCTTTCTAGATTAAATTAGAGAGGTACTTGTGTTGCAATCTTTATTTAACACGGTAATAAGGCAGCTTAATAAGAATCTCACTCAGTTTTATTATTGCTAAAGCTTGTTTGGAATCAAGAAATGCTAGAATATGTTGTCATATGTTATTAAATGTGGTTAAACTTTTTTAGAAACAAAGATCATGATTTTATCAAAGTTCATAATATTTTGTAAGACTTGAAATTCCGTTATTTGTGCCTAGTATTTCTTGTTTACCGTCTTAAACTCTTAAATATCTAATAATTTATTACATTCTTCCATCACTAACTAAAAAGGAAACTGCCTTATTAACTATATCCTTGTTATTAGCAAGCATTTAATTTACATGAAAAACATATTCTTTGAATCGAATGAACTTGGCTTAAATGATATCATATTAATATGACCTTGGTGATCTTGGAAATTCCAAAATGGGCAAGAAATTCAAGTCAGTTGCGTATGAGTCACGAATGTTTTGATGAAATACCCAGGAGACAACCATGAATTCCGAATGAATGCAAAAGAAACATTTCTCAACTACTCTTCTTCGTTATCTTTTCTTCGCTATTATGAGATAACAAATGTAATAATACAATTAGTGATAATGGTAGGAAACGAGATAAATCGTAAAACCACAAGAGCAAAGATTAGGAAATATCTATTAATGTAACAAATGAATGAACGCATAAATGATAAGTTATTTGATAGTTTTATGTTTTTTGCAATTTCCTTCCATATTTTCTTTTTTTACATTTTCACCACATTCAATTTCTTCCTCTTTAATTTCTTCTTCTTCCGTAGATTGTACGACAGTATCTTTCAAATCATCATCTTCTTGTTCTTCATTATCTACATCTTTACTTGCATTTAAATACGACGTGTAAACGTTGTTTATCATTGAATCCAACTCATCAATATTTTCAAACTTAGGAATTTCTTCTTTTTCTTGAGTTTCCTTTTCTTGGATTTTTCTAGCAGCAATAATAACGTCCTCAATTGTATTCCTCACATCAAATGATTGTTGACTCGTCGTTAAAATCGACTTGCTTGACCTTCTAAACATATTCCGAAATGATTTACGCTGTGGATCATTCAACACATCATCGATTGCCGACACAATTTGGGGCGATAATCGAGTCATTCGTAGATCTAAAGTTTGAAGGCTTCGATTCTTGGCATTTAAAAGTTTCAAAAATAAATTACCATTTGACTAAAAGATGAAACACTATAAACACTTATAACCTACAATGCAAACTTTCAAGGAACAAGTGAAAGTGAATGAACAATTTTGACTAAACAATTACCATTTTCTTCCAACATCTAGAACTTTAGGAATATACAACAGGGGTTGATCTCACCCTGTGGCTGACGTCACGATCACGTGATTTCCGCGTTTTTTTGAATTATCGTCGATTAATTGACTTTCAAGTCCAAACTCTCTGTTCTAAATACTTGCATTGCGTTGACTTACCTGCGACATTAAATTATTACTCAGATCCAGTTTCCGCAGTGTTTTATTTATTTCCAAAGCTTTAATCAACATCTCAATATTAGATGGATTTAGTCCACATGCAGCCAAATTTAATTCTGTTAATTTCGTATTCTCCATAAGCATTCTCGCCAAATAATTTGCCCCAGACAAGGTTGTCAACTTATTCAAACTTAAATGCAGTCGCTTCAAACTAATTCCTGGTTTTGTTAGTACGAAGGATAGAAACTGAAAGCCTCTGGAATCTAATAAGAACTATTTTTGTTCAGTCAGTTTAAAATAAGGCACAGCCACGATTACCTATAAAATTGTTCATCAAATTCACCTCTTCCAAGTGCGGCAGATCAATTAACAATCTGCAAATGGCAATTGTGCCTTGATCAGCAATTTTGCAGTGGGAAAAATCTAGGATTCGTAGATTTTTATTTGCAGTCAGATGATACGCAATCATTGTGACTTTATTGCATGTTATATCGGTGTTTACAACTCTAATAACAAATGTTCTCAATTAAATGACGAATTGCAAACAAGAAAAAATGAGTAAGCAATAAACATATTTTTAACTAATAGGAATGAAATTGTGAGCACTTAGACACTAATTAAAATAACTCTCTTTTACCTTAGAATATCCAAATCACACTTTTCCAACCCCCGATTAAGATTTTGCACATCTTTTGTACTGGTCTGAAGGATATGCCACGAAAAATCGTCACTTGCATACGTCTACCAAAAACAAACCATGACAGCAATATTAAAATTCAATTAATTTGTTATTTATTACCTGCTTAAAACATATGTGCAATTGTTGGAGATTCCTTAATGCTGGCAAAATGGTTTGCAATGGAATGCGATGTTTGTCATACTCAGCATGTGCCTGCAGCTGATTTAATTTCAAACGAATGATGTAATCCCTGCTTAGATCCATCAATTCTTTCATCTGGAATTGTAATATGAAAACATTATTTACTGAATGTTTTAATATGCCTACAACAAATGTTATTATCACCTGTTCAGCATTATAATCTTCAGGTTTTAGATGCTCTAGGAAGTCTTGAAGATATCTTTCTACGTAAAAACACTTCCATGTGTTTATTTTTATAACATTCTCATTTCTTTTTCTGTTATATCCATCCAAGTTACGATTGTATTGATTTGGTATATCATAGTCCATTTTTACAGGCTTCGTAGGTAACATCTTTCCTGGCCAACGAGCTTGAAAGGCGCGACGCCAATACAAATCATCAAATATATATTTAATGGCAAGATTGAAAGTTAAATCAATGGATAAATTGTCCAGAATGTATCTGGCATCTTCATCAATAATACATTCGTTTATTAATTTTAGTTCTGCAATGTGATAATATTTATTACTATAGATTGCTGCAGTTTCGGTTCAGTTTAAACGTATTACCTTCCCAATTAACAACAATGCAATCCAAACATAATTTTCGTAATGTATGTACCTCATAATCACTATGAAAACTTAGATTATCCCTGTGAATTAATTTCTTAGGTATTTTTGTGGTTTTCCCTTGATAGTCAGCAATAATTTTGTCATAAATTGTCTCTGGTGGGAACATCATATTAGAAATTTATTGCAAAATATTTAAAGTACGCAATTATAAGTTATTTACTTTACATTCGTACAAGATTGTTAAATCAATAAGTTCTTGGTTTTGTTTTCATTCAAGTCATTTGTATTGTACAATTGAAACTATGCGTGGTTACTAATATAAATTACGTATACTTAAAAAAAAACATTAATTATACGTTATTAATTTATTGTTACTGATAAGTATATTAATATATATAATTTTGAAAATTAAATTGCCTCAATCTCCAAAAGGAAGTGAAGCGCCTCTTACGGCAACTTTGCTAAAAACCGACGTAAAGCGCTATGGCTGCGTCTTGCTTCCTTTTTATGGCGGACGTCTGAGTTCGCTTGATGTGCTTATGAGTGAAGAGAACTAGTTATAAGTAAACCACAGGAATGGTAAGCGATATTTTCATTTAATTGACGTATCTTTGAGTATGTGCACACGTGTTACAAAATTCATTGCTTTGATTTCGTTAAAATTGCGTAATTTTTGCTACTTCAATATGATACACCCATGCACATTCAGGGAGGACAACGTGCGGGAGGCCACGTGTTTCTATACCTCTTAAATTCAGCGTTTCAGCATAATACTGCAAAAGAAATTTAAGTTTTGAGGTATTATGACAACTCAATAATGCGCTGCAATCGGTAAGAAAAATGCGGTCGACGGTCAGAGGTTATTTTTAAACCAGTTGTATTTACGTATATTATAAACATGCTGAAGAGTTTAAGTGCAAATGAAATATAATGATGATCTGCTTTTGGTCCGTGTTTATGAATTATATTTGACTACAATTAACAAAAGCTCTGATCTTTACTTTACATGTACTTAAAATAAGTTTTCTGATATATAGAGACATTCATCGTTTGTTTTTGCTTCTAGTCTTTATCTACGGCTCGCCCGTTGGTGAGCATCTACACGGAGAAATCCGAGGCAGTAAAGGACAAAGTGTTGGGTCTACCTTCAGTGTTTAAGGCACCCATCCGCCCGGATGTAGTCAATTTTGTGCATCAGCAGATGTCCATGAACCATCGCCAACCCTACTCTGTCAGTGAAAAAGCAGGTAAACATTTCATCTCTTTATCATTGTTTCTCCTAAGTGTTACTGTATAATGATGAGTTTATTGGTCCGTGTTGCTGATACTATACCTGATTATACCGTTTGACTATTTCTGATAATACATTGAAAAGCTCTTTCACATAAAATCTTAAACGATAGCTATTACTAGTCATTTCGTTGTGTTCCAGGTCATCAAACTTCTGCTGAATCATGGGGTACCGGCCGTGCTGTTGCCCGTATTCCACGTGTTCGTGGTGGTGGTACACACAGATCCGGCCAGGGTGCTTTTGGCAACATGTGTCGTGGTGGTCGCATGTTTGCACCAACTAAGCCATGGCGCCGTTGGCACCGTCGCATCAACATAAATCAACGCCGTTACGCTCTGGCCTCTGCTGTTGCTGCTTCTGGCGTCCCCGCGCTCGTTATGAGCAAAGGACATGTCATCGATCAGGTTCCAGAGTTGCCTTTTGTTGTCTCTGACAAAGTCCAGGAATTGACCAAGACAAAGCAGGCGGTCATCTTCTTGCGTAGGGCTAAAGTTTGGGCTGATATCCAAAAGGTACATTAGAAGCATTCATAGTTAAGTCTGCCGAAAATGTGTTTCTGATGAATTATTTGGTCCGTGTTTATGATTTTCTTCATGACTTCATGAATTCCAAATACTGATTAATTACAATCGCACACAATTCTTCCTAACTTTAAGAAATAGAAGAGTTTGTTTTAATTCATTGTTGAATTGTTTTTATAGGTCTACAAGTCGCAACGCCTCCGTGCCGGCAAAGGCAAGATGCGCAATCGGCGTCGCATCCAACGTCGCGGTCCTTTGATCGTTTACCACAAGGATCAGGGACTACGCCGTGCTTTCCGCAACATCCCCGGCATTGACCTTATCAGCGTTGACAAACTGAACCTCCTCAAGCTCGCCCCTGGTGGTCACGTTGGCCGCTTTGTCATCTGGACACAATCTGCTTTCGAGAAGTTGGACAAACTTTTTGGCACCTGGAAAAGCAACTCGCAGGAAAAGAAAGGCTATAACTTGCCCCAGCCTAAGATGGCCAACACTGACCTTTCCAAATTGCTCAAGAGCGATGAAATCAAGAGTGTCCTTCGGGCACCACAGTATGTTCTTCCTGCCATCTATCATTTCACGTCGAATAATTGGCTCCTTCCAGTGATGAAACTTATTTTAGTTCAGAGCATTGGGTTATGACCTCATTGTGATTACTTGTTGTCAACTGATATTTCTTTAATTGTGTTACTTTATACATGATTTAGGGTTTTATTAATTGAGAATACCTTGTCCACTTTAGGAAGAAGGTTGTGCGTCGCGTTCGTCGCCTCAATCCGCTCACCAATGCTAAGGCCATGCTGAAGTTGAACCCATACTCTGCTGTCCTCAAGAGGCGGGCTATCCTTGCAACTAGGAAGCGAGAACTCCAAAAGGAGGAAGAGCTCGCCAAGAAGAGTGGTGTAAGTGCTAAAATTGATGTACAATTACACCACGAAAATTATTTTTATTGTGATGATATGCTTTGAGCACTGGGTTATGAGAATTCGCCATGATTACTCGTTGACATAACAACTGAATAATTACACTATATTTGCTTGTGTTCCAGGTACAACATTAATATTTTCTTATATATGTGATTTATATAGATCGAGTTGCCTGCTGATCATCCAGTCATCAGGTCTGCCAAGATGCAGGCCAAGCGACGAGCCCAGATCCTTAAGGACAGGCAGAAGAAGCCCAAGACTGCCAAGAAGGCTACACCAGCGAAGAAGTAACCGCTTACCACGGGTTATAGAATTTTAACATTATTATAACACATCTGTGGTATCAGGTTATTGTTTGTAACAAAAAAGTTGAAAATCTGGGGCTGCTTGGTTATTATTTTACCTTTCATATTTTCAGTAAGTTCTGAAAAGGATCCTCGGGTACTAATAACGAAGTGAGAAATTTCCCTGTAGTTTTTTTTTATTCTTTCATTGTTCCTTTCAACGTCTGAACATGTCTTGCCTTTATTTAGTTTACGGTAGCTTGAGCTAAGTATTTGGAAGAAATTGCGATGTTACGTGAGATATTCTTGTTAGGTCGGGTGCTAGAGTACCTCTTATTTTTATCATATACATTTTGCGCTAGAAAGCTACCATCGGCTCGACTTTATTACTTATCTCTTGCAATATGATTTCTTTTTTGTAAATTATGAACGTAGTTTTCTGTCGCCCTTAACATAGTTTTACTTTGCAATCAACACACATTCTTACGATACTTATGATAAATATTTTTGTTCTAGCTTGGTTTGTTTGTGTATTGGCGAATCCTTGTGCTTGATATAGTTTCATTTCGTTAAATGATTGTGTCTTGTATACATATATATATATATATATATATATATCTTAAAACTTCGCAACAGCAGATAGACTTTCTTCAGACAATGATAACCGGGGTTGTTCTTCCTTAATTCCTGCCACTCTGTCTACATTAATATGAAAATAATAGGCATTTATTGGTCTCTAAAGTCTTCAAAGATTTGATTTTGTAACTGTGTGAAACATCAACAAACACGCCCATAAGCCACCTATCTACAACAACTATCAACATCAAAATGTTTTAAGTGTTAATAGCACTTATTGAACGATTTCCACCAGTTTCATTGATCCTACTTGCAAATCATGTGTGTATTTTTGTTCAATTGAAAATAAACCTTGGCTACTCTTCTAGACCTATTTTCACGGCATTTAACAAGAAATTAAACAATATTCCGCAATAATATCAATAAATAATACATTCTAGGAATTTACAGTTAATTTTACAATGGGTTCAGATGACCTTTCGGTGTATTTTCATCACAAGATCGAACAAAATTAACCAACCAAACACTTCTAAGTTAACATCATTCATATTTACAGTCTTAGGGGTTGCGTTTATAAGATTTTGGATTACAATCAGCGATATTTATGATTCATTCGCTTCAACATCGTGTGCCTTGTTAACACTTTTAAGTTAATGGGTATCGTGTAGGTTCTTAATATTAAATTTGACTCTTTTTATAGCTTAGCGTAGCCTCTCAATCCTTCTAATCTACGAAAATAGACTAAAAGACTAAAATTTGCAGCGTTCTCAGACAGTGTGACAACAAATAATGTCAGCTTAAGACTTAGTGATAAGGAAAATATAAAAATAATTAAAACACAGCCCTGTTAATGTCATTTTCGTTCGTTAAGGGTCCTCAAACTAAACAACTAAAGACTAAAACGTTGTCTATCTTTGAATAACTGACTAACTTTGTTAATTACTTTGGTTTCTATTGTTATTCGCTGAGCTTACGACACTTGCTTTGTAATCATCTATACCGTTTCATGTGTTTTGCATTTGTTACACATTACCTTATAGTGTGCTGATTAATTCATAACACTTTGGAAGTGTTACGTTTCAATCGTCTTACATCACTGCACAGTAAAAACTGGCTCTAAATTCAACGTCAAATTCTGCAAATGTTTATTTCTGATAGCACTGCGATTCGCTTGCCCTGTCTTTATAATCTGCAGTACCATCATCTTACAATCATGACACACCAACATCTGATTACCTTTTGTTTTCGCTACTGCCGAGGCCTTGGACCTAAATCTGTCCAACGACGATGACGGCCTTGAGTTGCAGGGACTCGGCTGGGGACTAGAACTAGCACTACTTTTACTATTATTCAAATTCGGAGACAAAACTTTGGAATATTCTTCTTCGGGTGTACACATCATACTGGGACTAAGCAATACAACAGGCCTACTTGAATAATGCTCCATTGGAATATTCATCTTTGAATAACACTTTGAGCACACAGTCCGCTTACAGAGACTACACCGTTGTCCCCACGGTCCCAGGATGCGAAACCTCGTCTTAAGGCAGAGGAAACAAACCTTTCTGCTCTCAACATCACCTCTCACCTGACCTTCAACAGGCAATGCCTCTAACTCCGCCTTTGTCAGCACTATTCTAATATGCACAAACTCCTCCAGAGTTAACGCAAGTCTATCCTCTAGACTCACATTCTCGTGCCATGGCTTCGACGCGGAATTATCCTCTAAAGCTTTGGTTAACTCCGGCGGTAGTTGCACTGATACCCCGTCCAGAGTATCACTGCTTGCGCAGCTTTGTCTTGAGCAGGGTCTGGATTGCGGAACGCTTTGACTTCCCAAGGTCATGTTGGGCTCCAGACACACACTGAGTGAATGTCGACGGGGTGCTGGTCTTGAAGGCGTCTCCAACGCCAAGTCGTAAGGTTCCAAAGTAACAGCAGCTTCTTCTAGTCCTTCCAAGCGTACGAGTTCAGGTGCACACCAAGATTCAGAGCTGTCATCTGAATCGTCATCGTCGTCGTCAAGTTGAGCCAAATCGATCTTTATAAGGCGTCGTGGAGTTGTGTCGATGTTGTCGTTGGTAGAATGTAAGTGACGTGCCTTTGTCGGCGACTGCGGGAATTTGGTTTTGCGTAATTTGCGACCTTTGCGAATTGAGTGCATGAGTTGTTCTCGCGGGGTGTACGTGTATTGACGAGGAGGCAGTTTGCGATCAGAGGCCTTTTTAAGAGGTGGGCGTGAGCGAATAAAATCAAGGATGATAGCCCTGGCGTCCTTGTTGACCTTTGGAACATCGTCGTTTACCTAAAAGGTGGTATAGTGATTAAAATAATCATTTGCTTGAACGTTGCACATTAACTATAGCACAGAAAAACCACAAAATTTTATCAGAAAGAAATCTATTAACCCAAAAAAAAAAAAAACAATCAGATCATGCATTATTCAATTGCTGCACATCTTCAAACTCACCATAATTTTCTTCAGCTGATACCGACATGTTCTGATATCCTTCATGAGAATCTCGTACGGCGTCAATTCATACTCAATAGGCGCCTTTGTATAATTCACCTTCTTTAAGTTGAATCCCCGCCGTAATTCGGACATGACCTGCACCCAAAATCGTGCCCAATCAGCAAATTGCAGCTGCTCCAAGTCTGTGTTGGTGGTATCCCCATTTCTGGTATTGATGCCTGATGCCACACTCTCCAAAAACGTTGATAACTCCAAGGCTTCCGCAACTAGAGCTTTGACTACTGCTCTGTAGTGTAATTCAGCTTCTGTTTTTGACAATTTACCTAAATGCTTCTCACATCTGCACCATAAGAACACAAAATCAACAATAATTGATTAGTGTATGGACTATATGCTGATAGAAATATATTTATTACCTTTCAAGCACTTTGTGCAAAGTAATATGATTCACAGGCTGCCTTGATGATGCCTCATCACTACACTCTGGATCACCTGCATCTCTTTCAATGCCTTCATCATCAGTCTCATGATGAAAACTCTGTTCATACATCACCATGTCATTAATCATGTCTTCCAGATCATTACTAATTGTCCTCTCCTCACCATGGTTAGTGCCTTGGTCCAAAGCATTGTAGATTATACACCCAAGCCCACTGATCAACTCTAACTGATTAGTTATCAGCTTCCTATTGTCTTCTACTTTGTGCTGGTACAAAGTGTTGGGATGGAGGTTGCCATCAGCTTGCAAGAAGACATGGCGCATGTCAGTTACCAAGTAATTGGTTGCTCTGTGATCTGCATGCAAGTTGTCAATGAAAAAAGTTGCACATTGATAACACAACGCCCAGGCGTGTTCTTCGCGGATCGAGGAGTGGAATGATGTGATGATGTCCGCAAGAGAAACGCTGCCGTCGGAGTTCAGGCGGCATTTTCCTCTCAGAGCTGGTGATGACGATGGTGCTGTGGAAACAGAGCTTCCACTTGAGGTCGACGACATGTTTTTAATTGTTCACTTGTCGCCGACACTGTGTGACTGCATCAGACATTGAGAATTGATGCATTTGTTGCTAAAAATTTTGACAAATTGACAATCTTACTAAGTGTTTTTATACTGATCAAATGAAAATGATAGGTTACTTACTTGTTTTGATGCTAATGTTATAATTCTTCTAGTCCTCGGTCGTACTTAACTATCCTAATAATGTTTTAAAGATGAAACGGCTAGGTTATCAAGTTATCAATTGTTTTTTATGTTTAGTAGAAGTTATTATGATCTAAGTTGATTGTAAATCCTACAGTACCTCTTAATTTGTATTCTGTTGGTAGTTTTGTTTATCTACAACTAATTTGCACTTGTTCTATGCCCTTTGAGTTTGTGTTTTGACTGCTGTAAGCTGGTGGTGAGTAGTAGTAAGCAATTGCCAGTATTTTCACCGTATTTTCATCCGCTTGTGATCCGTGTGAGCCATGTGTAACTGTGTAATCGTTGTAATGGTTGTAACACTTTTATTGATCGAATCGATACGACACTGCGCGAGATTCTACATCTCACCCACTTTACGATTTGCTGGTTGCACACTAGTCGGCTAGACCTAGAGCGCCCACTGACCTTGCATCTGATTTCGAACTGATGATCGTGCATGCGCCGCGAAAATCCATAGCGACGCGCTGTCAGTGCCTGCGCGCAGCACGCCGAAAATAGGACGCAAGAAACGGAAAACAGCTGAACAGAAATATGAACTGGTCAGCAGCAAAACGAGTGTTGCGGTTTAATTACTTCAGTACTTGTTTCATCTGGTTTCTAATAGGAAATGAGCCCACCGCTTATTGTTTCCAATACAGTGCTTGGAATGTATGCATAACAATTAATGAACACTTTTAACGCATATATAATCAATCTAAAAACCAATTAATATCAATTAGGTTGGTTTCAGAATTATTCTTCTCCACTGATAAATAAAACTCGTTTCACTCCAATGTCATTCAACTTAAAATTTAGTTTAAACAAATTACACTGCGCTATTTAACGACGGATGTGGTAAATAGTGGGATTTAAGGCTGTTGCTAAATCTTATCCACAAATATATTTGTTGATAAAACGGTATCGGCAACTTGTTGAGGTTATGATCAATGTAACCAAAAGTGTGCGCTAACATATTTAGATTGGCTGCATTGGCGCGTCCCTAGAGACACCAAGAAAACGGACATCTTGTTTTTCATTTGTTTCACAACTTTTGCAGACGCCAGAATTAGTGCTTAGAAAATAGTGAATTAAAATCCGTTATAAGGTAGTGATAACTAAATAAAACTAATAACATATGTGCCTCAAGGTTTGTATTTACGTTTGTATTTTGTAATTTACGGAAACTTTTCACTCACTACACAACAGCAATTTAATTTCAACACGCACACATTTCAATTTATATTTGCCTAATCTAAGCTGAAGTTTTCTTCTACATCAAAATTTGAATTATTCTTGTCCTCTGTTCTTTGATGTACTACAATGCTCTCTGGTACTTTTGTATGCTTTCCTTGGTCTTCGTTCATCGACTTTGTATTTAGTATTGATTTACATTTTTCTCCTTGCATCCACTTCAAATCAGCGCAAAGCGAAATGTGATCTGATGGAAACACAACGCTCGGCAACGCCGTATGCTGTATCAGTTCGTCATTATTGGGCATTGGCACTTGTTGCGATACTTGCAATACATTTGCGTCGTAAAAAATGTAGTCTAAACAATCAGCGAAACCAGTTGTGTAATTAGTATAAGCTGGCGTTCCACACGCACTCTTCAAAGGCAATGATTGTGAGAGTTGCATGCCATTGACTTGTTCTCCTTTATCTGCATCAAATTGATAATAATTAACAGAATGAGTTTAGTTCAAATGAAGACTACTTACTGCTTGCCCAGTCTATAAAGTTGCTGTCAACATGCCCCTCAATAAATAGCTTATAAATTCCACCTGATGGAACAGAGTTGAAGTCCCCACAGAAGATTGTTGCAACCTTCTTGTCCTTGCTCTGCAATAAAATGGTTGTAATAGATTCTTCATTGGGTTGTAACAAAAGTTTACCTTTTTCTGTAACTTCTTAACATGTTCTTCAACATATTTGATACTCATTGCCCCTTGCAGCAATCTGATGTGGTCAGCATCTGGGTGAAAGTAGAGATGTGTGTTGGCCACAACGACTAAGTTCTTAGTTTCCTGACATTCAAGAGTTAGAAGTTGAGTGACAGTTTGTCTCTCCATGAACCTCTCCTTTAACTTTGTGTTTTTGTTGATTGCAGTTGCAAAATCAACAAAAATGGGTTTAGTTTCAAGTGAATTCGCAAGATGAAGTTTTTCACTTGATAACAAATTAAATTGTTTCCTTCTGTAGAAACATGCAACACCTTCTGCTACCTGACCACCTTTGACACAAAACTCTCCACTAAAACCCTGTCTGTCCATGACTGGTTGCAAATCATGATTGTATACTTTTCGGTCTACTTCTTGTAAACAAATAATATCACTGTTGTATCCAAGAATTTCCTTAATGAAGAGTTGTTTTCTATAGTCCAAGGCTAAGGCAAATGTGGGGCAATAAGGGTGGAGGACTGTTCTGGTGAATTCTTGATCACAGTATAAGTCTGCTAGAATATTATAAGATACCACTCGAAACCTAAAAAATATTGAGTTAAACTTGTATATATCAAAGGAAACTATTGCTAACTCTGTAGGTGCACTCCTTTGTTGTGTAACTTTTTGCCTTCTCTCAAAAGGACACTTTCCTGGACCTGCCCCAATAACCTTATCTGATATCACCTCAATCTTAGGACCTTCATGATGGGTATTCATAGGTATCACAACCAACTTCAAATAGCATCCAACACAGTCACTATTAGGTGTAATTATGTACCCAGTATTTAACAATTCCCAATTCTTCTTATCAAATGACTTATACCAAGTAAATATAGACAACTCTTCATCAACATACAATGCTTCAAGTTTCTGTGGATATACTGGAAATGTAGCTAGCATGGAATTTGGCAGTGTAATATTCTCTACATATGGTGCATTCACAAGTATTTCAAATTCCATATTACAGAGTTTCAATGTAACTTTGTTAGTTTCCTTGAAGACTACTTCACAAGTTGCATCACTGTCAATTTTCACATGATTAATATAAAGTCCTACATTAATAGCTGGTGCATCTGCTTCACTAGGTTCCATTACTGTTACACTATTTTGCCCATTTTCTGCATTCTTCACTTTTTTCTTCCTCATACTCTTTGCATAAACCTTTTCAACATTTGCTGTAACTCTGCTAAGAAATGTAGATACGTTCTCACTGAGACTTCTAGTAAAATTGAAATTTCTATCCACTTTAAAGTGAGGATCTATTAGTTGAAAACTAATGTCGAATTTATCACCATCTGTAGAGGATTTATGCCTGAGATATGCCTTATTCATTGCAAATATATATTTCTGGAGATGTTGGCAGTGATGGTTACCGAGGTAAAGGCGACGAATGTACTGTGAACAGCGAAATGAAATGACTTGTGCTAATGGGGAGCTTTTTTGGATCAGGTTTTTTATATTTTGCATATTGGCTACTAAGAATTTTAGTTTGCAAGGCTTGCAACATGTTTTGAAACATGGCAAAATGTGAGGTGATGTTTGACAAGACTCACCACGAAAAACAATACATTCGATTTAAACAACGTCAAAAGTAACCACATAAAACATAACACATAAGTGAAGTGTTGTACGTGTACTACGTGTACTACGTGTACAAGTAACAAGCATAACATTAGAGCCATTAATCCCAATAATTTATAACGTTTTTATTTACTAGGTTTCCTATATTCGAATCTGGAAGATACTGCGATCTATATGTTGAAAGGTACGAAATTAAAGTAATTTGCTCTAGTTCTGACGCTGGCCACACGAGTCCCTGCAAGTATGTATTTAACTATTTTTGTGCCCATCACTGAACTAAACAAAAATTTGAAGGTTTCGGCTTTGAAAGTCAATTAATCGGTGATACGGGCAAAATAATTGACGATATTCCCTTAACCTTTGCATTTATTAGAATTTTGACTCAAACATAACGGCATACTTTAAAGAGTAAAGCACGAAGGCACTCGTTTAAAGTTTCAAACTCCAGTGACATTATCAGCCGACTAAACTCGAACAGACGCGAAAATCTGACTGAAATGATTCCATAACTTTTTGAATTTCCACCCAAATTTGATGTCATGAAGAATTAACATTTTGTATTATACATTTATAATTTAAACCATTATTGTCATCCAATGTTATTTCTCTGAAGTCACAATTAATTCTAACCATTTGCTTTCATGCCGCGCTCACATCCGCGTGACATTTTCTGCATTGGTGCTATCAAAAATGTGAACAAACTACGTCGGAAGATTCCAATGCCGCTGTTGTTGTTGTTCTCTGGCCGATTCTTTGTTCAGATTTACCTTCTCAATGTGTGTCTGCATTGTGCTGCCCTCGAATACAGCGCTATCGATCAAAGTTAGAGCGGTTTATTTTTCTCTGGCTTTGGCTTGGAAATGTTATTTGTGATGTAGCTTTAAAGGCTAGGCTTCATTTATAACATTAGAATAGTGAGTTATTAGCATCAGTAATATATTTTATTATTTTCATCTCATTAAAAATATTGCTATTTATTCCATACTACCACTTTGCGTCAAATATAGCGTTTATAAATATTGTAATGATACAATCTTACATCCACGCAAGCGTCACAAATATACAACTCATTAATTTATTTCTAAACAATTAAAAGCGGCAGCTTCTCAATAGACATTTAGATTCTTGAACAGAGTCAACATTTAATTTCTACCAACTTCTACACACCATCTAACTTCCTAACGAAGTTAATTTTTATAAAATTATTAATTTATTAAATTAGAAGTGAATATCACATTGTGCGAGTGTTACTGAAAAACTGTTTTCAATCTACCCAAAAGTCAGGAATTGATTGTTTCTGTTTGAAAATTTGGAAGTATGGAATAGTACCAACTTTAATTGTTTACAACTTTAAAATATTTACAATGTGGAAATTGGCGGAGATAACAAAACAAATTTAAGGAAATAAAGTTTGAGAACGATTAAGTAAACGTTTACATATTATCTAGTGAATATTTAGCATCTCAGAGAATATATAAGCGGTTTGTAGAAATATAGATGTAGACATTAAATTGTTATCATCTTTGGTATCAACATTCCATCGTTTCCTCCGTTTGAACCAACAGAGTAGTTGCATTTCGTTGTCAATTTCTTCACTTCAATTCTTCTACCTATTCACCTCTTTAATTCCCTTGAATTTAATGTTGCTGGGAGGCATTAGTCATCTTCGTACATAAAACCTACAAGAGAAACACATACGCAATAATTAATTGCAGCTTACACACGCTGACGTGTTGATAACATTGACATAGTAATAATCATTATCAATCCACCCGGAAGCGACTTAAAATGGCTTAAAACCGCGATGGGTGCTCTGCTAAAAGCAATACGACATTTAAACAATTATTCAGTGTATTAAACTTAATTAGTTTAATACAAATTATTATTGCCACATGCGAGACGTTTAATTAGACATTAACTGTACATTCTAAGACTCACAACAAACTTTGTTTCCTTTTTACGTAGTCTTTTTCTTTGATTTAATATTTTATTAGATTCTTTTGTTCAAAAGTGTTGTATTTTTACGATTATTAATACACAGTTAGAGTTTAGTTCAGAGTTAGTAGACAGGATAGCAAACAACAGCCGGTGAAGCAACAATTTCAACAATTAATTAATTAATTAATTAATT
>JAODGC010000001.1:4004454-4025453 GCA_027574925.1 Ecitoglossa quadriceps | reverse complement strand
CAGAGTTAGTAGACAGGATAGCAAACAACAGCCGGTGAAGCAACAATTTCAACAATTAATTAATTAATTAATTAATTAATTAATTGTTTACTTGTGTTAGCATAAATAAAATACATGTAAAACTTACACAGTTTACGTACCTACACAAAAATGTGTCAAGCGATTCAAATGAATCAAAACCAACAACCAATTAATAACAAATCAACAACAATTTCGTTTTCTGTCTGTTTTCAAACGGAAAACTGAAACTTAAAACCAATTCAATCAATTAAATTAACTGAAACAAAGAGCAAAAATAGGACATCACCTGAAAAACAACACTAGTTCCATTTTGCAATTAATTTTGTTTTATTTATTTTTATTTGTTACAAATATTAAATTTGTTGTGAGTATTAGACTTCTCCAAATTCTGCCACACCGCCGCAATCGTTAATAAATAAATATATAATATGTCTATCGACTAAAAATATAATGAATGTAGTATCTACATGACTTTATACAATTATTCACTTAAATGTTTTAAGTCGCAAAGCTGCTTTCTGTGAGGGTCATTCAAGCTGCATATACTGCATCTCTATGTTCGTTCAGAGGTACTTAATAATGGAAATAATTTAATACTTGTGTTTAAAATATTCATAAATGATTAGTGTTACGTTAAAGTCACAAATTAGTCGCTTCTGGAACACCCCGTGCGCTATGAAACTAAAATCCAATGCATTTCATGAATTCAAGTCAATTGCAAAATACCGTAATGGCGGTCATTTAGTAAAAATAACAGTCTTATCATAGTAGGATTGTTTAGTGATAGCATCACTCATTTTTACAAATGTACAAAGTGATTGAGTGACAATTTGTTCGTAATATCAACGAAATCGTTTAAATAGAAATGCTTTGTAAGCTACACTTTACAAAGGTTGTTTCACGTGTATGTACAAAAATCCTAGACGTCTAAGGGCGGATCTCCGAACGGAAGGAAATTTACATGGCGCGTTAATATGTCAATTAAAGTTGCTTTAATTAAGATCAGCGCAATCGGCACATGTGCGCCGGAACGCCGTGCTTTTCGCACGTGCTGACATCAGACTTACTTGGTTGCGGCTCGAGGATTTGTTTCTGGTCGCACCTTTCACCCCGATATCCTTCGCTGCATCTGGAATATACGCATGAGTATATAAGAGAAAAGGAGAGGTCCTGAGGCTGTCGAAAGCATTGGGTTACTTACATGCAATAAGGCTCTTTGAGATCCCGCATGTTTTTGCAAGTGCCGCCGTTGAGACAAAACAAGTTATTGTCACACTTTTCTTCTGGAATTAAAACAATCATCAATTAATCACACACCAAACACCTAATTACATATATAAATAGACCCGTGATTTGACAGCGCATAATGAAGTATTGTGTAAATCATTGTAATTTCATTTAAGTCCTGGTTTATTTGAAGTTGTTTTCATGTATTTCACGCTGCCAACGTATCCAACGCCGGCGTCTCATAATTTTTCACAAAATTATTTGGCAAGTCGTCTAATATTCTTATTTTCCTACATCGCAGAAAGTGGGAAATGAATATTCATTTTATGTAATTGAGTAACTGTCACAGTGCCAAGTGCATTGTGAAAGAAGCGTTGATCTCATCTGAGGACGAAAATAATAGAATGTTATGATTCCTAGGTTTTCACCGTTTGCGTTTGGGCGTCAGGTTACAACCATACTGCTCGCAGTTTTATGCAACTTTCGCTTTAGTTATTGGAATAACAACCTATTCGATTTTTTTGTTAGAATTTTATTTAGCCCACCAAAGTATCCGGCAATGTTGAAGCGATAAGGGAAGAATTTCTGATAACTCCAGTTTACCATTTGACCATGTTGTCTTATCGGTGTTTTGCACATGCAGCAGTAGTAGAAGAATCGGTCGATTTTAGTCAGTCATCTTGGGCTAACGCGTGATATAGAATTTTTGACGTTAAAACAAATTCCGCTTAATTAACAGTGCCTAGGGCCTAGCATCCCCATCCCTGCTGTAAGAGTGAGTAATCTATTTATTTCCGGCACGCTGTTACATAAATCTGAGCCAATGGTCTATGCGTATTATATTTTTATTCCCATTTAATTTGGTAGTCGCCTTGATCCGTTGTCGTCGGCACTACACTAAAATAATCGTTGCGCATGGCACAGAAAACAAATGTTTTTTTATAGACATTTTTCACGGTCGGACCACGAACAATTCCACGAGTTTTATTATGAACCTAACGGACTTTAACAAGTAATAGACTAAATAATTGTGAAATTATTAAACACTTCCATGTAGATTCATTGCGATTGAAAAACATGAAAACAAAACTTGTTTTGTGGTGCAATCGGCGTGAAATGTTAAATTGTCTGTTAATAGAAATCGCTACTGAGTGGGGAAAGTAATTTATTCATTATGAGTTATTATATTATGGTAATTCTGCTAGCATACTTGTGGTCGTTTTTTTTTTTTTTTTTTTTTTGGCTTGATATCTATTTCGTTGTTTATAGTTGAAACTTGAGGAAAGTATTAAGTGACTTTAATTTCCCCACAATGAGCGATTGGAAAATATGTGCAGAGAGATACCATGGCTATTACTATTAGCTATCCGCAGTTCGGTGCTCGCCTCCGTCACCCGGTCGTCCGCCCCATGGGCAATACATGTGTACCTCCCAGAATCCCGCTCGTCGATTCTTCTTATCACTAGTGTGCTCTTCCTCCTACCAAAGAAACAATAAAATTATTTTGTAAGGCTCAACCATCCCTTTCCTTGTACAATACAATTGCCTTTGACTTTTGAGTTGTTCTTGTTCTAAAATACTTACCGATCAATTAAATCCTCGCTGTATTAAGACAAAAATCAAAGGTGTTAGAAGTGGCAAAGTATGACTTAAGTTAAAATTAAATAGATTTATTGCGATCATTGGATCATTGATGGTAGTCCTGTGTATCTGCTGCTGCTTTGGAATCGATGCCAAGACTAACTCAAAATTGAGTCAACTTCATTCAAGTGCCAATTTTTGCATTTGAACAGTAATTCGTTTATCTATTTATTACAGCAGATCATTTCGCAAGCATATTACACCGTTGTGGCGTAGTTTGAATGCGAGAAGGTTAGATTTATTTAGCATAATTGTGACTTACCCTCGGTATGTTATGCGAATATTGGGATTTGCGTGGAGGACAGTCTCGTTCTTCTTCCACTCGATGACTGGAACTGGGTAGCCTTTGACTTTACACACGAGGCGCACTTTCTTTCCGGGCTCGAGTTGGTCCGGCTTGATTAGTTCTGGCTTTCTTAACTTTGGCACTGGAAAAGAGAGTCATATCTTACATGGAGTGGTTTATTGTGTTTGTTTTCGAGCATTTCGCATGCATTCTTATTATTTCCGTTGTATTTGTAAAGGTATTTTCCCTGGCAAATTCTTATTAGTTGTAATCTAGTGTCTGGTCAAGTTCTAATCGCATTCGGGTGCGCGCCGGCGGTATGCGAAAAATGCGCGCAAGGAAGGAGCAAAGACAGCGCATTTTTTTGCTACGCTCTGTTGCGGGTCCACGACAAGTCCACCTGAGTGCATCGCAGCCACCTCACCTTCCTCAGCCATGTGGAGAAACACGTAAAACGACGACCGCGAAGCATGTAAAACGCGAACGCCGCCACCGCCGCGCACGCACACGACGCGCGCGCGCTCCGAATTCCCGGAATGTATTTCAGGTGGTGCACGCGTGCGGAATATTAAATTTGAAACAATGCATCGGCATCCGTTAATAGTCGCTTCGCCAAATATGTAGCGAAGCCGGCGGGAAATATGCGCGCCGTTGGCCGGCAGCGCGCCACACACGACCGAATTGTATTTTAATTTCCCGCCCGGCTATTGCATGCGCTTTTTCCGCCGCGCGGCTTTTTCTTCTCACGGCCGCGCTGCCGCCGCCTTGGCGCGGACAATCAAAAGATTCTATACATAAATCAGGTGAGTGAGAGCAATTGGAACGTTTGCGATCAAAAAGTCTGTCATTTGATGCCTGCTGCCTATGTGTTGCATAGGTTCCAACAAGAGGTCCTATGCCAAAGCAATTGTTTTAGTTATTTTGCACTGATTTATTTACGTTTGCCGGTGGGCTTTAAAAGCACTTGAAACAAAAGCCCGCTTAATATGCATGCACCTTTCTCAGGGTTAGCAATCGCCTAGCAAGTTCTTCAATGTCTCCAAAATGCACATTTCAAAGCTTCCTCCTACTTTATTTGTGCTCATTTGTCATCGGTTCTTGTGACGTTTGTTACTTTTTGGCGAATGGTTATGTCTTTTTGAGCAGTTTAAAGTCAGTTGAAAACCTTGTAGTATTAATGTCCTTGCAACAATGTGTCGCCATAATGTTTGGAACAATTGTAAAATATCGAAATACGCCGGTTTTATCGAGCAGTTTATTTTATTTTCATGCGCAAGCGTCGTAAAATCGTAATTTGCGTGCGCAACTTAAAAGTTAAACACGTAACTCGCCTTCAAATGTGCTTCAAACCAAAATTCGTGTTTACACCGCGATTTAACATTATGCAAAATGTTATATCATCTTTTAAACCAACCTATAGCATACATGATGCCGATTTTCCTTTCAAATTCAACTTTCCAACGCAATCTACCATTTAAAAATATTCCTTAAAACTTCTGCTTTATTGATGGTGCGAGCTATAGTCCAGCAAATTAGCAAAAGGTGCGAAACACGAGCACACAAAAAATTTAGGATAAGGACTGTTAAAAATAGGATCAAGGATATTTCAGGTGTGTCTCCGGCGTTGAGTTTAACAACTCAGGAAAACTAAAATCAAAATGTTTCTAAATTTTATCCACTGGGCAAAAAGTACCCCAATCAATTTATCCTACAAAAGACTGCAAAAATTACAATTTTTAAAAGAAAATTATCTTCAGCAAAGAGAGTTGTTAGATTAATTATGTACATTCGACGCGAATTTCAGTGATTATGCTCCGGTAATGTTTGAGCCGCTGCCAAAAATATTAATAATAGCTGGTCGTAGTAAAAGTTGTAGAGTTATGGAGCGGGTGGCAGAGGGGACGCGCCGAATTGGTGAATCATTTGGCCGCACGCCACGGCAACCAGACGCCCGCCGCCGCCAGCGTGCTTGCTCTGCGACAGACGTGAAAAACGCCCTCGACAGTGTTACCTGCTTATGATGGGACACAGGATGTTGCAAAATGTCTTATATCATTTTGCAAAATTTGGTCACATTTCACTTCCTTAAATTATCATGAACTCTTAAGAAATACGCTAAGTTTAAGTGCAGTACAAGATTCTGGTGGCATTTCGTGTCTTTTACTTTTTATTAGTCTATGTGTGAAAGTAAAAATTAGGTCATTTTCTTCCCTCATTATTTCAGTAGCCAATTTCGTAATTTTCACCGGACTGACTTTAGTGCCTATACTCGTTTCAGTTCAACTCAAGTGTAATCTGATCACGCACTTTTCACTCACTTTTAAATACTTGAAAGTATTTTATGGCTAATCAACTGAAAGCTTCACTTCAACCTCTCCAAACATGCCGCAACATAAATATGGTGGAGGCGCTTTGGAAAACAAATTATTTCAGAGTGTTTTTCCAACAAATATATGTTTAGTCACATGTGAATAACTACTGTGACTAACAACTAAAGGATTCAGAGTCAAATTTGCCTCACATTTGTTGGCGAATCGGGTAAATGTTGTGTCATTTTCTAAGTCACATCCTGTAAACTTGTAGTAATGCTCTATTAATGACTCAACATAAATTTGCATACATTTGACTAAGATCAGAGAATATTCATTGCATCACATCTGATTCAATCTAGTTCCATTAGAATTTTCTCGATTTCCCCGCTGAAAATTAATTTATTCTTAGCCCTTGGGATCTCTAATTGAAGACAGTGAGGGCATCGACCTGGGATAGATATGATTGCGTGGCGTAATTGATTCTTTAATTGATAAGTGTCAGTTGGAAGTTTCCTGCGTTTCGTAGTTGACACCCACGCGGCAATAAATCGTTGATGCAATGCGAGTTTTGAAAATTAAGTAGCTGAGAAATTCACATGAAAATGTTATTTATTAGTTAAACATTTTCTCGATTTAACAATCTAATTATATTGAAAACAATCCCATCAACGAATCCTTTCTTTCTTCTTCATCTCCTCCTCGGATAATTTGCTCCGGCAACGCAAACAAACAATCGATAAATATCCAATTGTATATTTTCACTGCGCGCGACGCGGGCGCCACGGTTTTTGCGCTCTGCTCCTGCTGCCTCCGCCGCCACCGCCACTACGTCTCGATAGCTATCATAATAAACAAGAGCAATGTCTTCTTCTCCTCTTCCACTTGTTTCTCATCGCCTCTCCGCGCGTTTCAACTCCATAGAACTCCACCATTTCTACATTGTAGCTATGTGTGTAAATCACTCTTTGATTGAATTATTTATTTACTTTCGCGCCGCAATTTATTGTTTTATCATTATTAGCGTATTGGCACGTAAACAAAAAAAACGAAGAGAACGCAATAATTTTTGGCGAAATCTATTAATTTGACTTTTATACATTCCTGGAATAGACGATTATCCATTTTCCTCGTACTGTTTAAGAATGTTTGAAGAGCTCCTCACAATTTAGCTTTGAAGCTAAGTGAGCGGCAAGCAAATGGAGTAAATCATGTCTAGTTAGTAATTTATTTGACTTTGGGAAAGTACCAGCTCATCAAGTAAGGAATTCGGAATTTCCTCGAGCAGTCTGAAGGAAACCTTGAGGCGAAATCCATCAAAATCAATCATGCGAATGTTATTCGGTGTGGTTTGGTAATCCTTGGATGATGTCGGACTAATGTTTTCGTCCGTGTGTTGGCAATTGTTTCCTCAGGCTTTTGGATGTTTGAGATGTTGAGGGCGCTCGTTTCGGGATCGTCGTCGGTTTGCAATCGCGCCGTTCTTGAGGTATTTCCAGACGTTCTAAAATTAGGCGCCGTACGCTCGTCGGCGTCTAGTGGCGTATAGGTCGTAGGCCCGTTACCGAACCCAAAGAGGAGAGAAACTCCTTGACTTGGATTTTAGGTCTCAAATCGACAGAGAAATCTTCTTACGACATCAGAAAATCCAGAAATGCTCGGCAATACAATCCAAGAATAAAAAAATAGTTCTTTCTTCATTTTTCCAAGTGGACATCAATGTTTGAACATAAATTTGTTGTGGCATCGTTAAAATCATAAAGTTTCATCTGCATCAAGATTCTAACACGTAATTAATAACGACCCTCTCGAATCATGTTTGCAGTTAACATTTCAATACTCTAGCTCATACCCATCTTGTACTTGTACTTATCTCAATCCTAAAAAGCCACTTTAGACATCACTGAAGTACTTGGTAAATTCGTGAACGTGCACACGTCACTCATCACGTCTAAACATCTGGATGATTTCGCTTCCCTCTCATTGCTCTCTCCCACACTTCTCCAGCCTGCTTTCTAAACGTATAAACTTTCAACTCCTTACTTCCAACATCCACTACTTTGGCTGATGAGTATGAATGCACCCTGTCATTCATACCCAAAACGACCGAACAGATTAGCGCCCACCACAATCCGCTCCCTTCTCGTATAAATAACCCACATGCATTGCATCTACATCATCCACGCGTGCCACGAGCTAATGTGCCAAAGTGCTCGAAAGCATCTAAAAGTGTCCGAAAGCTACAGGGTGACAATTCCCATCCCTGGCGCGGATATATTATGCGCAGTTTACTTAAAGGAGGGGTGAGGTGGTGACAAAGTGATACAAAACGATCTTGGAAGTCTTTTGGTTGCCTTCTAATCCCAAGAGTAGTTAATTACCGAATAAAAATAGGGTTTAAATTACCTTAGATAATTAGAGGGTGTTTTTTCTGAGGGAATTCTCCCTGCCTGATAGATTTACTGAGTCAAGTAAAACAACCAAGACGTGTGAGCAATGTACCGAGTTGTAAATTACATCGTTTCGCTTAAAAATAGACTCGTCTTATTAATGAAAGCTCGACCAGAGATAGACTATGGGTTAGTTCGAAAGTAGAGTCCAAAAGTGTCCAGAAGACAGTTGACTTTCAATGGATAAAATTCATGAAGCCACAACAAAAAATGTTTGAAAATTAATTATTTCAAGTGTTAATCTCATTACATTCATATCAACAGCTTCACCACTTGCAATTCATTCCGTTAATTTGTGTATTAATTAAATAATTGAATTAACACTCCTCCTACACATCTTCATCTTGAATTCAGAGCAATTGGCTTTTCATGAAGCAACCAAACGTATTCATTTCACACTCGTACTTGACTCCATCGCACAAATTACTAACAGATTGCGATAAAATCAAGTGCACTCGTTAATTGCAATTACGCACAGTTTGCGATAAAAATAAATACTCGATACGCATAGGAAGCAAACGCCACAAACGAGTTTTAACAAGTTTGGTGGCAGTCGACGGGCTATGGTGAAGGTCAAATTTAAGTGCACGCATGCGCAGCTCCATTATTGCAAAGTAGCGCTTATATGTTAGTGGTCATTTGAGTAGTTTAAAGTAATTATTGAGGAATGCCACTGAGAGAAAAGTAAGATGTAAAATGAAAGCAAATTTGCTTTGAGAATTTTGAGTTGAATTCATTTGATTTAGGAGTAAACAGAAAGTGCATTTACATTCCTAGTTGATTAGTAAGTTGCATTTTGATTAAAATTGGAACAGATTTGATGATTCACGAAGGAATTTGAAAAATATTTGCGTAATTTCGAAAATGACATCAAATGTAGGCATCTCTGTCAATTTAAGCAATTATTTTCACTTTGGCCAATCTATATGTACTTTGCACACTATTTGTGCGCTTTGTACTATGTACAATATAGTTTAAAGTTGTTTGAAACAACTGTTCACTAATTTGCACACCTTTCTTCCTTTTAATAGAAATTCTAAGTTTTGATTGATAATATTATGAGGTGCAATGCAGTTGTTTTCCATCGTATTTGGTCGATTTTGTCGATTGCGCATTCGGTGGCATCGCCGCCGCCGTTGTATGGCTGGCGCGCACACATGTGCCATATACCGTGCTCCACTTTTTGGTCTATTCATAACCGCGCCGTGTTTGACATGCAATACACGCCCGCGCAGCATCGTTGTCGTCGGAAACACAAACACCCAAACGCACCACCACTGCGCTTAAAGCCAGCCGCAGCTCTCCAAGCTGCGAACAAGTGCTTTCCGGTCGAGGGACTCAACCTGACGGATGCGCAGCACTAACGCAAACACAGGAAAATCATGAAAAGCGAGCTAAATGTGCGACGAAAAAATACGTTACTGAATTACTCAATTGGATATTCTCCGATTTCTTTGCTAACGTGCGTATACTTGGCCCTTAAGTTTTTTGTAGTAGTAACAATATATTGTTGTGGTGTGGTTTGCATCACGTTAAATGAGTTTACGTTTGGTGGTTTTAATTCCATTGTTCGTGCGATCGAGAATGACAAAATTAAACCAACAGACCGTAAATCCATTTGCTTGCTCACTTTTACACCTTTTTTTCGCTTTTAATTCGTCATTTCGCACACGGTGCTCATTTGTCCGTGTCCCGAAAATGTTTGTACACCAAATACAATTACCACACAGCCAAGTGCTTGGTGCCCGGTGAAATCCACTTCCTCCCTGTCGGCAGGATGTTGGATTGTTTGATTTTTTCAACTTTTCCACTCGCGAGCTCATCCGTTGTAAATTAAAACCTAGAAATATTCTAAGCCATTTTTTCTCTGTTCCACGTGTCAACTAGATTGCTTTTGCCGCCAAATCTAGGTAACCACTACGTCAATTTCCATCGACATGGTAATCTTTACCGCGTCTGCTTAATTTTTCTCCCCGATTACTACACATGTTTCCTCCGTTGTCGCATTGTCCGCCCGGCAATAGAATTGCAGACTGCGCGCCGCTCTCGCATTGCGTTCTCGCGTCACATGTTCCTGTTTGTTGTTATGCGCTTAAAAAGCAAATGAACGACAAGTGCACCAAGTGCAGCCGCTCACCACACGCACATTTTCCACTCGTATTCCATGCCGGGATGCATACATTCGTCCAACGCGCATGGAGCGCACTCACAAGTGTTTCGTGCGCTTTTTGTCGTTTTTTCACTGCGCTTCGTTTTGTTTGCGTCTGCGAACAAGAACAAGCCCACGGCACACGGCTGCAGACATTGTGTGGTGTGTGTGGCAGGCGCACTCGACGACGTTAATTAATCGTTAATTAATCAATCATTAAAGCGATAAAACTCGACGAACTTCGCCTGCTGGGCATTTAACGCAATGGAGTGGTTAATTTGTGGCAATGTCAATTATTCCATGAGGTTTTCGTATTTTTAAACAGTGTTGTATATTATTCGGATTGGTGCGTTTAAGTCGCGTAAATTTGTCTAAACCCTGCTGAAAATAACGCCAGTCAAAACATGCTGATTTACAGACGTATGGATGTTAATCCACCGCGAAGCAAACAACTCTGGTGTGACTGAATTTTAGTTTAAGGGTAAGCTAATCGTTTGTGGGCCGGGTTTGTTGCAACTTTTCTCTCTGGGTCTGTGGGAGCGCTGCCGGCGGCATGGCCTGAATACATGAAATTATTATCGCGTATTTGGTCAGATGACTTTTCGGGGCCGACCTCATTGTACCCGTCGTGCCCCAACGCGTGTGTCCCCTCATGAATACGCATTAATTGTCCATGTCCAGCCGGGGCTTTTTTCTCGCTTTGTGCATTTTCGGAAGCGCAAAGGCGGCGCAGAAAAGAAAGCGCGCACAACTGCGCCTCGTCCTCTGCACGAGGCTGCTTCCTGCGCAAAAACAATTTCGCGGAATTTGCAGTTAATTCAATCATTAACATGGCTCGAACGAGCGACATTGTTACGCGTGTGATTTTTTCGTTTTTAATCAAATGGCGCTTGGCGGCTATCGCGCATGCCCATTGCGATTGCGAGTGTGATGAATTGCGCGTGTCTCGGTTGCGTTCCCATAGCGCGGCCGCGCGGTTGTAAGGCGAGACTGCGCGCCGCGGCAATCGCATTCGTCACCTCCGGCCGCGCGGGACCACCGGGCGGCGGGGACGCCATGGGAATAACTTCATCGGGGTGCTCGCTACCGCTATGGCTGCTGCTGCTGCGCGAATTGACGGAACGAAATGCGACGTGCACCCAACCACCAGCCGCACACACCCGCGGCTGCTAATCGGTGGAACGCGCGCGCGGCGTTCTTTTCTGGCGCGCCAAGCCAGAAAATTGAAATATAAATAAAAATATCGTGTGCGCAGTCCACCCAAGGCGTGATATACAAATAGGAGTAACGATGGGAAACATCGCCGCTTTTTCCCGACCGCAACACAATTGAAATGCTTTATATTTTACACTCGCCTCTCGACTTGCTTGGATTTTATGACTTAATTTCTATCATGCTCAAATAGGCAAGTCGACACTTTTAACAATACATTCATTGAATTCCCTCCGTTCAATTGCAGCGCATTGCAGATATTGCAGATTCCAAGCCGATGATTCACCGGCCAATTCAAATAAAAGAGTTTATCTTTTGCTTTTGGCATCAAATTCACGGGTAATAGTCTAATCAATTCTCGTGCGAATTGCCAGGGGGATTATGATGTCGTCTGCATGCGGTGGTGTTGGTTGTGTTGTTGACTTTAATCCGTTTGCTCGATTTGTGCGTTGAGTGTGACTGTGCGGCTGTACGTGTAATCTGTATTTTTACGCCGTCGTCTCGCGAGAGTGAGCTATTTTGGGGTTGTGCTGCTGGCCGCTGCCAAAACGCCCTGACACACATCATAAGTGATGAGAGCATCATCACGAGGCATTTTCACCCCAACAACATTGTTATGGTAGTATTTATTGATTGGCTATATCTTAAGATGGCAGGAGAAGTTGAACATTTTGCGGAAAATTGCATGAACATTCATGTGAAAACTAGTCCTCACCCGCGAAAACAAAGTCACATCCAACTCGTAACTTCCATCCAAGTGTCCAACTTGTTGTTTTCTTCAAGTTTCGCACATTTTCTTGCCCTTGCGTCCCGCCACTGACATAAATAAACAAGGATTGTCAAACTTTTAAGGATCGCAGACTATGCTACTAAATTCTCGTCAATTTTTTTTTGCACTTTGATTGCTTTTCTTCTTCAGCTACACAAATTCGCAGTCTGCAGCAATGTCGGGGGTTTAGATCGTTTGGGACGCTCTAGCCGCCGACTGCACGCAGCTCCCATTAGCGCCGATCTATTTCGGGTGGCGCGCTGTGCGTCGCGACGCCTCAGACGCTTTTTCCTATTCTTCTATAATTACCAAGAAGGCGCGCGCGTGCATTCTCCGGCCCCGGCGGCGGCGGCACTAGAATCCATAAAGCTGCCGAACACTGCTTCCAACTTATCGCGGCCAATCTCGGATGAAAACAAGTTCAAGATAAACATTTACAAAATTAACAAGAACAGCAGGACTAATTGCCCGCTAAAGACTGGCTCGAAGGACTCTCTTAAGTACGCAAACAGTGGCCGTTAATTCGTTAGCGTCGAATTGATTCGACTGCACTATATAAATTATAATGAGCGTAATTTCATTGTTTTCTAACCTTCTAGGCGCACGCTGTAAATCAATTTGAGCGCACTCGACATCGCCCGCGCCACCTCCGGGTCCGCTGACTGCTGAATTGTGATGGAAACAGATCCAAGCACATTTTATAGTCGCGCTCATTATCGGCTGCATAGTTGCACATTCGCTTAGCAGTTGACAATCGACGATTGTCACTTAGCAAGCGTAAACAGATGCGTCGAGTGCGCCGCTTCGATTACTTACTATCAATCAAAGCGAATGGGTTTATTTATTAATATGCAATGAGCTAAATATTTAGCATTCGGGTGCCAGTGACACGGATTGTCAATTAATTAGTGCTTAGCACTGCACGTTGCATTATTTGTTTAGTCGCATGCGCTGCATTTCTGTATCATCTCTGCTGGCGGGCAAACAACAGCTCGGGCGCGCGCAACATGGTCGCACGAAACTGTTGACTTTACCCGGTTTTCCATTTACAGTGATTCTCTCCATATATGATATACTTGATCTTTATTCGCAGCGAAATGCATGCGCGCACCGAGTGCTGCTCTACGGCGATGGCAGCAGCCGCCGCCGTCGCCAGAAGCCCTTGTAAGGTCGTCCACTCCGCGGACACCAGCGACACACTATCAACGCGGAATCGACAAATCGACGTATTTTTCTAAGGACAGAAGTGCACGTCGCCGCTGGAGTTTTTGTCGCTACTCTCCACCGAGTGGCTTTTCGATGAGCCTCGACAGCAGCTCCGCTTGAGCTAGTTTCGCAAGTTGCATTATGGCTTAATTAGTTCATTGCCATTTTCTAATTGTTTCAGCATGCGCTTTGCACTGCACTGGCATGCTCGCTGCGCCATGCACTCTGGAGACGCCTCGCTGATATTTCGCTGATATTTATTCCGGGATAATTTCGATCGCAGATGTCAATTCGGCGCACGCAGAAGTGCGGCAGCTCGTTTGTTCTGTTGTTTCCCAGCGCCGTGGCGCAGTAAATCAAGAGCCGCTGTCGGCGCGCATCGGCGCGTACGTGTTTATAAAGAGTAATTTTTTGAGCGCACGGCGGGCGGGAATTCGCGAATAATGCGCCGAACGTGTGTACATTTCTATAGCGCGCATTTGCATATAATACCGGCCCGGCCGCGACGCCGCCGCCTTTCATCCTCGAGCGAACGCGCGCGCCCAACGCGAGAAAACCCAACTGCAAGGTCGGGTGGTCCAACAAATGACCGGCAAAATGGGCAAAATGCTCAAGAAATATTCCACTGCTACCAGTCGAAGAGATTTGATGGTGCACGGAATATCAAGGAAAATTGCGCTTTAATTAATTCGAAAGTGTTTGAAATTTGTTGTAAGCGAACTTCTTGATCATTATGATCATTCTTCGCATTCCCAACCATTGCGTCAACAAAATTGCACGTAATGAGTGCAAATAACCATCCATTACTCTTCGAAATGACACACTTTAAACTAGTACGCACGCGCATTGCATGCAGATTGCGTATACCCTAACCTATCTTAGCCACTCACCGAATGTCTTCCTCGTGACCTCTCGCAACACTTTCTCAATCGCTGCCGCCCGCTTGCGCCTCTTAAGCACCGGTGTCCCAACCACACTATAGTTGTGATTGCCCTGCGTGTTTAGGAACAGGTAGTACTCCATCGCCGGGCGAATCTGCGCCTTCACCACCAAATGTCCACTCCCGCCGCGTTCCTCTGCGAAGGAGTGCAGCTCTGACTCGCAGTTCATCCTCCGCGTGTCGTTTAAAAACGTCAGCCGCAAAATGTCATCGACCACATTGTGTTCCGGCTTCTTGAAGCGCATCAGGATGCGAAAGGAGACGCTGTAGTTGCGCACGCGCGTCATGCTCATGCTCTCGGCCTTGGCGAGCACCACGGTGTTGGCGGCGTACGCCTTCCGAGCGAGATCCTGCTCCTGGCAGGGCTTCGTCTTACGGCTCTGGTATTTCGGGGAAAGCTGGGGATGGTGTGAATTGTAGTATGGAGAGCGCTGCGCTCGCACCGGCGAAGATGGCGCCACAGTCAGCGGCACATGGCGGCTGTAGTGCTTCGCGTGGCGCAACTGCACGTGGCTCACATCTACACTCGCGACACTCGCGTCCATTGCGGCGCTATCTATGCGGAAGGCGGAACAACTCAAGAACGCTACCATCACTAGAAAGAGAAAACATACCAAGCATTTTCCGCACGTCAATTTATACATTGCTCTCGCGCGTATCCAAGCGGCGTTGATCGGTTGATGAAACCGCACTGTTTACAAACTTTTCATCACGTCCACTAACTGCATTTAGGCGTTGCGTTGCGACAATGGACACCGCACTCCAGGGGCGCGATTGTGGAACTTGATCACTGTTGTGGCGTCCACGTGCCGTGCACACTGCTGCTGGTCCTGATGAGGGTGGTGGCGCGCTGCCGACGGCGGCATCATGGCCCCCGGCTCCACACGACTCAGGGTGACGCGCGTCTGCATGCCGTCATCAAGCGTTGATTCACCCTAATATTGAATCAACCCCCATTACCGGAATCGGGATGGTAGTTTGGTGTCTTCGGATGGTCGGGTTTCGAATTTACTTAATTTATACTTAAACACGCGTGTGTACGGTACGCGCACGCGCACGTTTTGTCTATTTATACAAACAAGTTCGACGCGCCGATTCCATATATAGCACGAATGGCATGAAAACGCGCGCGCCGCCGCTGTGCGATCGCTTTAATCATGGATAGAAAATTCACCAAGCGCGATTTTCAATCATTTCACTTGTCAATAGGCCGCAGATTATCGATGATTATCAGGTGTCTTTGATAACTGCACAAAAGTTCATCATGAATGAGTCAAAAGTCCTTTTGCTCTTGGCACAATCCTGGAAAATCTTTTTTGCTAGCTTCAGCATAAAAAATTCGTTGTGCTAATTTTCTAAATTACTTAACAACACCGCTGGCTTTCATTATATCTGAAGAATCAAATTCCTAAAAATTTGAAATTGCTTTGATTTCACTTAAATTTTTAATGCAATTTAAAAAATTTCTTGCCCTTCCACATTAAACCATGGCATTGAATTAATTCGGGATAGTTTGATGAATAATCCACTTGGCATTCCTTCCGAGATTTTCACAATTTTTTCTCACTCAAACTTTCAAAATTTTGTTCAAGTTGACTTGTTCACATTTGCAATTATTTGCATAACAAATCTCGCAAGTTTATGTTGTTTTGCGTATTTTATGATTAAGTACTTGAAGCAGTCGAGTTTTCCCGTGGAGTTTGGAAGTTTTTCCACGGGGTAAAACGCACTGCACTGGCGGTGTTATCGGTGCGACCGCGGCAACTTGCGAACGGGAAGTGAGCGCCTGGTGAGCGCTTCGCGGCCCGACGAGCGACGAGACACTGACGGCGGACGAACCGACAGCGACGCGCGCTTCTTGCTTGCTAGAGGCCCACGATGTGGCGGCAGAGACAGTGGTGACGGTGGCTAGATATGTCGTGGTGGCGGCGAAAATTATTTCAATCACATGCATCAACACAAGCTTTAAACACAATTCCATTAGAATTGAGCTTATGGGCGTCGCGACGCCTCCTTAATTTTCCTTCAACATATAGATTTCCATCATTTGGATTAGAACAAAATTAGGAACTTTGTAAAGCACGAATTACTCTAAACTATGCGAAATATGTTTTATCAATGAACGTGATGAATTCACTTGTCTCTTACTACTATCAATTTGCGAAAGTGCAATATCCGCAATGCTTTTTTATCATTCTTCGTGATTAAATCAAATGTGTTGTAATCAATGTTCTCTTTACTGGCGCTTCGATTATCGTGATCGTGATCTAATCACTCACCACTTGAGATTGTTTCTATGAAGTTTTCCAATTATTTATTTAATAGCTTAGATTATAGGATCAATAGCTATTTGGCCAAAGTTCAAATTGCATTTGTAAGCAACTAATCACTGTTTTGTATCACTACGGATCGTAAAGAGTCAGCCCAATATGTGTTGAATTTGAAATGTTTTCAAAATCGATTGCATTTGCTGATGCATGAGGCTGCTGTTTCTCTTAGCTGCACTGTACACAATAAGCAAGCAGAAATTTACATGCGCGTCGAAATTGTTCCCTAAATTTAATTTCTGTTTACACTCGGAAAATGTGCACGGTGTGAATTGATATCTTTCGAATTTTCAACAGTCAGCAGCAAATTGAAATTCAACACACTACTAGATTTACTGAGTTATTAAACTGAACTCTTAAATTAGGCAATAATTTTTGGGTTCATTTAGATTTGAAATTAATCCCATAAAGGCTCCTCACTGAGATATGCGGCAAATGCAAAAGTTTCTGATTAGTTTTCGTTCAGTTTGGCTGAAGCACGTTGGAATAAAATAATAATGATATTGAAAGAGGTCTCGAGTCTCTTGTCTCGGCTACTACATCAACTACGCTCCCATTTCCGGTCTATACATCATTTCGTTACAGTCTTTTGTTCTTCAAAAACTCATCATTACACAGCTTAATCAAAGGCGTCTAAAGTAGTCAATGTTTTGAAAAGAATCAAACCAAACATAAGCTCTAATTAGTCATAACAATAAGGAAGGAGGACAGTAATTTCGATAACGTTTTATGTTTCCCAGGATGTAGAGCTTGTATCCTGATGGTCCTAGTCCGACCCTGAAGTAGTAAACAAGTTGTAAGATTGTACAACGTCGTAAATTGATAGTATTTCAGCGATGGCGCCAGTGAGTACGCTGTGCGAAGCTGCTAGACGCCGTCGGGCTTGGCACAGGGGGCGGCGGTGGCGGTGCCCGATATATCGACGTGGTGTGTACTCCCATGTTCATGAAAATTGTTTATTACTCATGCGGAAATAAGGATTTATTTTGTTTGCCTTTTCTGAAAAATTTATTCAAATATTTTCTTCATGTGTTTTAGTGACTTTTTGACCATTTTTGTTTAGGTTCAGTGCTTGGGAGGTCGTTGACTTGGTTAAGGATGATTTGAATATGTAAACAATTTTATATGATTTTTATTCGCTGCAACCGTAGTACGCGGGTATTGAACCAAAGTGAACGTCCTTCTCTCTGCTTGCCGCCGCCAGTGGCCGCTTGTATTGACCACTTTTGGCGGATTTGGCGGCGGCAGAGTGGCGAAGACGCGACACGCGCCAGATAGCATCGAATCTGCTGGAATCTGCGCTCGTATTCTTTGCTTAGAGCCTAGAATCGCAATCGATAAATTTCATATGGGGTTGAACTACAACTCAACTCCACTCAACTACTCACAAAATAGGGATAACAGAATCGAACAAAGTTCTTCGTTAATGTTGACTTAAAACATTAACAAAATAGTAAGACTAGACAAATGATACGAAGTTGACAAGCGTCAATGCGGCAAATAAGTAGTCTAAAATGAAGCACTAAAATGAAGAAATTGCTTGATGAAACCGTAAGAGACATTTGATTTCTTGACTTTTATTCCAATCTTTTCGACAGAGTTTCGATTTAGTGGGGTATTAGAACTCATCCCATGATGGAATGTTCACAGATTCGCAGTAATCACAGTTCACATGACCTTAATTAATTGAATCAGCACACAATGTTTATTATAGCAGCACTTCGCGCACGGTTCTCATAGCACTACGCTTGTGGTGATGATGGCGGCGTGACGTTTATCTGCGATTTGATTTCGTACGATTTTATTTCCACACTAACACTGAGCAAGCACTACTTATTGTTATCTGCACAGAGGCGAAGCATGCTGGCTAAGCGTGTGAACAATTCTGGTAACATAAATATAGTAAATATTGTTATACAGTAGCAAAATGCAGAGTATACAAGCCGTTTCTTTTGAAAGGGAGATTTAGAAGGACTCCAGGGCTTGTGCAAACAAACATTAGAAAATGTTTTAAACACATTTTGAGTAACGAACGACACTATATTTTCCATAGATTTATTGTTATTTTGTAGTTGTGCATGGATATTTGTAGTGAATTTATATCTAACCCGTAGGAGACGATTAGCTTTAGCAATTGTTGCGATAATCTAATGAATAATGAATGACTAATCGAATTAAATTGCGCACATCATACGATTTCTTAGGCCAACACTTAATTCCAGACTTTGCGTCTTGTCGCTGAGGTCTGAAGACAGGCGTAAGGTATCTAGCATTATTATGCGATGCGTGTCGCAATTTCAAATTTGGAGATTAAATTAGACCGACGCAAAGGTGGCTCAACACGTCCCAACAATACCGCCATTGAAACGAGCTAATAATCAGCTCGAATACACACACACACACAGACGCGCTACAACGCGCATATTTGCTAGGACGATGAAAATGTTGGCAGTCACTGGAGTTTTGAAAGTTGTGAAGGGTGACTTAACCATCCCTCTTGGGAGGTATCCGCTGTGGTTATTTAGGTAGTAATTGTGCGTGAAATACGTGCTGACACAAAACTACGAAACGTGCTAATCCAGCCGAGAAAGAGCAATTGAGACGGAGGTGTCGTGAATGAAAGCTTCAAACGCCGGTGGGACAGTTTTTCATCTCGCTGACGATTTGGGATTTGATGCCGGTGCGAAAAGGCGCTGCTTTTGGGGGCCTTTGCGAAGGTGATGAAGACGAATGCAAACACGGGTTGGACATGCACAATACGAGATTATTTTTATGTTTCTCACGCTCCCGGCGTATGCAAAACGGTGTGCACTGGCTGTAAACAATCGGAACAAAGAGTGGAGGAGACGGTGCACAAAAAATTTGCACACTGCGGTTACAAACCAATCGACCCGCAAATTCTAAATTGAAGTTACCGCCTAAGCTACTGGCAGACATGAAAAAATTAATTGGTATAATATTTTGTTGTTATATATTGTTGTTATTAAGAGTTCGTTTTCAATTAGTGTCAAATGCTTTTAGACCTTGCGCAATAGATTTACGATTGCGTTGTTTCAACTGTCAACTCTGCGAATTTCGGCCCTGGGTACCATGGTCTGATTTGCCTCGGCTATCGAATTCCGCGCATATTTTGATCGTCTAATTAAACCGAATTAAAGCATGCAGCGGCGACGTGTGGAAATACGAAACGAGGAAACACAATAGGCCAGCAGCAGCACAGACGCAGTCAAAACAAACAGTGCAAAGTGTGCACAAAAGGAGCCGCACCGGGACGAAATCGAAACTTGACGCATAAATAAATAAACAAATTATACAAATATCTGCCGGGGACGAAATAATAAACGGTACGGAGTGATATCTTCAAGGTGTAGGATTGCAGAGAGGCTTTGAAATGCACTAAATAGAAAAGGGAACTGTAAACTTTTGATGTAACTGTGCATATGTAATACGGTTAAGATGGATTTAGCACCGTTTTTCAAAAGACAATGAAACATGCACAACATGTGGGTGATTCATGAGTAAATTAGTTTGGGTTTTAAACAATTGCTTGCCGTCATTGAAATTGCTTTCTTTTCGTCACAATATATTTGTGTCTGCTAGATGCATCGCCATTTAATTGTGAAATTAAATGCCGACTGATTAACAACTCTCCTAATCCGGTTATCCGCACATGCTTAGCTCAATTTGCAATCAATCGCTCAGTATCTACCCAGAACTAGCTGTTGATCAACATTGGAAATTCGATGCTAATTTTAATTGTGTCCAAACCTGCAATTTCTGCACTCACTGCAGCGATCACAATGTTTGGAAAGTCGAGTATTTAAGGAAATCTAGCGTCATTCGCGTGGAACTCTTTAAATTAATTATGTTCTCACGTTCCAATTGAATTTATTGCATTTTATTGACTCGCGCCGCATAAAAGGCAAGCGATCAACAACTACTGATCAATGACATTTGTGCTGAACTTTACACCGTTTACACTATTTACAATTAACAATAGCCTGGTTGGATTGTTTTTGGTTAGCAAAGGTTTGAATTTACAATTGCCAACTGCAAAACGGAAATATTACAAGTCTTCAGAAACTTTTAGTTTAGATTTACTTTTACCTGTTTCGAACACATCGAACAGTAGTAATGTTGTGGATGGTGGTTGACGGTGGTGTCAGGTGAGTGCAACAGGTTGCATTTGCATTTTAAAACGATTGCAAAATTATGTGCGCGCCTTTTGCAAAAGTGGGAATTTCCGAGTTTCTAGTAGTTTATGACGCGGAGAAAGATTAGCACACTAAATTTAATTGTGGACAAGCGAGATTAACTTGTTTTCAAACACCTAATACATAGAGAGAGCACCTATATATGGGAATTTGGAATTTCCCGTCTTTTCTTTTGTGAAACTTTGAACAAACGGAAAATCTCATTATATTATCATAGCAGTTATTTGGTGTTTGCTTAATTTCTAGAC
>JAODGC010000001.1:3931522-4004354 GCA_027574925.1 Ecitoglossa quadriceps | reverse complement strand
TCTAGAGTGAGCTTTGGAGCTTTCCAGGACAGATATACAGATGGCGCCTGACACACTAGATTTCCAGGATATTTTGTAAATATATGCGACAATGATTTAAACATAAACTAGTGAATACATTACTTCAATATTATTAATTTAACTTAACAATAATATAAATTTTCTAAAAATAGCTATTTCTATTTTATTATATGTGGTAACAATTTTTTTCTAAAACAACTAAATTCCTTTACTTCATGATACAGCAACAATCTCAGCTAGAATATAATAACAACCAGAAGTTTTTAACTACTCATTTCATCTCTCCACAAAGAAAGATTGCATCGTCGAATTGCATGCGTTGATGCACTCTGAAACGCGATAAAAACAATTACATTTTATTAGGTAAGTTTCGGGGGAGCAGTAGCATCAGTAGCAGCAGCATTATGCGTTCTAGGCAGGCGGCAAGGGGGCGGCAGACCTACCACCCGCATGCGACTGAATGGCTTTATAACGGCAATCCCGCGAGTCCAATCAGCTTTAAACTCGCGCTCCGCCCGCCATATTGCGTCATAAACCAATGACAATTTGCAATAAAACGTTTATTATGCCAAAAACGCGGTGACAACAACACAGACACAGCCCACAACATGATGTTAACTCACTACCAAAGCTAGACAAACCCCAATTAAACATTAAAAGAATCCAATATCTTTTGAATTGCATTCTCTTCTACAATCGCGGTGCAATTAAATTTAGACTTGCTGAGCATTGCGACTATCAACCATCAACATTTGAAGCAATTATAAGTAAGGTCTAATCGGATTCCTCTATTAGAGGACTAATAAACTGGGTTTTTGAAATTGTGCATTTGGATATGGCGACAATCAATGCACAAAATAAATCATTTTAATGTTAATGTCACAAATGTTTAAGATGTGGAACTATTCAGATGGAGCTAAACTATGCATAAGTGCCCGAAAAAAAAAAAGGAAGCGGAACTTCTTTAGAATTCTGTAGTATTTGGGAGGAGATTTTGGGAATGGTGAATATTGAGGTTCTCCAATAATGACCGATTCGTCTGTTTTTATGCGAATGCGACGGCTGAATGACTGTGTAGAGATGAAGCACAAGTAGAGGCAAAGTGGAGATTTGCATAATCGAATGATTCCGAGCGAATGTTTAAGCTAACCGCCACTCCCGACAAATATTTTCATAAATCTGTCATCGGTGATTGTGCGGGGAGCGGCATTGAGAATGTTTGAATATTTGAATCGATGGCAAACAGAGAACAAAACAAGTTACAGGCATTTCATTGTCATATTCTAAAATTAAAATTTACAAATATAATTAACATTCATGTTTTATATATTTCCATACTCGTAGTATTAATTAAGTTTTAATTCTTGATGAATATTTATGGTGTGTGTAAGGTGAATCTAACTTGCACGAGTTTAGAACCTTCATAGTTTTTGTTCCTGTTCAGTCTATGATATTTTCTCCAGGTAAACATATCATGAATATTTCGCGTAAAATAACTGGACAACCAAAATTTCCATTGAAAAATGGGCGTTAAAACGTGATTTCTTTAGGTTTTGTATTAATGTTTGGTGCTTTCTAATTCTAACTAACAACTTTCTAATATTTGCGATGTTCGGGTTTTAATTATTTATAGTAGTGACAGTGCTGGAAATAAGTGCAAGAATGAAAAGGGTCTACCCTTTCAAGTATAATAACGGTTAGTAAACAGTAAACGTTATTTACCAACGATAAAACAAATTGTTTATGACAATATTTTTGCTTCACTTCTTCGATAAGACATAAACAGAAAACATTATAAATCGTTTAGCGTCTAGTAATACGTCTTTTTTCTATCGATACACTCGACTAGATTCACTCGGAAGCTCAGAAAATAGCAGAGTACTGGGATGTTCTCCTACTAAAAACAAAGACAGCATGATTCTAAAACATCAAGAAAAGCGTATCCTGTTCACATGATTGCAACGCTTCAGGGCATCTACACCATTCTGAAACAAAATTGCAACCTTTTCGTACTTTTTACTCCCTTAATAGCATTCCCAAAACTGAGATGCTACCATATTTGAACTGATTTACGCTGCAAATTGCTTATTTACTTTGATATATCTGGTATTATTAAGCATTTCATAGTTTAGTATTTGATAACTATAATCAAATAGAGTCCAAAAAGAAGAAATTGGGTTGATGTACTAGGACAGATTTTTCTCACCCTCGCTGAGAAAGTCGGAGGCACGATATTAAAGCGAATGAACAAACTGGCAGATTTTGCCTCTTAATGGAATTGTGTGGATAGATTAAATGCAGGATATAAGTTTTCCTCTGCTGCATATGACCAATCTACTGTCTTTTCTTGTGTCATTGTCAGTCCTTAAATAATGATAGAAAAGGGCTGTCGTATTGTTTAACTACCAATAAGTCTACCAGAAGCACTAAGAGAAAATAAGCTTATTATTTCCTTATTTGTCCCAGTCTTTACTTAGATTCCCGGGAACCTAAAGATATTTATTGATTGCTATCAGGGATAATGGTGCAAGAAAATGAAGTAATAAAGGGTAATCTCTTTTGGGGCTTATATTTACCTACATTTGTCACCACAATTGCGAATATTTTGCTTCTATTGTTATAATATTATTTTATATTTGCCTACAAAATTACCTTTGGAATCAATTTCAATAAAGATATAACCTCATTTCTTGTACTCCGCTTTAGCTCTGCTATTTCTGCTGCTATTGTATGTTGCTAGTAGCTGCTGTGCTTATAGAGTTAGTTGATAAGGTGTTTTACATGTTTATTGGTTTGGAAGCGGGCACCCATTTAAAAGCGCCCACGGCGTTCTGCTTTCTGCTCCCTGCTCCCTGCCAGCAACAACCCTCCCAAGCACAAAATGCGCAGAAGAGAACAGCATGCACTTCCAGCTTGTATGTTGACACCGCCAGCACTGTTTGGAACTTTTAATGCACAATTAAAATACGGTTTTGTGTACCAAAATACGGAACTGTGGCCACCAAGGAAAGTTAAGCAAGTAATGACATTATTGTTGGTGCGGTAATTGAATTCGCACTGCTTTGGGGTATGAATTAATGTGACGGGTATGAAGTAAAAAAGTGGAAACAAGTCGAATGGACACAGCGCCATGAAACATTTTATGTTAAGGACAAAGTTTTAGTGTGGTCAATGAGTTTTCTTAGTCTGTTTGTGATGTTTTTCATTTTTGTGTTGCCTTGGCGCGAGAAAAGTCAATATGCAATATTGCAGTGTATCTTGAGAGAGTGGCCGCACATATTTCCTGCTTTCAATTTTCCTTATTCTCCCCTCAAGGAGATTCTGCGCTGAATCTTTGCAATCTTTGCATGCCCGTCGGCCGGCACATATTGCCCACGAATGGGAAATATGAAAAATAGCAAGCATTTTCCTTTTTCTATCAAGGTAAACCTCCTGAGACATTTTGACCCACAATAAACTATGAACCAAATCTTGGGATATCTTTGAAAAACATAGTATACTTTACAATAGATTCCACTAATTACACATACCTGAAGTAATCTATTCAAATCCAGCAATCACGTCCGTGCAAAACGCGCTCTTCTCATATTAATTTCCCCAATTACGCTGCAGTAGTTGCGACGGCACTACACCTTTGCAGCACATCTTCCTTCCGCGAGTAGTTTAAAGTGGTTGAGCTCAAGACACTTCTGTTCCGGCGGCGAAGGTGCCATCCGCAGGAAGCCGCGAAGCACGCTCGCGGTAATAAAGTAATGCGAGCGCCACTTACTATGCTAATTGCTGAGATATGAACAATTAGTCGTGGCGCGCTAAACCGCGCACAAGCTTGGAATATTCAAGCAGGCGCCATTTTCCACCAGGCGCCATCTTGCATGCAGATGATGCCTTTTATTATTATTACTCATAATATTACTAATTACTGCATTACAAACTCTCAGAACCAAGGAAGCAAATTGGAAATGTTTGACTTCCGTAATAGAAACTCCGTTTAAATTATTAGTTGCTGAATTTCTGCAGGCTTCATCATGATTTATAGTGCAGTGGATTAAGATTACCTAATTACATTAATTATTTAAATGAGATAGCATTGGAATGATGAATTTCTTAATGAAAAAATACAATTTTTTTTACTTTATCTCACACTTCTTCAAGTTTTTGGGTTACAAGTTAATTTATTTACGGAGGAAGGGTGCGATTACTACAAGTAGAAAGGGTGTCGTTATAGTCTTGAGACGCTGCGTAATTAAGCATCTCATCTTAATTAGTAAATCTGCAGAGTGTGGCTTATAAGTATGATAGCAACCTGTGCGCTTGCAGTGAATTTTGCTTAGTTTTTTAGAATCAAAGAATTTTCTGTTATCTTTAACATTTCTAGCATTATTTCATTTATTTAAAATGTTTGAATGTTTGACCCTACTTGTGCTACTTTCCAAGGGTGCATATTTTAGATCCGCATCCCTCCTGCCACCCCACCATACATATGTATATATCTACAAATTGATTTGTCACACTCGGATGCAGCTCACATAATCAACTGATTCCCTTACTCGCCTCCCTTCTCTCTTTTTAATATCCCGTCTTCAACTGCCTCTCTCATTTCGTTCATTCTTTAAACGCTTTCAAACACCCTCCAGCCGCAATGCCTAAATGCTGATGACTATCAACGACTCTCAATTATTTCATTCGGCTTAAAACATTTCCTTGTTGCCGCAGACAGACAGGCAACCATTGCTTATGATCATCCTGATCATCTTGATCAGGGGGCTTGCGGTTCAAAGTAGGGTTGAAGGCAGAAACACTAAATACAAGATAGAAAAGTGTTCTATCTCTAGTTAGCAGTGTGGCTAATAAATCTTCGGCACGTGATTGCGATCATATTTATTGTTTCTTATTCGCGCGTTGCGTTTTGGAGGAGTGTGCGATATGTGAGATTTTATCGGCTTTATTTCGAGGTTTTGTGTTTTTTTGTTGAAGGATATGCTAATTTTATGCTCGCGTAATTGCGGAGATTATGTTTTGTAGTTTATGCTTTGTTTGCGCGCTTGAAAATTGGGAAATTATTGTAACATTGTTGACACAAATTGATGAACCAATCTTTTCTTAAAGGTTTGTTGAAGTGTGATAATAACTCAGGGGTTAAAATTACTAGTATTGGGTTATTGAAACTGTAATTGTATCTGTTGCAACACTTCGTGTGCTTGATTTCGCAGTTATTTCAAAACTAATTTCGCAATTTCTCGGGAAAATATTGAAATTAAAATTCAACTATTTTCAATAAATCACACCTCTTGTTGTGCCCCCGCAAATATTCTCATCCATTGTTCTGATAACAATATCAATGTGTGCTCCCGCTCGCCACACATTGGGAAAAAGTATTGTCGCGCTGACGTTTGCACAAATTTTGCGACTGCGGCGGTTGGAGCCGGCTATTACAGTCGCACAACACGCGTTATTATCTGCTGTCGCCGCTCGACGGGTTTTAATAACTTCCGCGCGAATCGCGCGAGCGATAAATAACGCGTCGAATGATGCACACTCGTTCGCGCAACACAATTACGGGGGCGGCGGATGAAGCGGTTTTGTTTCCATGTTTCCATCGGTGGGCAATGCTAAACATTGTATGTGGTGATAATAGAGCGTATGTAAATGATGCGCGCTTTTGCGACGAATTATGGACCAATATTTCACGCATTTTCTACTTCCGCTGTTGGAGGAAATTTAGGAAACGGCATCAACGTTGTTCTTTGCCTCTGTACCAGTTATTACACAATAATTTCTTTCTTTTCAAATTTTGCATCATTGATTGTTAAGAGATTGCTATTGCTGTGTTTTCAATCAGTTCTACTTTCTTTTGTGGATATTTTACAATGTTCAGGTATTAAGGAAGCAAATTACGAATTTATGCAAATTGTGATCTATTCGGGTGGGTTGCGGGTCAGTTGATCTACGAGTGCTATTGAACGAAAGCACTCTCTCTCGTGCCCGCCGCTCGCGGAAAACGAAAACATGCCAGCGTCGGGCGGTGGCGGATGGCGCTCGCAAAGGAAACGCGATCATTAATTTTAAAGAGGACAATGGCGGCAGGAAAGCACATGTTAAGTTTAGTTTGTTAATTACGACGTCGCGCACAATGGCGTCCGTTCCGGGTTTCGTTCGTTGTTGCCACCGTCGCCGCCAACCGGCGACCGGAAACTTTCACCCAAACTAGTTCTACCACTTCCACCCGCAGAACTCATCATCTCTTTAAATAAACATTGCAAATTAGTGCAATACAATTTCAACAATTCAGTAAGTACGCAATTCTGATGAACTTTTCCTGCATCAGCGTCAGAAGATTTGCTTGTTTTTTCGGGAAAATGTGTAAAGTATCATTTTTAGTCTCTCGGCGCGTAAATCAAATCCTTTACCTTTTTCATTCACAAGAGACCTTGTTTTCACCAGTTCTTCGGCGCAAAAACAAACGAGCTGTAAATTTTTGGCTTGGCTCGCATTTCGTCGGGACGCTGCTTGACTCTGCTGCTTTTTTCTGTTTTAAAATATTCCCTACATAACGTAACTATCCACTTAGCCGGCGACCGACCCGACATATGTGACAACTCGCCATTCCGCTACGATGAATCACAAATTTAATCTCGCAAATGGATTCCGACCGCAGTACTGGGACATTTTGGGACGTGGTGGCGCTGTCGGCGCGCCGGCCATATTGCGCCCTGCACATAATTCATCCAATATCATATCCATATATCCCGTAATGTCTTCGCAAACAGTCGCGCAGCAAAAATCAGGGATAAGCTAAAGTGTGCTCATCTCATATGCGGGGACAATCGCCAAGACAATATGTCTCCCATGTCGTAAACAGCAAGGAAATCCTGATGGCCATGGTAGTGTATTCATAGAAACCAAGTTTTAAAACAAAACATACTATAATCTTAGCTTTAAAGCATCTGTAAATAGTTTTATCAGAATTTTCTTCTACTTACTTCTTTGGCAGTTTACAGTAATTTCTTTTTTTTTTCAAATTAGCTTAAAAAGCAGTGATCAATTTAATATCACTTTACCTACTTTATCTTCTTCCCACCACATTTCATCAATGCATTGTATTTTTTTTTCTACTTCTCTGCTTCACTTTTTTTGCCTCCCTGTTGACTGGAATCCACTGGATAACTGGATAAGTTGATATGGTACTTATCCCGCTCCGCCGTATTGCGTTGGGGGTCAATTTCCGTGCGGGTAATAAATCGTTGCTAAATTCTAGCGATCGCTAAATGCGCTCAACGTTTGTGCTTATTAAATATGTCTCGGTTTGTGTACTCCCTTTGCAAGGGTGGGATAATGCGGATGCGGTCGTATATTTTCATAAACTGTCATCAGCGAATTGAGGCGCTGAACTGGATTTATTTAATAATTATATTAAATCACCATCGATTCATTTCTTTCAATCAGCAAGAAGCAACGAAGGTTAACATTAATTTAATATTAATTTAAATCATTAGCAATATTTTGAATTGTTTTTAGATGGTATTTAAGAGAGTATGAGTAGTAATAGTAACTTTTACGTCCTGAAAGTTTTCTTGACCAATTTTTCTAAGTAGAAAAACACATAAAAAGTAAACGCTTTTCGATTGTTTTAGACGGCAATAAAAAAGACTTATTGCCTTCATAGAGAATGTATCAATCATACGGGGTGCGCAAATATATCAATTGTTTTTCTCTCGCGAGGAATTTCGACAATATCGCCATAAAGTTGTCATGAACGTAAAAGATGTGATTTACGGACTATATTCCCAGCATTTGTCCTGGACCATTTGACTGGTACATTTTGCACGTTTTAAGAGGAATTTCAATTTGTGTTAATTTAGTTTAGTTACATTTTTGATCATAAAAAGATATACTTGTAATGAAATATGTAAAGTTGTTAAACATTGCAACTGTTGCAAAATTCCACCATTCCATCTTGAATATTTTGAATTGAAAATGGGGCTTGTGCACACTGCTGCGGCGGTGGCATTCGGAAAGTCGCCAGGATGCGGCAGCCGAGGAATTTTGACTAATTGTTTGAGATTTCCATATGAATGAGATAATGAAATATGGTTACATTAATATGGACATACTCTGGGTTCTATATTATTTTAGTCATACTCTTATCAAACGCAATGCAAGTTTAGATCTCGAACAGAATAAATTCAAATGATTAATCTATTTTTTCTTGATTGTTTCAGATGTTCTAACATGTCCAAAGCAATGGCTGAGGTAAAAAAGGTAGGAAGCTTGTTACCAGATTATTTTGCTCTGCATTGTATTCTTCAAAAATGCGAATTGTAAGCAGTCCCGTACTGCTTACACCCCCATCGCGGGCATAATGACTACATTAGCATGACCCGTTGTATCTCTTATCTATCTGCATGTATGAGATTTTCGGGTTTTGCATAAAATGTGTCTCAGTGATATTCGTGACAGGTCGGAAGCAAACACGTTAAATAAGCAAATAACAGGAGGCAATACTAAATTGAACAAATATCAGAATTACAGATATAACAAATAATGTCTCAATGGTTTTTTACCGTCTATATTCTCTTGCAATTTGGTAGTAATATTTTCTGCCGTTTTTCATTGTTTGAGATTTTAATGTATCAATAAATATTTTCAATTGCATTGTGAACAATAAATGTGATAAATGTCCGAAAATTTATTGCTCACTGGGCATTTTTCAATGGACTTTGGAGGATATTGGTCAATAAAATTCATGATTTTCAAAGTAGACCAACTTCCACAGCAAATAACTTTCCAAAGAGTTACTCTGGTGCTATAAAGTTCAATGACATAGATTTTCCCTAAATTTAAATATCGACAATTTTAAGTTTTAAGAGGTATAAGAAAGGGTATTAGCTTTGAAGCACTCAAATGTTTAACTCAAATGAGGCGTAATTAATGCGATAACAAGAAAAAGCCACCCAGAATCATTTGTGGCGATTCATGTGTGGCTAACAAGTGTGACACACGTGCAATCCCTTCCTCGTTCTTCTCTTTACTTTTCCTACTTACGTTTGTAGCATTTTGTCTTTTCCATCCCTACTTACATTTATATTCTTGTTTGTCTGTCATATGTAAAATCCAATCATCACCGATGAAACAACTTTATGTGAATCTTTTGATTCGCGTCTCCGCATCGAATCGCATAGTTTCGCCTTGTTTGTTAAAGCACCCTTAGCAGAGTAGTCAGTTGTTGTTGGCACTGTTTGCAGTATTGTGGCGGCGAAGGCGCGACGAATTCGATTCCAGCGCGTGCCGGCACCGTGACACCGGATTACATGGGAGAACAGTAGAATATGTCCGCACACGCTGTGCATCCTTTGCATGAGATGCAGTTGGATGTTTAGGGGATGATGCGGATGTGGAAGTCATTGTTGGAGTGCAACCGTGGCGAATTCTTTCACTGTTGGAAGTGTGATGTCTAACTTTAGCTAGTGAAATGCTAATCGAGTAGAAAGTACTAATCGAATTGGAATAGCTCTTTATGTCAGCACCACGACCCTTAAGGTTATAATCATTTATAGCTGATTACATTTTGGATATGTGAATACAATTTAATTAGTTTTTCTCGTGATTTGAATAGTTTTCAATTCAAAAATTAATTTCTATCTGAATTGTTTCGTGTACAATTTAATGATTTATTTCACTATAGAGTGCAGGTTTCACTTTTTTGTGGATTCTCTTTTCTTCTTGATTCTTCCTGGTTGTATTACTTTATTTGCCGCTTGTGGTTGAAACCGCCTCCAGTACAGTGACGGCGACGTGCGCGTCCTGCGTCCTTATCGCGCGTTTGCGGCCCATTAATTTCAAATCATGTTAAAATGGAGGCACCCGCCCCTAGCACTGCCTGCTGCCGCCTCCAGTGCTTCCGACGCCTCGTTTCACCATTCACCACCTATTGTCTCGCTGGAGAGGGTTAAATAATTGAATCAAACTGCTCCTCTGTTTTCTTGTTTTTTCCAAGTTCTTGCGATTCAAATGATATTCGTTAAAAGTCACTTTTTTATTCAACCTTTTCTTTTTAATTTGAAAATGAATTTGGAGTATTTTAGAAGTTCAAATAGACCATTTCAATTAATTTGATACCATGTTGATAGAATGTAATTGATCTAGAAACAACCCGCATTGAATCTTCAAATCAAAATGATTCAATTTCTTTGAGTTATTCGTTGTTTATTTGTTGCAAGAATGTCTAATATTAAAAATTAAAGCTGTATAAAGGCAAACTTTGAAATTAAATTTAATAATCTAATAAAAAATTGAATCAAATGTATTGATTTAAATTTTATTGCTTCATTAATACGTACATAATTTAATAACATTAATATTGCACATGATCTTAGCCTAAATTAATCCCGAAATTATTTACAAACGATTTTATACAGCTTAACATGTTAGTGAATATCAACACTTATTACAGAAAAACAATAAATTCCTTAATTACATACAAATAATTACTTGTTAAACGCGGCAAACTTTTTCGTCTTACTCCCCGGCATTTCTGAATCGTTCGCCTTGTCTTGATGCGCGGTCATATGCCTAGTTAAATGATGTCTCTCTCTAAAACTCTCCGCACACACAGGACATTTCAATTTGTCCTCTCTTTTACGCTTGCCGTAGTCAGTCTGCTCATTCTTATGGTGTGACCGCATGTGATACACCAAATCCGAAGTCATTCTGAAGGAAATATTGCATTTGGCGCACACATTCTGTGCTGGTAGTGAAAGTGCGGCTAGAGAAGGGGGTAGCAGAGAGGATAGTAGGGCTGCAGCGGGGTTAGAGTGAGATTGATGATGTTGATTGATTGGTGGTTGAGCAGGTTGATGGTGAGGATGAGGATTAGAGTGGGGGTTTGACAAAGGTGGTTGATGATTAGAGGGATGTTGTTGCTGAACTTGGAGCTGCTGTTGAAGTTGATTCTGGACCTGGAGTTGACTTTGAGCTTGTGCCATTTTGATCATTTCTTGCGTCTGGAATTGATATCCAGGGTATCCGCTTAGACTTCCTGGGTAACTAAGGCCTGTTCTTATTTTATTAAAATTGTTCTGGAGCAATTCTGGGTTGGGGGCTTTGAGAATAAATGGGCTTTCAGTTGGGAATCCCTCAGGTATCTGTACAAATTGCCCTTGATATCCTTGATTCTTGAACATTACAGCTCCAGGTGACATTAGACCTGTTTGGAAATAACTTCTGGAAGCAATTGGAGGCGATGGGCTTAGAGAGTTTTGATAACTAGGGTCTGGGCTAATAGATAAGTTGGGCGACAGTCTTTCTTTAATGTTGACTTTAGTGAAGGCTGATTTTTGTCTTCGGTCATCATCGTTTGTCAACCTATTGGACTTTCCAATGCCTAGTTGTGGGTCACCAAATATCTGTTGCTTTTGTGTAGTGTAAAATTTCTGGGTTTGTAGTTTAATCAAGTCAATTTTAGGAGCGTCTACCTCGATCTCCTCATCTTCATCATCGGACTGACCTTGTGGTGATCCAGGTGGTGATGGTAGTTGCTCGTTGGTGACTTCGTAATTCGGAAATTGTGCTGACAATTTAGGAACTTTTAAGTTGCTGATATCTTTATGGTCTTTGATTTCTTTAAAATCAGGTGGAGAGTGACGTTGCTTTAGTTTCTCATCTGGAAGCATAAGGAATGCCACATCGAAGGACCTTTTTGTTTTAACTGGAAGTTGAAGTTGTGTAGTTTGCATTTCAAACACGTCTGATTTTATTTCCGGCTTTCTGTTCAGATTGTTAATGTCCATTGTCATCGTCACTACTTGCACACACTGCTATTCACTGATTTAACACTTTCTCCTTGCAACGATTCAACTTTTCCGCTCTTGAATTTTCCTTTTCGGGGTTCTTCTCAAACGCACTCGTCGACGGTCGGGAGCATAATGCGTGAAGCGCAGCATCAGCGACGGTCTAAATATTGTCGCGATTTGCGGGCGTCTCGTCCACACCCCCGATAGCTTGCAGTCAAGGGGTGCTTGCTTCTTGCCAACCAATCAGCCGCCGCGCGCTGGGTGGAGTCTGGCGGGAAATACGGTCGGCCAATACGCTTTTCAATGTTGCGATGTACCTGCGCGCTTTTCCCGGCTGGAAAACCATATTCACGACGGCCTCCCCGCCTGCAATGCCTGTGAAGGCAGCAAGACCATGAAGATCCCTTCTTCTTCTCGCCCTGCTATGCTACGATATGCTCGACGAGCATATAACAGTGCGGTGGTGATGTTATGTTCCCTGTTAATTATGGAAAAATGTGGAGAGCATGATGGGAAAGAAGTCACATGATAAATGACGCATTTTTCGATATTCATCGGGGGTTTTTAAGAGCTGAACTTATGTTGGGCATGTAATCATTAATCATTTTATTTGCAAATGTTAATTTGTTTTTAATCAATGCACTCGTGATTTTTCTCTTGGATTTAATCAAGTGTACATTTTTTAAGTGCAGAGAATGACAACTTATCATTAATCACAATAATAACAAATTTGATTTGATTTTTAGCTTATCGGAGCTAAAATACAATCAAATTGTTCGAATTTTAGGTGTTTTATTAAGGGATTACCATTGTTTAACAATGCATGTGCCTCTTTTGCGGTTTAGACCAGACTTGATCCGCTTGGTCTAGTTTGAGGCACATATGGTGGAAAGCTGTTTAATTGTGGTGCTCTGTGTTAGACCCCACATGTGCACATAGCCTCCCTGTGCATAAAAGGTCAAAGTCAGAAGAGGGACGAGGTTTTGATTTGACGTATTGTTAAGTGTTTATATTGATTTTTTTTTGTTTGAATACGGATTGGAGACTTTAAATTTAAATCAATTGTAAAATCTTGTTTATGTGCTGAAATATTTGATAGGTTTTACGCTTCTTGCATGTGCTTTGCCGTCTGTTTTGTTGAGTTAGGTTGAAATTATTACATTTCTTGCGCTTTTCAGGATGCACAAGAAGTCTGAATTTGAGCTGAATACGGGGATGCAATGTGAGGGTAAATGTGGATTGTATAGCCGTATAAATAGCTTTCGACAGGTCTCTTGGGTGTGCACATAATACCACTCGTCCATATGTTGTGCACAATGGGCTGGTACAACCCCCAGGACCCACTTCGTGTGTTGGAACATATTTTGCATTTGGTAATTATTGATTAATTTCGATACCATGCCAATAGTTTCCTTGAATCTGCTTGAAAACCTAGACACTAGATACAAATATAATTTCAGTGCATTTGAATTCAATAGCTATTTACTATTTAGCTACTAAATTTATAAATTATGCTGGGTGGTGGCATCTATTTCTATTGTCTCATGTGCGTATTTAAAATAAGTCAGCCTTTTCCTTTCCTTTCGGTAAATTAATTCCGAACCGGTGCCATGTGTCGCAAAGTTACGTCGCAATTGCTCTCAAGCACTTGCAATATGTCGCGGTGGTTGTTTTTTGGCTTGCCAGGCATGTGCGTCACTAAACGTGATGTTTCCAACTCTAAAGCCCTCATCCTCATCACTGCACCACCATGTGTAATCCCGATGAATAGTTTCGAATGCGAATCGTATAACCTGCACATATGTTCACTTGCGCCCCGATTGAAATGACTGTAGGTAATTCTGGTTCCTAGTGGACTGTACTGAATGTACCCTCCACTAGCAACAACCTGAATGTATGTTGAATGCCTCAAAGCTACCCTACCATATTCGAACAACCCGACCAGGCCTGGGGTGGTCATGATAGACTTGGCATACTCACAGATTTAGGTCTCTTCATTAGCACAGAACGTATTTTATTTGGCAAGTGGTAATAAGTTGTACAGGGTGGCATGGAAAATTTTATATAATACGAATATTTGATTGAAGCGAAGTTTTTTCTTAATTTGGGGCATCCAAACATTAAGGTATTCAATCATTAATGTGCGTCAATGAGGGTAGAAGCGTCTTATTTTTTTTTATTTTTTATTTTTATTTTTATTGTTATATTGTTGTATATTTTAGTTTTTAAACCTAAGAATTTTGCAAGTAATTTAAACATTTTGTGATTACTTTGTATGATAATCCCTTTCTGCAATTTAGTTTATATCATATTCAATACGCGTTGCACTCGTTTGCACTCATAGTCACTTGATTATTTGCCCCAGGAATTCAGGATGATGCCACCACCATTGGAGGTGGCCCAAGGGCGCAACGTAAATGGATACGCGTCTTCTTCAAAGAGCGTGCCATATGTCGCTATAGAAGACCTGCAGTGGATGCTGCCAGATGGAACAGATGGCCGCTATACCCCACAAGGGGGTGGCTTGCACTTCGAAAAGTCATTAGAGATATTGAAAATTACTATTCATACGTTTCATACCAGCAACAGAGCAACCTGTCAGAAGATTTTCAAAACATTCTCTATCATGAAACTAAATCTTTTTTATAATTCTTTGATTTTCTAGCTTTATTTGTCTTTAACTTTGGATTTAATTTATTTCAATGTAGTTTGATTCTTTTTCTGTAACGTCCGTGATTGATCACATCTAGGTCGTTCAGGTCACATGTGCTTATAATTGCCATCAGGTCCCTAGAGGACTTCAGGCAACATTTTCATGCGGATGGTGCACAAGTTAAATTGTAGTTACATTTTCATTTCTTGTCTCTTCGGTTTCTTGCTGCTTTTTCATCAATTTTGCTGCAAAAGTTCAATCAACCTTGAATGCTACCACATTCGGGAATTAAATCGACACAATTGACGAGCAATAAGTAATCGTGAAGTGGAGTGTCTTTCTTGAAATAGAAATAGACTGGGAAGATGTTAAGATTAATTGCATTTAAGTTTTTCTCTAACTGGTGTGCAGTTGATCCAGTACACTTTGCGTTTGATAAATTCTTAAAATCTAGTTTAAAGCATCAATCAATCAATTAAATTCTAGCTATGTGATTAATCGTAGCTTTTATGATGAATTTAACGTTTATTTCAAGTAGATTGATTGTTTGTGTTTATTTTCTGAACGTATTTTTGCGTCCCCACGTTGCCAAGAACTCCCCAAAATGACAGGAAACCGGATAAGTCACAAATGAAAATCCCCACAATGCGAATTAGCCAGCAAGAATATTTTTATGGAGCTATTTAACATTTTAATTCTTCCTGTTCTTTACAGTCTTTCTTTCCTCTCATCTTTTATGCTCAAACATCTTCTCATGTTCGCTCAACTTTTATATTTCCTTGGTCTTAAACTTTGACATGTCAGAAATATTAGGAAGTAGGTTCATATTAAATTATTATAGTTATCTATCTTTTGCCGATTAAAAGTTTATGTTTTTTTGCAGAGTATTGAAATCAAAACTCAATCATAAATAAAATTCGGCCGGAAACAGATGAAAACTTGCGATTTTCACAAGGTAGTCACGTTTTTCCTGTGTGGAACTTTAAAGAGCTTTAGGTAATGGATACGATTGGATTCCGGGCAATATATTATCCTTTGGAATGGAAATTTTTGGATAATTACGCTTGGAATGCGCGGAACATGAGCGAACGGAAGGTAAAATGGAAAACAGAAGTTTTGTAAATTATGAAAAACCATCCAGGATGGTCGAGTATATTGGGTGTTAGTAACGACAATCAGTTTGTCCACCAAAATTTTAATATTGTTTTTTATAATTAGTCATACCAAGCATCTAATTAGAATAAAATGATTGGAAATTTATGCAAAGTTATGTTTGGTTTTATTCTATTGAATTTTGTTGGTTGGAAATTGCTTTCTACCCTGTGTGCAACAAACTTCTCACAAAAATTCATGAAAATGCTTCTCCAGTATGCTTGCAAGCACAAGAAAACTATGAATATCGCAAACGACGACGATGAGGACGACGTTATTCCTAGTGTTATGCGTTATGGTGCGGCGAGAAGATGGCGGCATCGGTGGCAGCGGCGGCTGCGACGAAGAACTCGCGCATTTGCATACGCTGCCGCTTTATGCTAATGCCGTGCGCCGTGCCACGTGATTTATTGTTATTTTTATTCGATTCGCAAAATTATTATATGGACTGTATCCGTATGGATGGAAATCATATTTTATGCGGCGCCCTCTTTCGACTCTTGCGCGCTTGATTCACGCTATCGAACAATTTTTCCTGCGTGGAAAACATCAGAAGAAATGCAACACAGCATCCTGATTTTTATTGCCGTGATTTTTATATGTTTAAAAGTAAAGAATTTTGGTGTTATTATTACTTTTGTTTAAGCAGGCATTGAAAAAAGGGAATTTATTTAAAAGTATTTAAAAAGTTGTTTAGGGTTGGAGGTTCGCTACTGATTAAAATTTAATATGCTTTCGACGCGATTTCCACGCTGTTAATCCGTTTTTGATGCGCCGATGTGTGTGACAAAACACTTGTCCGCCGTCTTTTTTTGCCACCACCGCGCAAACTTAATTTTCCGCTCCCGTGCGCTGAGCCCGGGCGACAAGGCGAAGACCGGGACGCGGATTACGACACGACGCGGAGAGGCGCTTAAAAAATGCCTGCGCAAATCTGTCGCTGGGGAATTCAACATTTGTCACAGATTATTTATACTGCGATGCGTCCACTTGTTCCCGACCACAACACGACATACATTGTTTGGTGCTCTCCAATATTCTGGCATAGGGGGTGGAAGTGGGACGGAGGAATTGTTTTGTCATTGCTCATTTTCGTATTCTTTTATTCCCCAGTAACATATCACTTTTTTATGGGCATTATTATCAGTAGCAACGATCATCAAATTTCTACCCTAATCATATTTTTGGAACAAGGCGTGGTAATGTTTAACTTTCATCTTTTTTACACTGAGGACTTTAAATTCAAGTAAAAGAGTTCCAAGGAAATTCAGAAACATTGCACATTCAAAGATATTCCTTATTTTTAGCCTCTCGGCAAAGGGAAGAAAAAATATCTTCTTTTCTAAGATGTAGATGAATAGATTCCACACTTGGGAATGACGAGTGAAAATTATTATTGAAACGTAACACTTTGAGGGTGCCAAAATCGGCATGTTATATTCATAAGGCTGAATGTGTGGTGGGAATGGGGGGTGGCGGCAATCGTACCATCGACCTAACGGACGCTCGTAAAACATAAAAGACGCCACAAAACATGGACCTTCTTCCTTAAGGCAACGTCTGCTGTTGGTTGGACAACGGTTTGATTCACAATTTGCATTCAAGTATTCCGGTGGTCACATCAAAGTTAAACGCGTAAAATCACTGAAAATTGGGGATCAAACAATTTGTACTATCGTAAAATAACAAACGGACTTTGAAAAAACAAGCAAACAAGGAATAGAACCCGTAAATTTTCAAAGCTAACGGTAGAAATTTAGAAAGGACAACTCTTAGTTTAAAGCTGGGTGCTCCAAAGTGATCCAATCACACGGTCTAAATATTATTCCGATTATTCCCGTTTTGATTAACAACCCACACCCGAAATTAATCTCTGTTCGCAATATAATTGCACCTGTCCTGTCGCCGCATCTGGATACGATTACAATCTCTGACTAATATGTTGATACTTGGAATATTGAGAAGGATTCTGATCACATATCTACTGCCGCAAAAGTAAACTCTTATAATTTTCATATTTATAACTTCCTGGTATTGATTTTATTTATTTTGCTGCAAAATGATTTAATCAAACTCTTAAATTTTGCAATTTTTCAATAACAACCAAAATAACATGCAAAATCCTTCTAAAAGTGACAAAAAACATTGTTGTAAAATTTAATTTTCTGATATTTTGTTGGTAGCTACCTATATAACACCCTAATTCCGCATGTTTGCTGCTCTGGTCCTGTTGGGGTCGTGTCGTGGTAACTAACCCCCGATCATATTCTAGACCTAGTCCGCTTTGCGCTCTTTGAATAATCCACGTCGCGGCCGCATTGTGGTTACAAAGCGGATCACGATGCCGCCGCCGTTGGCACCGGGAGCATAGATTAATGGTTACCCAATATGACGTCATGCTAATTTTAATTTATTGCCGCGCGTTTCTTCTGTTCGCACGCGTGGCGCTAATAGCTTGCGATTATCGGGATTATGCGATGCGCAAAGGGCAAAAACTCGAGTTGGAGCGATTTATCGGTGTCATCAACTCCACTCTAAGTTAAAATTCATTTGCATCACTTCATTAGCGCTTAAAATGCATTTTTAAACTAAAATCTGAATTATGGACTAGTTTTATCTTATTTCATGTAGGATTTTGTTTTAATATCATGTAGCGTGGAATTTGTTCAACTTTATTATCTCCGGACATAAAAGAATTACAACTCTTTTGGTCGATTGCGAACGGAACGGAATTAATATTCGCTCATTGTGGCACATAAATCAAATCGCAACGCGCCACACGCCTGGTATCTCGGCATTGTTCTCGCCCTCGAAGCGCGAGTGGCAAAGGGTTTTTGGTAATTAAGTTAATGGTCTCGAAACAAGATTGCGTTCGGTTAGCACAGTTCAACTGCTTCGTTCCACTGATAAAATTGTTTCTTTATCTGCGAAACAGCGAATAGTTTAACACGCCGCGCATCCGTAATTCCGGTTGTGCTCGCAACCCCCGGCCGATTAAATATTTCATTTTCTTTTAATGTTATCGCTTATGATACCTACTTAAGCATTAAGTCGCGGCTATTAAGCCAAGCAGCGGGTATTTTTTAACGCTGAATGGCGCTTTGTCCTTAAGACTCCCAGTTAATTCACTCGCTGCGCGGAAGCGGTGCAAAAAGTCGGAAAAGTGTGCGATAAAGTCGTAAAAAATGAGGGAATATTGTGCGGCAAATCAGGAAGAAAAGAAACACATTTTTCTAAGTCATTTTAGACAATTACTTCAATATTTTAATGCAAACACATTAAAATATTTTTTAGAAATCATATACATGTGTATTTACTACTTCAAAGTTTGTTTACATGACATTTAGTTAGTCCCAAATCATATTTGTGCAATTAGCAGGTATTTAAAAGATTGTCATCCTCAATTTGCACCTGATTACATCATTTATTCCACACACATCGCGTTTGGGTCCACTTGAATCGCCCCCAAACTTCGCAAATGTGTTCATTTATTATGCCGGGGACAACAGATGACTGGCTAAACTTGTGGCAAGCCCTCCAGCTTCACTTCCTCTTTTCCCAACGTTTTCACTTCGCATCAATTCGGAATTTCACGCAAAGTCGAATAGTTTTGCACCACAATCACGTGCGATTAAAACTCTTCTTGAGTATCTATCAGACCGTCGGGGATTTTCAGTCTGTAAGCTGTTTTTTGGGTATGGAAACCGTCAGCTGCATTTGTGCGCCATGGTGGAGAAGTTGCAGGAGTATAAATCTGATCACATTTTCTGATTGGAGCAAGAATACTCGGAAGGATGACTTAAACCAAGACCCGGTTTAATTCGCTGCCGACCCTAAAAGCTCTTAAAGTTATCATCATTTCGTGTGAATGTGAATCTGCGAATGAGATTTTCAAATATTTTTTAAATCACTGCCATAAACGCAGATAACGAAAATATTGTCTTGGAAGTGAGTCTCAACTATGTAAGGATGTAAAGTAAAATGATAAACAAGTCTCAATGATACACTTTAATCAAACTCAATGGAAAACTACACTTTGACAATAAATATTTTCGAAAATATTTATGCTCATAGTTGTGTCAATTCTTTGTCTGAATCTCTATTTTTACAGTAACTTGTTGGTTTTTCTAAATTTTTTGGCCGCCTGCCACGAGGGAACAAAGCTGGCCAGAATACATTTCCTCCCATCTTGGTCGTAGCAGCCATGGTAGCATACTGAAACTGAAACGTTGAGGCGGGCTGCAGCCGCCAGCACAGCATGAGGGCGAAGAAAATCGGATTGCGTGTTATCTTTTTTGCCATTCGCGATTATGGCGGCGTCTGCGTCGCGCGGTCAGCAATAAATTACGCTCCGGCAAGTCGAAGTTGATTTCCACCGCAAGTTCGCCAAAGCCGCCGCCGCGCTGATGGGCTCCATTCTCGCGCCGCTGGGGAAAATTTATCGTCGTAAAATTCGTGCGCTGGTATTATTTCACGTCTCGTCCGCCTTCCAATTGTGAGCTGGGTGGGATTTTAATGTGAGCATAAAATTTTGAATCAAATGTTTGTTCTTTTCAAGAAAATAAACCCAAACACTAACTTCTTGTTCACGTCTTTCTTGCGTTAATTTTGTAGATCAGTGGTATTGGTTTCAAATTTTTTAATTCTAGTACTGCTTTAGTATATTCATTAAAGAATCCAATGCGTCCAAAGTTAGGTGATATTTGCGAATATTTTACAATCTGTAATTGTATGTGCTTAGTACCGGCTGAGAAACAATACTATTAAAAAATATTCCCTTTTTTCATACGTCCTTACTCTTCTCTTTGCCCTTTTCTTTATTTCGTTTCGGGGAAGCTTTCAAATCTTATGACGTGTCCGACGTTTTATGTCGAGTGTCGTCAAGTAATGAAATTGGCGATATCAACGATGATCGCGCGACACTAACAAAGTTTTGTGCCCGAACGGAAAAGAAATCCCCATGGCAATTTGTTATCGAAGGTGGCGGATCGCAATTCTATTACGCGCACGGCCCGAGTGGACGGACATACAGTTATTTTATGGACTGTCATATTGCACAAGGGAGAGCAAAGTACATTCGAGTACATTCAATATCGTTTCATCGCCAAATTTGGTGGAGTTATGATCAAATTTTCGAACATTTTCACATCTTCTATGTCACACATTTAAAAAAGTTTCTATTTTTTTAAGTAAATTATTCTTGAATTTTAATACAAACGTTTTTATTTTTCAATTGAACAGGAATTCATCAAAACAAATAACCTTTCACAACAAAAATTGTATGTTTAAAATTTTAAAAGAAATAATTCAACTACGGCCAACTTCATTTGGGGTTGAATACTATCTAAGTTACCGTACTTTTAGGACTCAACTTTGAGCTTTTTCTTGTTATAACCCTGACTATAAGATGGCGCTAACTACTCGAAAACGTTCAACTCTTTATTACTCCGGATCGTCTACATGTTTGATCATCACTTTAATGCTTTTGGAATGTTGCTCAATTCCTGGAATATGAAGCGCTGGCTGCTCCTTGAATAAATCTAAATAATCCATTGCGCAAAATTCTCTATATCCCGCATTGTATGCTGCTTTTTGTGACAATGCAGAAGTAAAAAATGTGCTTGTCACTTTAATACCAATACTTTTACACAAAGGCATCCTGCAATATTGTTTAATTTCAAATCACGTATTTCTTCCTATATTCCATACAAACCTTGCACGTAATATTTGTTCTGCTAATCCTTCGCCTCTAAATTTAGGCTTAACAAACAATCCTATCGCGCGCAGGCATTTGTCAATTCCAAACTCTTCGTAAACATTTCTTTTTACTTCCAAAAGCTCGAATACCCGTATCATAAAAGGAAGAAACCATCCTTTTGATTCAAAGTCGTCTTGTTCATCTTTCTCAGTGATGAAAAGCACATTGAAACCAGCAAGTTTTACTACATTATTATCGTTGGTCAAACAGACAAGACTGATCTTCTCACGTAATACTTCATGTTGGAATTCGCGTATTTCTGATGTACTGATTTCATCTGTATAACCTTCTAGATAATATTAAATTTTTAATTAGTTTTTACTTGGCCTTGTTTAAATTTGTCTCTGTATGTGGCATACTTTTGTACTTAGATATTGGTTCCTCCAGTGGAAATTTCTCCGTTATGTCTTTAACAATCTCATCAAAAAACTCTTCAGTTGCATCTTGAATCCAATAATTTCTTGGGTCACATCCATTCTTTGGTTTGCCTTTAAATGTTACGTATGTTTTGGGAAATCCACGTGCCTCCAATTCTTCCACAGTATTTAATCCATACATTTTAGTATTTACTTTGATTCAAGTTAAACTTACGTAATTTGTTTGGAATCAAGACCAACCACGCGCACGGACGACGAAAAGATTACTGGCTGCATTCAAACACAGCATTCAATGTCGTGAAAGTGAGTGCGGTGGCAAACAAAAAAACATGTTGCCGGTATCTAGTATCTGATTGTTCAATGTCGCAATTCGCAGTTAGAAACGAAAATGGATTGCGGAATAAATGATTTCGTATTAAGCTTTACGATTCCAATTGCACGTAATTTAATTACAAAATGCAGATGGCGTGCGCTCTAAATAACTAAGTTGTTATTTGCTAAATGAAAATGCGCATAATAATTTCATCTATTATATTCCTATTTCATGCAGTTGGAAATGGCAACTTGTAAATATGTTTAAATTGGCTTTATTGGAAATAATACAGCGTTAAAAACCTACTATTAGGTAAGACAAAGACTAGAGAAATCAATTGCCCAGGAGTGGGATGGGATGATTACTAATTGCAGCGTTTGGTGCTAAAACGAACGCGCATTAGATAAGTTGGCAATTTTGGCCCGCGCGCGTCGCTAGGTAAGCCAGATACCAAGCCAGATGCACAGGTTGTTATTGTTTTTATTCGGCGAATAAACTGCACTTATCAGTTGCACATCACCCATCGGAAGATGCACGCGCATTTCTCATGTTCAAAATACCTTATTAAAACAACTCGGTTAAATGCAAAATTCTTTGCACGAATTGAATAGTTCTTTGCAACGCTTGCTAATAGTTTTCTGTGTTTCATTGCGTATTATAGAATATCATTTAGTGTATTTATGGATTAAACACTACTCTCTTCAATCAGGAATCAACCGCGTAGGATAATAAAGGCCCGAGGTCATGATTCATTGTATTTCTGTTGCTTTTAAAGTCACCGCGTGTTTAAGAATTCTGCTGCACTGTGGTATTAGACTGTGTGTAACTTGCTGCTTTGAAACGTTTTATATTTTAAACACTAAGAGCCTAAATTCACCAGATATGCCAGGTAAGCCCGGTATTCAGCGAGATGCTTTGTGTTATTGTTTATTTTACACCTTATCCATCGGACGATGCACGTGCGTCAAATTGATTAAATAGTTGTGACATAATACTATTAGTTAATGCTGTTTTCTGTATGCGTAATAAATAATAAATACACAAATCAATTGGCTACTTTAATGCAAGTGAAAATTATTCAGTGTTATGTCGCATGATAGTGGTGACAATTTACTGCAATTTGGCATTAAAGGACAAGATTTGCAACCAGGAATTAATCAGCGATTGCTTATTAAGGCTAGTGATCACTATTTATTATACGTTTATTATTTTATTTATTTCCATGTGCGTGGAAGCATTGATTTAGCTTTTCTGAAACGTTTTTCATCGTAATTTCCAAATGTGAAAAGCCTGCGATGAAGCTGTAGTTGAAATAAACATTAGTAGTTTAATTTTCTTAACATTGTATGTTATCACACATATTACGTTTTGCTTTACATCATTAAAATTATGTCTCAGGTAACTATCGGGCAACCACAACTTTTTATCCCTAAATAATTATCTTTACTTTTAACGAATTTCATTTTCAGTAAATGCCGGGCATCAATGATTTTCTTGACATCGAACTTGGTGTCCAGTATGCTCTTCAGAATACTTTATTTCAAAACTACCATAATATTTAAATAAGAAATAACTTTGCGATTAATGCTTGTATTTATGTTGTTTTTTTTTCCATTTCCTTAATGGCTTATTGTTATTTAGTTACTATCGTGTGTCTGACATGTGCTTTATGGCGCCGAATCAAAAGTTTTGACTTATATTGTGACAAAAATAATAAAGGGACAAATCGTTTTTCTTCTTCAATAAATTAATGCCTTAATTAAAATAATCAAAACTATCGTATGTTGCACATCGTGTACTAGTCTGGCGCACGATTAGAAATGTTGATTCATGATGCATAATTAAGAACAAGATACTAATATATTAATTACTGGTAAAGATACAAAGTACACAATAAACATATACTTAATACAAATTTATTCCTTATTCAACCAGGTGTTGTAGTTTAAAGAACATCATGGACTTAAAGCTGATGTGATAGAAATTGAAAATTTGCATTAATAGTGATTAAAATAAATTACATTGAAAACGATGAACAATTCAATCAGCTACCTGTTAATAGTCAACCGATATACCTCCTTTTACAGTTGCAATACAACGATGAGAGAATACAGAAAGGAAAGCAAGCAAGTTTTCACTGTGATTCGTCTACTTATAACTTATGATGAAATATCACACAGGTATGAGAAGGGTAGCTCTACGCGTTTGAAAGTTACGATGTAAAACGTTCCGGAGCAGCAAGTACACGCGATCCGACGACAAAGTTCAGCACTCTCCAAAATCACGTAGTGATTCCAAACACCACACAAACACAAAAAAATTCCCAAGTCGCACGTGAAAATCATCACTATGAACTGATGGAATACGGAAAACTTTCCATTCTCTCTATTATTTATTATGTGCAAACAAAGCACTGTAGAATAATCTAATTACATCCGAAAACAAACAAGTTCAAAAATTGTAGAAATATAGAGTAAATAATCTTCTTATTTATTCTTATTTCCTAGAACGATACCATCTCACGCTCGATGTGTAACTAAGCATAGAATAGGTGCAAAGCATATCGCAGTAGGTGCGACAAATTACAACAATAACAACCCGTGCATCTCGTTCGACTACAGTCTCACCTGATGACGTACGTAGACCAAAATTTGCCAACTTATCTAATGCGTGTTCGTTCTAGTACAAAAAAACAGTACATAGCATGTACATACAGTACATACATTTCTTCCACATTCATGTATAACTATTTTTCTTCTAATTAATTTTATTTCCAGCTATATAGCAGTTTTCCTGCAGCACGTTTTGAAAAGATAAATTTGATTTTGAATCAAATGTTACATACATCAAGAGATATCAATATTCTTGGCGCGTATACAGCGAAAAATCGAAATATTATCAAAATTTTCTAGAAGCGTACTTTAAGGCGCATTATCATCGACGTTACTACCCGTCTGCTACTGCTCTGAACAAAGGAGACAGAAAAAGTGGTGTTCTTATGTTATTTCGCACGTGCAGCGACGCCAAGCGCGGCTCAGCTTAAAAGGGCGACGCCTTAGGTTCAACGAAAGCATAATCGCCAGTTGCGTGGAGTGGCTGCTGCGAGTCTTTGAACTGCGATAGTGTAACACCGGTTGCGTAAGCTTCTACAACACAGCTCCAAAAAGTAAGTTTCGAACATTTTACTGCAGCACATGATTTTAGCTAATAGGTTTAATTTTAGGGCATTACAAATAATCTATGTTTAGTAGATTTAGCAATCTACATATTACATTACATTACAAGCTACATTTTGATCATAACAAGACTTTCCAATTAAAATGTTTAATTTGTCCCTTTTATTTCTACAAATATAGCAATTTTTTTAAGAGTCTTTTGTAAAGTAGTGTTTGGTTAGTTGCGATTTCTGCGTTGTGTCCAACGACACTGGCGACTTGATATTTAATTTATCAATTTTATTCCCTGAGATAAAGTAATGTTCTTAGCGCATGTATTGCAAAAAACACACACGTCTCACTTTGCTGGGTGCTGATGAGCTATACCATTGGCATTACAACCGGTCGACTACTTGGGTTAAAAACGTAGTTGGAGAACGTGGCGTTTTTACATTCATTCGTAAGCGTAGCGATGACGGGCCAACCTTACTTAGCTGAGCGAAGGCATTGTGGTCAATGAAAGCGAAACCAAGCGTAACATCCACGATGCAGTGTGAACAATAGGGGCGGGTGAACTGCGTTGGCTCAACAGTGTTTACCTGAGCCCCCAGCTACAAAACAGTTCCAAAAGTAAAATTTTGCCAATTTTGACCTCTGCTTTAAAGCACTTAGAATTTGTTATTACAAAGTAACATATTATAACAATATACGGCAACTTGTAGGATACAAAATGTCAATTAAATTTATAATTTGAAATATAGAAATTTAAAAAATATCTAAGTGGTCCTAATAATAATGTTCCTCTTAAGCGTTGGAGAAGTCTCGTCCATGACTTAACTTTTATTTAAAATCTATATGAAACGAGCTTTGTTTGATGTATTGAAAACACACTGTTTTTAGAGCCCTGTGATGGAGGAAACGTAGTGAAAACTCCATCCGCAATATATCCAAAGATGTCGCAGTCAGTGCCAGTAGCTGGCGGCGGCAGCTAGCGCAGCCGCGTTTGAAGGGCTCTCGCTGCATCCCACAACTAACATCGGGCAACATCCACCGCTGTCGCAGCATTGAAGCTCAGAAGCTGATTCGCGTCGGGGACCGCGCTGCCCGCCGAGGCACACATCGAGAGCGAGAGTGAGCCATCTCCCGCCGCCTCCACCGCCGTTCCAGCGTGCCGCGAGTGTGTGTGCCTGTCGTCGTCACGCAATCACCGACTCGTCCAGCTCGATCGCCTCGTCCGTTTCCCGCACATATCATCAATAACGATCAGCGCGCCTCGCTAGCCTTGCATTTATCGCATTCTCGCATTTCCACCTTCCACCAGGAGGCAGCTTGGACGAAGGCCCTATGCGACCCAACCCACGAGATTCGCGCGCGAATGCATGCAACAGTGGGGCTGCATACCCCTGCATCGCACGCGTTACCAAAACAAACACTTCCGGAACACTTTTGAATAACCAATAAATTCTAACGGCGGATGGACCATTTAAAACATCCCACAGTGCAAAGCATTGATCTATTCGAGCAAACCGACCCATCAAGTGCTAAACATTGATAAATAAGAATGGGTATCATCATCAATAACAATCTTAGACACAGTGTCCAACAATAACATTTCCGTTATAACCTTAAACTACTTTAATTGCTGACAATTTAACACAGATGGATATAATCAAGCCAAATCAAAATCGAAAGCGAATTCAAAACAATAAGGTACAACGGCACGAGACAATAATAACTGGATGTTGAATGTTTTTGTTATTCTTGATGTTGTTATTAATGTGGTTTGATGTTTTTAGTTACTAAAACTAACTACAATTACTTCCGTAAAGGACGTCATGTATCAATTTGTGTTTTTTATTTATTAACTTGTCGAGCAATGGTGTATTTCTGTAATTTAACTTCTCTTAATAAATAAATAGTAAATATGCCAACGACAAAGCAAGTGACTTTTGTACCTTTATTACTTACTTTACAGAGAATGTAAATAATTTTTAATATATATTAAACACACTTTCCATCTTTTCTTAATTGTTTAGTACTATATCCTCAAACTCAACCTGTGCTTTAATTATGCATGACATGTGTGTATCTTAAATTAATTTCGGTGTTTGGAATTTAGTTAGATAAAAAGCATGGTTGTTTAAAAAAAAATAATTATTAAAAATGCTGAAGTTGTTTTTAAAGCAAGCCAAGTGTTTGCATCCGCAAATTTATATGCAAACTATGAAAAATAGAAATTTTTTCTTACTTTCTTATTTAATGCCCGTTAATTAGCATATTGATTATTCACATATTTTTTTGCTACAGTAATTAATTTCATTACATTCAATATGTGTATTGAACATTTATTCGCTTATAAAATTATATGCATAATTTTTTGTTCTACCGTAAAGTTTGAAGCGGGGCATGCCAACTTTCTTTTTTTACCCGTTAATTCTTAAATTACCAAATATCATTTTTCTTAAAAGTGGAGCGTTAATTAATAAAAGGATAATTTTTGCATTGCTCTCGTTCCTAAAAAATCCTTATGCTGAATAGAGCAATGCACCAGGGATCTCATTTTCACTTTAAGCAATAGAAAAGCGACGAAGGCTGGCATAACGTTCGGAATGTCAAATTATTATCCCGTTTTCCCATCATGCAATCCTATCCACTCCTAGCTTGCTTCTTTGCCGCTCGTCGATGACGTCATTGCATGCCATGTTACATTCCGAGCCTGAATTTGTCCTGGGTTTTCCAAACAAACCAGAAAAAATTAAAAGAGAATGCTAAAAAGAATGCTACAAGCGCTACAATATGACAAACAAGGCAAAAACGAGCTGCGTTTAGAGAAGCAAATAAAAAAGTCAGACGTTCTTAACCTGCACAGTTAAGTTTTATCACAAAAGAGGAAAGTAAACTAAAAGTGGAATGATAACGATATAGAATGAGATATATCATACGGAATTGTCATTTTGAAAAAAAAAAATTATAAATAAATTATAAGATTAGGATTAGAAAGGGATGGTTTTGCACATAACTAAATGTATTTTCTAGATTTTATTTCAAATATGACAATTTTAATAATACTGTAAAGGTACGGAAACTGGTTTCTGTTTTTGAATGTTTCTAACAGCTTGCTATTCGTATGGGAAAAAAATTAAAACCTTGCAATATTTCAGGCATAATGAAAAACTTGAAAAAATTGTAAACTGAAGTTTTTTTTGTTAATTATGTACGTTGAGTTCCGTTCTTGTAAATATTAAATTTTATTTATATTTATGGATGGATAGTTTTGCAAACCGTGAACTAATTTAACAAAAAACTCCTGGCAGATAACGAATATCTAAATATGTGTGGCTGCATGGTAAATAATAGCGCTCGAAGATGTACTTTCTCTTGTATCTGTTATGATGCTCCATAGATTTACGAGCGCATGGGAAAATCGAATGAGCAGCAACAGCCAGAGAGGCGCAGCTCGCATCCAGATTACGCGCACAGGACGAGGTTGGAACGGAGGACGGGAATTTTCCCTGAACACATGCGTAAGAACGTATTTAATGCGCCATTTTCTTCAGAATACGCGAATATTTAGCACAGAAAGCGTAAAAGCTGAAAAAATATAGGAAGACGTTCAAAGACAGGTGAGCATAGGGTGAAATTTGAAAAGGAGGATGACCTATGATGTCGAGTTATTGGAATAAACTTTTGCTGCTTTAAATATCGAGGGGCAACACAGTTTAAATAATTTATGATATAAACTTGTAATTCCAATTAGTACACTCTCACTGAGAATGAAAATGATCAAATAGTTTTTACCTAAATGAAAACCAAATACAAAATGCTTTTTATTACCCCTTAACGTTTTAGTTTTCACCTACTCATTACTCAATGTTATGTTAAAGTCTAACACAATACAAAATCATTGACAAATTGACGTGTTTTAATTCTGTTGCGGAACAAGTTTATTTCAGTATACACCCTGGAAACGTACCCTGCAGGATAAAGTTTTAATTAATGTTATATACATTGATATTGCGCTAGGGGGTTTCTAGAAACCGCGAGCGCTTCGTCAACGTTTTGTGCGTGTTTGCAGTTTTCAATGTATAATACATAAACCCGCTGGAACGTCGTGTGTGGTGTATGCATTTAAAATGACGAGAATAACGAGGAAGCCACCCCAGTGGCATGCGCTAACGCCATCCGCGTTGCACACGGTATAAGCCATTTACAGAAATTGAAAAGAGCGAGGATTCAAAACCGAAGTTAAGATTTTGTTGCGTTAGACATTTTGTTATAATCTTTCTTAACCATATCCATTTGCATGCAGCGAAAATAATAAAATAATGAAGAATATCCCAAGATCCACGTTCTTCACGTTTTAGTATCCGATGTTTGCGGTTGTAAAGCGTCAGCAGAGCGTAACGAAAGCAATGTAAAACGAGCGGGCAAAAAGGCCATGTTTCATTTCGAAATCTCTGGCGGGCAGCGCGTGCTCAAATCGTCGTTGAGGAAAATTGAATTTTCCTCGTCTGTTGCCCCGAGCCTACTACGCGTGTGTTCGATCAGCCCGATGGTCGCCTTGCAGCCGCCCAAAGCCGTTCAAACATTACAGTGAGAAAGGCACACAACCACAAGCATACCCGTGTAATTGACTAAGGGATAACAATGCAAACTATGTTAGAGAATAAAACATATTTTTAATTAAATTGCGCTGCATTATTGATTGAATATCAAAGTGTTTGGAGAAAATACTGCCGACTGTATTTAGAAAATAAGAATCTAAATTACGATATCATAAATCAAAAGCAATTGTCTTGTTGTATGGATTTTTGTGCTAAAATTTTTAATTATAAATAAATAATATACAATATGACGTCATATTTGATAAATTTAGTAACACTTTATTGTTGTTTTTCACTTATGCTGGCTTGTAGCTGATGATTATAATCATAATGCATGAGTGACACACAGTTTACATAGCTCGTGCTGATTATATTAATAATAAATCGGAAAGGGTCGTCGAGTGCAATATCGATTGAAACGCCGCCTTCAGTTCTCACTCGGTGGTATGAATTGCCCAAGGCTAAGGTATTAATAGAACGTGCATAATTAGCTCACTTTAATGAGGGTGCACTTGAGCGAAATCGCGACTTAAATGTGATGAAATGTATTACATATCTAAAAAAAGTAGAGTTTCTAATGGTGGACGTAAAAGTTATATTAATGAAAAACATAAATTCTTTACAATAGCTAATTTGGACATGATTTTCATCTTTCGTCTTTTCGGGAAGGATTCTATCCTAACATCTAAAAACCATTCATTCACGATTGGCAATTGCAAGTCAAAGTTAGCGCATGAAATAGCATGAAATGATCGAAACAAAATAAACACTACTGTCCTGCATGCTTGTTGGCGGCGTGCCAAATGTTTGAAAAGCGTCGAATGGCTTGGACTCTGCCGCCGCCACACCGAATGGATTCAAAAACACATTCGAATCCGAATGTAAACCACGTAATACCAGTCGGTGTGAAGCGGCTTTCGCGTTTTACGAGTGCCTGCGTTTGCATATAACAAGCTGTTATTATGTGCTGTTTGATGTTATTATTATATATTGTACATGTTATTAGAGGATACATTATTAGACTACATTGGTCCGTATAAATACAGAATAATTGGTGCTAGTTTGTTGTGATTTGAATGAAATATGATGACATAAGTGTTAAAAAATCGCAAAATAATTTCATTAATTTGAAACTTTTACATTGTAGACACTGAAAATTGTCATACAAACTGAAATAAATCAATGTTTGTGAATTAATCAGAAATAAGCTAATTAGACTCGCCGGTGTACCAAGCAATATATTCATTCGTCACCTTTAAGGCAACCTAAATGAATTTAAAATTGTTCACACCTCAATAATGCAAAGCAATTCATGTGTTTAAAGCACATTCTGTTGTGTGCATGCGTGGCGATGGAGATTGCCTGTCTCGATTCATGTGTACTGACTATCCGACAGTCTAGATAACATCATACATAAATTGCTAGTAGATAACGCTGCAACCATAACGCAACACGACAAAACCAACAATGCATTTGAACATACAGAGGTGTCATATGGAAAGATGAAAAAGCAGGGATTGGTGAACAGGAAAAAAACACCCGCGGAAAATCAATACTCAATGAATTGTTGAACACTCAGCAAAAATTATAAAACGCGTTTTAGGATCCTGCCTACAGCGCTTATCAATTAATTAAATTTCCTTCACTGAATATTGGACATTGCGTTCATTTTATGTACATTGGAATGACTTTGTTGACTTTGCAACCAATCGTTTCCTGCTGTTTTCAAGCTCAGGTTGTCAAGACTTTCCACTTTCAAATGGCATCGCTATCAGCAGGTCAGGATAGTTCCGACTGCTTTGAGAAGTTCAACCCAGAGAAATATTTGATTCAGTGGGAAAAGACAAGGGTGCTTAAAGTGCGCCAAGCGACTAACAGATTTTAATTTCACTTGCTATCTCTGTCTGGCAGACGATACGAGACGTCTAGCCTGAGGTTTATTATTTTCTTTGAGATCCGGACGCAATTAAACATGAAAACTGTTAGAGTCGCAGTCCTTGAATCTCAGCACATGTATGACGATAGATTTCAAAGGGTCCAGTAGTTTTTGTAATTGAAACATATAAAGTAGAGAAAAGAGAATGTTAAAGCATATTTATTTCATTGATTTATTTTCGAAATTAATTAATGCAAGTAATGGAAATATTATTTATTAAAAAAAAAACAAATAAGTCTGTGATATCATATTATCATTTAATCTAAAAAATATAATTAATTTCAACGTAAACAATTTTTTATTAACGTCGTGGAATAATAAAATATAAAATAAAAATTGATTCGATTCAAATTCTGAATGATATGCTCGTTAATAATATAGCATAGCTTAACATGCTCAAAAACAAGACCTAACCGCGAGCACTAGATCAAAAGTGAATAAAAATCGTGGGAAATTGCAAGCGGTAAATTTTGCCATGCGGCCCTCGCTACGGTCTGTCATCATTTAAAATTCAAATCGTCAATGTGCAATCGAAAACGGTCTATTCTGTGCTAACAGGTCAATTTTCCGGCCCTTCCGGTACCACTAACACAATGCCATGTGCAAATTTTCCCATCAGAACATAATTTTGCATTGCAAGTGCAATAAGTAGCAATTTATCAGAAGCAACTTTGCACGCTATATTTACAGATACATTTATAAAGAATACTAAGGTTGAATATTTCTTTCAGGTGTGCTAAGTAAAGATTGTTGTCGGCGATAACGGGCGTGTATAGCGAGAAGAAGAAAAGACCGTCAAGCTGGCCCATCAATTCTGGTTTTCGTACCCGCCGCCGGGCGCGGGCGGCTCTACAAGCACCAAGGACAAGCAAACGCTCCCTCCTGACACGGACGAGAAGCGCCAGGCTTCCAAGGAGCAGCGGCAGCTCGACTACGACGCCGCCATTAAGGTAAACATTATCGCAAAACTCTGTACACACCTCACACAATCACACGCAGCCAATAATATAATTTCAACCTCAACAATATTAAAATCCGACAACAAATATCTTGACATAGAAGAAAATTTCATCGAATAATCTTCAAACCGCCACGGCGAATAATTTTAATCCTTTAACTTTCACCTATTGACGAGCATAGAGGCAGAATTTGCACCTCCCTCATTGACCACAAATGATATAAATTAACGAACACCATATCAAGTGTCAAGCGAAAGGCATCTTACTACAATTAAGTTGTTGTTCTACAAAGTGATAAATTTCATAAAATATTCATTACAATTCCACTTTTAACTGCATCGCTCAAGCGGAATTCTTCAACTTTGCAAACTTTCTTCTTTGTTCGTACGTAGAAAACCTTCAGATAAGGAAAGCGCGCTTAGGCAATGACTTTCCGGAAGTGTGCTGCAATGACGCAATGGTCGTAAAATGTTTACAACTCGTCGACAATAGTACCCTATCGAAAACTATGCAGAATACGCGTTTGAATTATTTTCATTCGTAGCATAGGTTCACTTCCGTTCCAAAAACAGTTGAGAGCAGCGAATAACAACGGAAAACAGTCAAGCGATGAGAGATAATACTGACGTAATGCGCTTACAAAACGGCACCGGGGCTACACTTAATCTAATAGCCTGTCGGCGCACACATTTGCATGCAATCAATCAAATTACGCTGCACTCGTCGCATTCAATCAAAGATGGTTAAAGCCAACGCCGTATGGTAATACATAATTCGAGAGAAATTGCAATTAAATCATCAACATTGTCGTAACCTCATTATAAATTAATGCAAACTTTCCGTAGTCGAACAGAAAAAGAAGTTTGTAAAATATAACCAAGCAGACTTTTTTGCACATACAGCGCAACTAATTGTTAATTAAAAAGAGTAATAATCTGTGCAAATTAAATGTAATCTAATTAAAATATTGATTATTTTGAATGCTATTAATCTCTTAAATACATAATTTAAATACAATTATTACACTCTAGGTGAATTGGTCTAAAATGGTTTTAACAGCGTGCAAATCTTTGTTGTATAGAATATCCGACTGGATGCTTGTTTTGAAGGATTGAAGTTAAGCATTGCTAAAATGTGTGGGTTCCTGCCATTTTCGATTAATACTTCTTAATTTTGGATAATTTTACGGGATAATTAAGTTTGTTGTTTTAAGCAAAAATCGGAATATTTGTTTTAATTTGCGCGCGTAAAATAATGCTAATTTAATGTCATTCATAAAAGTAAATCAATAATAAATGTTCCTTTAAGAAAAATGCGTATTTAAAGGAAATTATGTAAATTAGTAAAATATAGCTTTCTAATTCACATTTTTCTTACATGCCGCTTTCATAAAAAAGAGATAAGAATGTGTTATGAAGAACTAAAGTCAAAAACCAAGCCACGACAATAAATTCTAAGATTCTTAACGCCGTATACTGCGCGTTACGCCGATATTTCAAAGGAAACAAAAATTAAGATTTATACAAATATTCTAAATATAAGAAACTCTACACATTTACACATATGGAAAATATTCGACCTTCCCAAATTTGGTTGTTACTTGCCAGATATACGCTTGCAATCATTTTGGATTATTGGTATTATAAAAGAGGAAGCGGGGGGCGCAAACACCACATGGCGAAGAAGTCAAATATAAAATGCGGAAAGCAAGAAAGCAAGTATACGAATGCCAAAGACGCGGTGTATGGTAAAATCGAAGGGCAAACAGTAAATAGCGATCAGCGGTGTGGCGCGGTTGTTGCAGCCGCCTCCAGAATAACATTAAATTAGAGGTAAAGTGCCAAACGCGCGTACGACTCGAGTGTTAGCAGCGGTTTTCAATAAAAATGAAAACGAACGGAGGTATTAGGGAACGTTAAACGTGAACTTTAATATATTGAAAAAACATAAAACCAAGAAAGTAAAAAAAATCCATTCGGATGCCATTGATTTTTTTGATATAATTAATTGTTTGCAACGAGTGAATTTCTAATACTGTGGGATTAATCTGAATAATTCTGTAGTTACATTTCATCACAACGTGAAAATACGAAAACCTGAGAGGTAAACAAGACTTGTGTTTCTTTCAGTGTCTACTTCGTTTCTTACGAATTTAATTAGACCTAGATTAGATTAGTTCGCATAGTAGGATATCACAGTTTAGACTAATTACATGATTACCAATTTAAATGCAATAATGGAACGCTTTCATTAATTCTGATCAAAGTCTAAGTGTTTTATTCTTAGTTCAAACTCAATAAAAGAATATTATGTGAGAAAGTTTTATATTCTCCTTTACTATTTAAAATACCTAAAATTGACCAGATATCAACTGAATTGATACTAATTCAGGAACATCAGCGCTCGCAACGTGAACAGTGGGAGTGTCGACAGTTGGATCACGACTTGTTACAACAACGCCACACTGAAAGAGAACGCGAGCGCGAACAAAAGGAGGCTGATAAGCTGCAGCACATCGTCGAAGAGCACCACCAACAGCAACCGTTGCAGCACCATGAGGATTTTTATCATCACCATCCTAGCACGTAAGTTATCATATTCCAAAAGATTTAGATTGTCATGTAGATGAGTGGTCGTAATTGAAGTTTAGTTGAATTGATTCAATTGAATGTGAATTATACTTCATTAGTTAACAGTTCATATACATGTTCACCAAATGTTCTGATTGGAAATTAATCAATTGTTGGTTACGGTATGCAAGCAGTATCTGGAATCACGTAATTTGTCTCGTTAAAACTTTGTGTAGGATGCTGAGGCACATGGAAGTTGGAAAATGGAAAATTACGGAATTGCTCAATTAGAATCTTACCAAATTAAACTCAGCCTCCCAAACAAAGCGTTCTTTCTTCTAACCTCATACCAATTGCCATCTTCTTTACGTGCCTCTGCTCTTATCATTTAATATGTCATTCCTGCTTTTAAAAAGTTTTGGATTTCCCTGAAGTGTTACAAACTAAACCAAAATGTCTCAAACCTTCTAAATACTGGTTCAAACTTAGCAACTCGTCACTGAATTCAAATCGTTGTTTGTTTATATTACCCCAACACATTAATAGAGTATTAGTGAGAAAACTAAAGGACGATAGTTCAACGAGCATCACGACATATGTGCCCCGCGAGCCCAACGGGTGCAATTAATTAAAATTTGCGTTGTATTAGCAATGCCACAGGCGATGGCATGGCATGTCGCATGAAGAGACCGGGAACGAATCAACCTGGGAATGAGTAAAAGAGGGTCATGCGGGCAACAGGAAGTCATGCAACAGTTCAACCTCAAACCAAAGCGGGTATCAGAGATTAAAAGTTACAAACTTTTCAAATGTGTTGATTTTACCAACAAAAAATAAACACGATTTATACATTAAATAATTACAAATACTTGGTATTTAATTGTAAATACAGCTATAAAGATTATATGAAAATTGATTCAACATTCCAATCAATTATGAAAATAGGAAAGAACACTAACAAAGTATTAATCAGTGCAGCACAACACGCGTGTTTATATGGACACCCAGGATAGCATAGTGTCAAATAAGGAAAAGTGAGCAAATTAAAAAGACATAAGAAAAATGAAGGAAAATAAGTGGTCGTACATTGATCACTTCTATAGATGGAAAAATAATATAAAAAAGAAAGAAATCTACAGGGAATCGTTTAATACTGCACACGTTTCCAATCATAGTTGATTGAAAGGTATAAAACTAATAGCCGCGATTGTCAAATAAATCAACCCGTAAAATAATTTGAAATTCCTACCTTATAACATCAATAATCTCGACTTTTCTCCACCAACCTTTCTCAATAGAATAAGGACGCTACCGCACTAGCAATTATAAATCAAGGAGTAGCACTAAAGACTGTCCAAATTAATTCGAAACGCATATTGCCCTAACTATGCATGAAATGTTTACACACTAAATGATTACAAATTTACTTTGCTACCGATTCTGCAACTCCATGTGCTGACCAACCGATGAACTCACGTAAACTGGAACTAGACGCACAAAACGTGCACAAATCTACCTGTCCGACGATTAAGCCGTGTCCGCACAAGGACAAAAACCTATGCTGGCGCAAGACTTGTTTGTGTCAGATCGGATTGTAGCCGAAAAAATTGTGCAATAAGCCAGCTGCCTGAAAATGTAAACATACATTATTGGATTCATTCTCAGCAGATAAACACGATAATACAATATTCGCAAAAAATATTATAAACAAAATCAATAATTTTATATTCCCCCTGAAATATTTATTTGCACTAAAAATTATTTTAGATTTTTGAAGAATGGTGTTAAATTATATATCAATTTGTACCTTCATAGCGTAATTACTAATTGAGCTTATAGTAAATTATTTAAATAAGGACTATGCTTAAATGTTATTTTGCCTATAGATCAATTCAAATTACTGGATGTGTAGTAATAATTTATTTCCAGTTTTCTATAACGCAGATGAATTTAGCTATTTTAGGAGTTTAGAAATTTAATTCATAATGAATGTAATTTAAAAAAAAACTCATTATTAGTTGAAATATTCCTAAGTGTAATGATTCTTTTTAACGCAAGAATAACCTTTTAATAAACCACAGCAAAAAAATCTATTACATATAATGAAACAAAACTAAAAAAAAGGTATCTGAAAACTACCAGAAATTACTCAAACTCTTCTCAGGACAAAGACAAAAATTAGCATAAATAAAAAATAACAATATTAGGAGGTAAAACAAAATGCATCATTTGACCCACAAAAGGACGAAATTACACTCAGTATTAAGAAGCAAAGCGCTTTAACTTTTACCCAGAATGCTTCCCCATTCACGAGCATTCGAACTGTGGGAATCCACATCAAATTGCGCTCAACCGTATTATAGTGAGTGTAAAACTAATGAGGAATAATAGCAAGTAATCGTGCTGCATCAATGCAAGGTGCGAGTAAGATGAGAAAAAACAACAGTAGAAAATGTTGCCTAACAAAAATGAGTCTAGCAAATAAAAGGGCAAAATGACAAATGCATAGAAGAGTAGAGAAGTACGACAAAAGGGTAGAAAGTACTCAGAGAACTGTGCATTCCACGCGATGGTGTCAATTTTCATTCCGGACTATGCGTCCAATTCACTCCAATTCGTCGCATTCGACTTTTCCAACCGCTAATGACAGTGAAATATCCCCTCAATTCCTTCCACTAGTACTGACGACTAGTCTATAGCAGACTGAAACGAAACAGAAAATGAAAATAAAGCAATAATACACTAAAACCAGAGAACACCAAAAAATTGTTGCATAACAGAGCAATCAATGCGTTAAACAAGCAGACATCTTTGTGAAATCATACAGAATAGTAAAATGTGTAAAACCACACATAATTGCTTTAAATATTTGTTCTAGAACTGATTTGTTTGATTACAAATGCGGCCTCTACAGTTCTACGAGGCATTGAAGCAATAAACACATTAATTTCTTTAAGCATAGATTAGACGTCATATTTTTACTGCTATTGGTTTATATTTAGGTGTTACCACATTTGAGGAAATTTATAGTGGAATGATGCGACATCTAGGTAGGAAATTGGAAATGATAGAAGCATATGGAGCCGACAGAAAATGTTGGAAGTTGTGGAAAATGCCGCAAACCGTCGCCACAAACGCCGCAAGTGATAAATTGTACAGAGTTACGAGCAGAGAAAATTTGTTGAGCGTAGAAAGGCGAACAGATGGCGTTTGTTCTTTTAAAAGAAGGATGATCTTCAAACTTAAAACATTTATTTAATTACCACAAACAAATGCAAAAGAGAATAAAGTTTGAGTACATTTTTAATTGCAGACATACATTTCAGCGCACGAAAGAACTCCAAAAAACTAATAAACCATTCATTAGTTTTCATTTAAATCTGTTTCCTCGTCTTAAACTTTCCTTACGCCATTTTCTAAAGCTACAGCAATTAATATGAATTTAATTAACAAGTTTTAAAGTTCAATGATACTGCATTGAGTCTTCCGACTGCAGTGCAGGCCTTTGTACCCCACCACCGCTCTATTTGCCGCCACCAACCACGTCCCTACACTATCAAAGTACAACATCGCTACTGCATTGGTAGCACTAGCGCCTTTATCGCACATTCCGTCGATAGTCCTTGACGTCAGCATTTTACGCTCAGCTGTGTGCATGCTGCCACACTGTCACCGCCACCTTTGCCTCCAACACCACAACGTAAATATATGCTTCGGCCCGATCCTCGACATAGTTGTACGAGGGAGCACTGCTCGTTTGTTGCGTCATCGGCCGATAACAGAACATTGCGATGCTACTACCACCCCAAATGTTTGGAAAATTACTAACAACACTTTAATTTCCGTGGACATGACAAAAAATATAACTCAGCTCAAAATATCACTGCCTCATGGATTCCACAAAACGTGTCAACTTCCTACCTTTAAGCAAGGATTGAAGTAGAGGTGTTTTTAGAGAACCTCTTTTGTATTGACGTAGCAATAAGTTGCCTGCAGTACCTACAAACAAATTTAAATTGTTTGAAGATAGCTTAAACTACCTCAAAACAAAGAAAAAGCTTATATTTGCGGTAACTTTCCATTTCTAAAGTGAAAATAAATACAATCTAGTTGCTTTTACAGTGCGAATTTACCTATTCTGCTTTGTATCATTATCATCAGTTTAACTGTATTGCATAGCGTGTCCTCAACTTTTCCTTACTCTGCAACACAACAATAGCGCCCGCAGCACTGTTCAACCGCCCCACAATGGGAACAAGTATCTTACAATGCCTTCCCAACATCAACATCACAAGCAAACACTTTTTAGAATTTCTCATCTTGCACCCTTCTTCATTATCTTATTCTTATCTAGGCCATTAGCAAACAAAGGAACTTCCATAGAAAACTCTCAGATTAATTTACATTTTGAATAAATCACAATCAATAAACATCTATTATGGTTTGGAAATATATACAGAATTACTTTCAATTGGGATTGTATAATCCATCCTTGTAACTTCTAGCTTGGTTCGCAGTCCTTAGACCTCCTTAACGTTTAATTCAACTATAATTTTGTAGTAATTTTCACAACGTTTGCACCAACACTAAATGTAATTACAATTGATTGATAAAACGAAGGATGCTGAATTGAGTGAAGTGCTTCAGGTTCAGCAGTTGAAACTCGTTAATGGGGATTATTTATCAGAAGTGATTTAACGCTTCTGAAGTTCTTGTGATAGAGAAAGCACTCAAACAGGAGTCATCAAAAATGATTAGTTAATTGATATGCAATAAAATATACTAAACAATATTGTATAAAATACTTGAATGTAGTAAATTTACACATTCTAGAAATTTTCAGTTACAAGTTTGGAGAGATAGTGGCACGTATGGATGAGATATTGATTCAGGTCACATTTTACTCGTGCCTAGGTGCTCAAGGTACCAAAACCGCAAAGGCCACCAAACTTGAACACAAATTACGTATGTTAGACTTTACTAAGTTGATCCTATCATCTGCTTTGATTAATGCGAGGAAATTTATATATATATATTGTATAGACTTTTTTATTTTACGCATTTTCCAACCCAAACAAAGAAAAGAAAATATTATATTGATTATTGCAATTAATATAGCATCAGTTAGTTGCAACAATTAGTTACAAAGTACAATCGTAGCTTAAATGTTGATAACTTTACAGCTTACTGCATGAAACTGCAATTTCAAATAAGTTACCGTTCCACAAGCAGATATAAATATATATATATCAAGCAAACAGAACGTGTTAGACTAAATATTTCAGGTTTACATGTTTAGAAGTTGGTTATTTTTGCGCTGAAAGTGGCGAGAAGCGAAGCGAGAAAAATAGCGTGTGCTCGTTGTGCGCTTTCTGCTATAAATAAAAATGCGGGAAACGCTTTGCTCAACTAGTAGGGTTACACTAGTGCTGCTAGTTTGTTATCGGACATCGATACCTTTTTATTATACTGTGCAATAAAAGAATGACGGGCTGAAAAGCTGCAAATAAGAGTGGTGGGTGTAAAATGCGTGTGAATTGAGAGTGATGAAGGAATGAAGGGAGGAGTCCCCAAAAGACAATGCTTTCCAAATTGAAAATCTTTGGAAAATAAAAATAGAGAGAAATTGAAATTGGCTCTACTTGGTGTTCAGTAGATTATCATTAACAGTGGACAAAGGAAAGTGAAAGGTATTTATTTTTGATTCATTCTGTTAGGATCTTTAAGAACACGGAAAATGCATGATACTAATTTTTTCATTTTTTTTTGTCATCAAAAGTTAAATCATTTCTATTTTTGTATTCTATATAATAAGGGAGTGCATTTCTGCAACCTTCCTGCAAGTCTCCACTGCAGTTTTTCTTATATAGTTGCAAAAATAGCTTAAACGGGAAAATCCCGCATTTCATCCTCACACATAGAAAACACGTGCCAATCGTGCATGATCGCTGCACATCGGTTTCGCCGCAGTGACGCAATTCGGCGCCGCGCCGCGTGTTTGTCGGCGCCGCGCGCCGCCACCAACGCTATCGAGCGTCGCGCGCGTTTCGTAACCACCCGCCGCCCGCAGCCGAATTTCCGAACGTGTAAAATGTTGCGACACGCGAGACGCGCCGCACGGATAACCGTCCCGCCGTAATCGATGGGCAATTCGCGACGCAATGCGTGTGATACGAACTGCAATTGCGATTGATTGCGACGGCCGCGAATCGTACAACTGCAACTATTAAAATAACCGCGAGTGCTATTACTACTTTCTTAAAATAATCTTAAGATAATCTAAATTAATCTACGAGTAAATTAACGATAGCAACGAACGCAAATATAACTTAAAGCAAGTTAAGTAATACAACGTACAAACGTAGCAAGCAAATAACTAACTAAAGTGCACAAATCTTCAGCAATAAATTAATAACCACGTCAATAAAATTAATTAACCACGCTGCGTTGTTTGTTAAATTATTAATCGTAGGACATTACTCTACCTACATCAACTCGCCTCAACCCTTCGACTCTCTCAGGCATACCCTTGAGTTCGCGTTTGCGTGTGCATTTTGTTACCATTTGTACGACAATTACATAATCGCGATCGCGATTAAAACTCCACATCGATCCGAAGGGGCGTGACGCACCCCCCGCATTTCGCGGCGCGAATAAATCAAAGCCCGCGGCGGAAACAATAAATAAACAAGCGCCGGCAAGAATTAGGTTATTGATCATCCCGACGAGACAATATTTTCCACCTCGACCGCAAGCCGTGAGAAACAAATGCGCGTGCGACAAAACGAAATTATGTTAAATTATGCCTAATTCGCCCGACTCGATTTTACACTATAGTAAGTCATAAATTGTCTCTCTATCATCCACTAACTTACACTAATTGTTACTCGTTGCCAGTCGTTTTTGACTTTACCAGTTTACATCTTTTGTGTTACTTGAATCTCTTAAATGTTGCTGTGCTTTTGATGAGATTCGACTGTTGATTGTTTACTTTCACTGAGTGTTTTAGTTTTACAATAGACTTTGAACATCCTTGATTTGTTGCCGTAATTTTCAACTAAAAGTCGGTTTTTAATTGTCCTTGAATTGTATCTTATTGTTTAGCCGTACAATGTATTTTTGACTAATAAAACTGGGATTTTAAAACTTTTCATCTGCCAGAATAAACTCCCAGTCTTATTTTTAACAAAATTAGTTCAAAATCCAGTTACACAAGAACTACAAATTTAGTGCCTGTCCAAACTGTCCACATTACGAAAGAACCTAGCCACTAGTATTGAAACTGATTTCCATGGGATTATTGTGTCCGTAGTCAAAATTTAAGGGCTGCATCCTAGGTGCATCACGGTATCTTGTCGCAAACAAAGAGCGCCCCCACTCGCAATACTCGTAGAACCAAAATGTCGCAGTTAGTACTTTGCAATTCGAATAACGACAACAACAATAATAGCAATGATAATCTTAGTGAAGATTCATCAACGCCGCTCACCATTTATCGGTAATTACTAATTTCCTTCTTCTTACTTAACTTACTTCAATTTTCTCTTTTATTTTACCTTTGTTTCATTTTTATTTTTTTTAATTATACAAAACAGGATAATATAAAGCAATGTACCTAAACGTTCCTTGTTTATCTTAAGTTTTTCAAAATTGCTTTAAATATTCAAGTTTTTCAATAAGTTTAAATAAGTTTGATATTTGAAAAAAACTGGGATACCACGTGTGTACTACGTGCGTACCAAAAATTGCATGAGAGTAATTCTATCACTAGCCGAATATATTCATACACGAACTTCACAGCTATGATAATTTGTTTGGAAAATGTAAATATCTTTACAATGCCTTTCTCTTTGTCTTCCGCCCAATAAATAGACCACATCACAATATGATCCAGCTTAATGTTGTTGCTGTTGCTGTTAAAAAGCTTTGACCACTTAATATGCGCAAACCTTTCTAGGACTGGAGGCACAAGCGTTATTCACAGCCACGTTTATCACTAAAGGACACACGCAAATTAACTAATCCATCCAATTAAAGTGCAAAAACTAATAGTGCGTATTAGAAATAGTTATGATGATTACACTGCCATTCTGCTTTATCACCTTATCACAACAATGTTTTACATTCTATAAGTATAAATTGTGAAAAGTTAAAAACAAAAGAAGGACGCAAACTCTTTGGCTTTTTACATTTTCATCTCTGCGTAATTAGGAAAAACAAATGGAATATATGTTCTGTTACTGCGGAATTTTCTTTATTTCATTATTTCCTTGCAGTTTTCTGCATTTTTATGAAAACGAACATCGCAAATAAATGCTCCATAAATTCTTTAATAATTTAAAATGTTGCTGGATTAAAATTTCAAATTATTAAAGAAATTATAATTTTCCAAAATTTAATTCTATTATAGCATCTTATTTCTTAGCAAGCGATAAAGAAAATGTGATGCAATTACAACAGCAGGCAAACAAGTTTAACTACCCGCCCTCTTTTGCTCCCTTTGGCTTCATTGCTACTACCTTAGCCCTAAACTGGCGATGGCAGCTGGAAACGCGAAAGTTCCGGTTGAAACTCAAGGCGAGCAACTTAGGTTTCTACTCAAGCGCTAATCAAAAGCTCAACATCGGCTTTACAGCAGCGGGGAAGCAAGCTTCTGTGTGCTCTCTGGCAGCGTGGAAGTTGGAGTTGCAGATGTAGGTGTCAGTTTTGGCAGCGGCGGAGGATTTCTCCAAATAACGTCACGAGCCGCTACGTAAACGCGATTACGTTTGACGATCACCGCAAGGAGCAATTATGCTAAAGTCACGAACATAAGAGAGATATAAGGAGGAAAATAAAGGTTGATGAGCATAACATGGACACTAGTTTATGCAGAGAATTACGAGGAAGAATTTACGAAAGTCACTGTTTACCCAATTGACCATATATTAGCATTCCATTCCAAAATAATAAAAACCTAATATATCTTAAAGAACCCACAAAGTTTTTGACTGCCGTGCATTGTCTCCGGATTAGGATAAACCCGTCTTCGACTCCTGATAAAAATAACAAATAGATGATAAAAATAAGTGGATGGCAGCGGCGGCTAAAGAATTCGGAAATTTCCGTTGTCTCACTTTTTTTAGCCGCAAATACCAGAAATAAATGATGATCGCCGTAACGATAAACTCCCAGCAGCAGGCGGCACGATTTCAGCGACCCTAAGTTCTGTCTTTCCAGCCTACTGTGCAAAGTAAACCTTTGCCTCCAATCCTAACCCCAATAAAGAAAATCTTTGAAAAATAAAAAAAATTACGAATGTTTCTGTAGACATTGTTTATGACTTTGTTGGCATTACCACAAAAGAAAGCAATAAAAAGGTTTGTGATATAAAACTGGCCACGTGCCCACTTTGTAGAAGTGTTTGAGGTCGGTTGGTGGCGATCGATATATTTCGGGGCGACTTTTACTCCACAAGGATCATCAAGATTCTACAAATCGTGTAAAGCCGCTTGAAATTGTCTCAAGCCTCCGACTTGAAAACAACCTAAAATATCTTAAATCACTCGTATATATTTTTCATATAGTTTTTTGTTATAGACGAAGTACCTATATCTCAAAAACCTTAAGCAAAAAAAATATATATATATTTCTTTTATGTACACAAGACACACCGTACATTCTATCCATTTACCTCAGGGTTAAACCGTTAACCTATATTTCTGAAGTTTTTTTACACATTGATTGATTACGCAACGAACTGATACCACTCTATAAGCTGTCTAAATCAATATGTTTGCACTTGAAAACGTTCATCACCTTAAAAACGCAGGAATGTACGCATCAATGCGTTATTAAAATGTCCCTTTATATGATTAGAACCTAATTGCCATTGATAAGAATGACTTTCCGATAACTGCTGCCCCTATTGCCGGCGGCACTGAGCACAAAGAAAATCCCACATACGTTACAAACATAGCGATTGCATGGAAACTCGACGCGCGCATCCAGACATATCGGAGCACATCAAATGTACTTCGATCCAGTTCACGTTCAGAACCGTACGAACGCGTTGCGACAACTTCGACTACTTCAATTACTTCGATTACCACCAACTCTCAAAGAGGCTTAAAACGATTAATACTTTTACACCGCGTACGCAGCCAAAAAAGCCAAAGAAATATCAGAGGTCACGTTGTGCTAGCTTTGTTTGTTTGGAATTTGGTTGGATACGGTCCAACTAATGGGAAAGTTTGAAGCATCGTTTTGACTTAAGTTGCGTCAACGCAATGAACATATATTCAAATTATTTAAACTGAAATAAAGAGTAAGAAGATAGGAAAAAATATCAAACACATTTTAGCACTAAAATAAATATGACAGTGATAAAATAGTTGCACTTGAAAGATGTCTAAATTGATGCTGAATTGATAATAAATAAGTGCTGTAAAGTAGCAACTATTTTGTTCCTAGTATTTACCTAGTACCACTTGTACCAAAAATTTGCATGTCACTACCACTTGTACTAAGTAATATACTCTAAAAATATTCGAATAATAATCTTTGCTTTACTAGTATCTGTAGGTACTTTAAATTATTTCTTTACTCAATTGGTATAACTATTCATAGCTTCTAATTTGCTATATTTAATTTCTGTATATTGATTTATTTTCTCGATCATTTTGTTGAAAACGATATTTGCATTGCATGCATGTCCACAGGTGTCGCGCACCGATAGCGAGCCTGGACTGTATGGAGGAGTTCAGCGCCGGCAGCGGGCTAAGCGCGCTGGCAGACCGTGACGGTTTGGGCGGCATGGGAGGCGGCAACATAACCAAGGAGCAGCTGCTGCTCAGTGGGCTAACGCATAGCGCGCCCGCGGCACCGCTGCCCCTCTCCCGACAACCATCAGTTACGCCAGGACTACGATACAAGAATTTGGGCAAAAGCGGTTTGCGAGTTTCCAACATTGGCTTAGGTAATTTTCAGAAGCAGTCAAACATAAACTATAGTATTTTAAATCCTCATATAACTCAGCAATTACATAAGTTTATTTGATATTAGCCATTTAAACATTTAAACGTACTTCAGCAAAAAGTCTGATTGAGGGCAACACTCTGCAGAAGAGAACACGTAAACAACTCTCGCTACATTCAAAAATTGCCCCCGCCGCTATTCTTATCTTCAGCACAAAGTGGGCTAGGATAGCTAGTCCAATCATACTGCAGAATATTGTTGATATGAGGACACCTCCATTGAAAGAGTCCGATCTTAACGCGCTGCATTCACGGTTTATTGGATTAAATGAAATAGATTTATAACAATAATCATAATAATTATTTTGCTGAGAAGGCGATAAAATGTAATAAATATTTCTACGGAAACGCAAATGTTCCGCATACTCAGCGAATTTTTTATATCGGCCGTAATTTTCGATAATGTGGACTTTACAGGAACATGGCCTACATTTGGTCCCAATGTAACGGAAGAGCAAGCAGAGCAAATCATTGTCTTGGCTGTCGAAAGCGGTGTTAATGTGTTTGACTTATCGGAAGCCCATTCAGGCAAGTATCGAATCAATCCTAAGCCTGAATTTAATTTTGAAATTAGTATTAGTTACTTTCTAATGGTCATTTTACGCACAGGAACGAGAGCAGAAGTGGAACTAGGCCGCATCCTGCAACGTAGAGGATGGAAGCGGACGAGTTTTATTGTTACCACCAAAATATACTGGAGTACACGGTAATGGAAGACTAGCAACAATCAAAGAAAAATGTTAATATGACATTGTTTATAGCTCGGAAGAAAGGGGTCTATCACGCAAACATATCGTCGAAAGCGTGAGGGCATCTCTAGTCCGCCTCCAGCTTTCCTATATTGATGTTGTCATCGTCCACAAGTCAGATCCAATGTGTCCCATGGAAGGTATGCTGTTGTTGCAATTATCCTCAATAGAAACTGTTTTAAAACACAAGTTTGCAGAGATAGTACGAGCAATGCACTACATCATATCTCAGGGTTGGGCCATGTACTGGGGTACAGCCCGATGGTCACCAGTAGAAGTAATGGAAGCCTACACAAATTGCAGGCAGTTCAACTGCGTTACTCCTATCGTAGAACAAACGGAGTATCATATGTTTTGCCGCGAGAAAACCGAACTCTACATGCCCGAACTATACAACAAAATTGGTGTGGGCTTAATGGCTTGGTCACCAATCTCAATGGGCATGACTCAAGGAAAGGAAGACGCTAGTATCCAGCTCTTTTCCAGATCCAGCTTCCGCAATAGATATAGTACCTTTTCGTGGTCCGAGGACGAAACAAATGTAATCAACAAAGAGAGTGCTGGAAGCGGTGGTTACGGCAGCGGAGGCGGTTGGATGAAATCAGATAGAAGTCAACCAGAAGAAGGTAGACGGCAAGGAGAAAGAGTTAGAGAGTTAAATGCACTGGCAGAGAAAATGGGTTGCACACTTTCACAGCTCGCAATTGCGTGGTGTTTGAAAAATGAGTCCGTGCAGTGCCTCCTCTTAGGTGCTACCACTGTAGATCAGTTGTACGATAGTATCCAATCATTACAGGTAAGTGCAAATTGCAAAAGGCCAGGTGAATGAAGGAAGTACATATATATGTGTATATATATATATGCCTTTTTCAGTTGGTACCAAAATTAAATTCTAACGTGATGGCCGACATTGAACGCATTTTGGAGAACAAACCGACAAGGCCACCAATGATCTCCACTCTGGCGCTTAGATGACAATCAATGTGCCCCCCTGGCGGCTCCGTGAGCGGCAACCAGGGAGGCACGAGCAACGCAGAAAGTCCCAAGGACGACGAATTCAGCTCCACCGGCGGCGCCGGCGACATGGATAAAGATCAAAAAGCGCAATTCTGCGAAATTCAGTGACAAAAAGCTGGCGAGTTTGCAAAAACTCGTAAAGCGAAGACACCCGACTCGGTGGGCGGCGGAGGTGGCGGTTTGTTGGCAATGAGCATGAGCGAAAAACCGTTATATCGCGAAAAAGTACGCTGGTCGTATAGCCCCGACGAGGGGCCCAAGTGTACAATTGAAACTCTCCTCGCCAAGACGTCGGGTGGCCGCCGCGAAGGAGGCGGTAGGAAGGGATCCGACAAGATTGCCACAACACCGGTGCAGGTGTAGATGACGCGCACTAGTTTCTCATTAGGTAGGTAGCAGGCTAAACAATTGATAGACTGCAACAAGACATGAGAAAAGAAAAATTCACAAAAACGCAAAACGCTTTGTAGTCCAGAGTTCACCGTTCAGAGATCAAATGATGAATAGGACAAAATGCGCATTTGAGACATTAGCCAAATTACTCATGTAGCCCGTGGAGGAAGGAGTAAATCCAGAGGCGAATAGAGTCGGCTTTGTAGTTGAGTTCGACTTTTTCTAGCAAGCGCAGCTTGGTTGCCGTGAACGCTGGTGCACGCGCACGATTAAAAATAAGCTCTATAAGTGCAATTTAACATTCGCAGGTTTTAGTTTGGGTTCAATCGACATTTGGGTGACATCGGGAGAGTGTTTGCATTGACAATAAGTCGACAGAAAGTGCGCACCCTTGCTTAAATTTAAATCAAGTAAATTTGAAATTCGCACATGCGCTGCAACCCAAACTATAACATAATCGAACAAGCGATTCAGCAACTTTTGTACATAACTATTTATTATTAACATTAAAACTAACTAACGAATATATTTAACAAGCATTTTCGCTATTGGAATACACAAGCAACCAACAAACTTGTAAACTAAAAGATCATTAAAATGATCCAAGTATTTCGTCAAGAAGAATGTTGATGAGTAACAATAAAAAACTCTCTCATTTAATAATAATGAATATATCTAATCATTAAACAAGAAATTCATCTCAAATTCAAAATTTAGACATTCAACTCGATTAAACGCTTATTACTTTCCAAGTCGCTTTTTGGACACGAGTGCATTTCGCATACATTGCCATAAACTACGAATTGTCGATTTGTTAATGACCCAGTATCGCACGACGATTCGTAATTAAGTAAATTAGTGTACGTAGGTGGCGAGAAGGTGGTGTTAACACCAGAATTGGAAATAAATATTGGTGTTGTGGAAAATCTTCAAGGCGGTGCTTCTTTCAACGACTTTTCCACTTATTCCAAAAACAAAGCAGCAAATTTATGCAGTGGAAAACAATTATAAGCAATTTTTGAGCAATTTATAGCAAACTCATGGACACCGATTCAGTTCAACTCGATTGCGTTGACATTATCCATTTGTCAATTTTACGAGACGCAATAATTTCGCGAGGGTAGACGGAAAATATGCTCACTCGCAGTGCACAATCAGACGCTGCACTCTTTGTTATCATTATCCTAATAATTCGACTCAACTAATAGTAGCAATGAGGTGAACTCACGCTAAAACCGAAACATTATGAAGGGAATTTAAACACTAGGCAGACAAAAAATTTGTTGACACTTTGAAAATTCTATTAACTTGTTCTCGTTCTGATATACATTCTACTATTATTATGCTCTTTAATATTTAAATAAATTAAATTAAAAAGGAAAAAAATATAACGCGGAGAGACGTATCTAGTATGTATTATATTCGATGGTTGTTTAGCAATGAAGATGAAAGTATATTGTGGATCGGGTGTGACAAGATCACATCAATTGTTTCCCAAATGTCCAACATAAGAAATAAAAGCGGATTACTCAAACATCACGTCTCAACTCACTCTAGCATCGAGAATCGTGCTAAATAGCATTAAACAAACTCACATCATGTGAGATCAACAAAAAATGTCCTTGCAAATTGTGATTATAATTACTTATTACTAAACAGTGGCGATGATGATGTGGCAGATGGCGGCAGATGGCGGCTTAAACTTGATAAAACTCGTTATAACTCTCACATTATCATATTTAATACTTGCATATTTATAATTATAATAATGATAAGTAGCATTGAAGCATACAATGCGTATCACACTTCTTTCTTTAGCCAAAGGCAGCAAACGCAACTAAGTGCAAATAATTAATTGCAAAAGATTTAAATCTAACCGTTACTGTGTGGACGGATAAATAATTACACTAATGACAAATATTAACGATTGAACCTTTAAATGCTAACCGGAAAAGGGTGGGTTTAACAATGTCATCTCATATTGTTTGTAAATACATACACGCCACCGTATGAGCATTTATTATAATTATTAACAATTGAAATGAAGAAAATAATAAATGATTACGAAACAAATTCTATCGCTGTCAAATTTTTCTTTCCAAAATTGATCAAAGGAATCCCTAATTGATGTGACATCTGACAAAATCAGCACAGATCTCTTCAATGTACATTTATAAAACACTTGCAATAATCTTCCTTTTAAGGCATGGAAAACTACAAAAGACTATAAAGTTGCATGGATCGATAACGACCATTACCCATCGGCGAAATACTCATCAAGTCATTAATTACCTCAATACCTGCGTTAATGATAAGACACCGAGCGTTGATAATTAAATGCACACCATGTCTGTTGTGCTTAACGACGCATTAATCGCCTGTATTTAAACGCTATGACCTAGTAAGGTTAGAATTTTATACGAATTAAACTTAAATACCAGCCAACTCTAAACTGCTAATGATGCGGTCTAATTGTTAATTTATATTTACATATATTAGCTTTTTGTTTTGCGGTTGCTTTGATGAGCTTCAATCCTTTGTCCTCTTTATTTCTTCTGTAGCCACTTCATTTTTCTTATGGCGCATTCTGTGTGTCCCCCGTTTCCACCAAACCACATCTATCGGTGCCAAATTATACAAAACATAGTTGTAATTAATAAATGGCCGTTCCTCCACTTTGTAATTATCGCCAGAGACGTAATTAGCATCAGTCTTTACCAGAGTGACATCTAAAACGTAAATAAATAATTTCAAAACAGGCTCATTCTTTTGTTGATTATTTTATGCACAATATCTTAGCACTTACCATTGATGCCGACATCACTAGAGACAACAAATGTGCCTACCATTGTCATCATCATCCATACCGTCACAAAAGTATGTTTACTTCCGCAACATTTCAGTGGCTTGCAACGCATACTGCGCGCAGTCAGATTCAACTTCGCGACACTTGACAATGCCTAACAGTACATTACGCTGAACTACAAAAAATTAATAAACACGTGACTTTTTCTTTAAAACTATTACTAAATAATGAGCTGTGAAACAGGCGTTTATTGTGCGTGTGCACTGGTAATGAGTGATAATGACCCACTAAACAACTCACTAAACTTTCAACTTATGTTTCAAGTTTATTTACCCCAAATGCAATCATAATACTGGATGTTGCCCTCTAAATGAACTTTATCAAACTGGAAAAATGTATGCAATCACATCGGAACAAACAATAGACGATTACTCGTATCACAATCGGTCATTGAGCATGAATTATTGCTATGAATAAATGACATGGTAAATCATATCACAGGACGAATGCAAGTAAAGCATGCAAGTTGTAATAGTCAAAATAGACGAAATTGATTGATAATTGCCCTGGCACCTTCGTTTAAATAACGACATGTAACCGATCAAGGAATTAAGAGACGCAAACTTTAAACTGATTATATAAAATTTTGCAATTTTGCAAACTGTCGTATACGGTTGTACGCCACTACCTCTATCCTTAGTCATATTAAGAGATGACTTCAGCCGCTTTGGCAACTTGATCGATGTGTACCTCGTCGTGAACAAGACCACCGGGTATGCGAAATACTCCAACAAGGACTCCGCACTAGAAACTATAAAAATATGAAATTAGTGTGGTGTGTATAGTAAATGGGGAAATACGGAAACTTTATTTTGAAGCTAAGGACTATTTCAAAACGACCTAGACCTCTTTTTTATGCCATTATAATGTTAAATATTTCTTATAATCTACTTTAACAAACATTTTTGAAATTGTTCTGTTGATAAAACACAGTCTATTTTATTATTTTCCACTTTTCAAATAGTATAAGTGATTTGTTTTGTTTGTGCGCTCCAATTGTTTAAATCGTTTAAAATATGTGAGGGCGCCACGTCCCGGACTGCTTTTCTCAACTTGTGCTCTCTGCTTTGCTTTCTGCCACCACAAAAAGTCAACACACACACGGCGTGCGCCGGTGCCCACCTTTTCAAAGCCAGCTCTACCAGCTTTGCTCGCACATGCATCCAACACCTGAGGCAATCTACATTAGTGTACGTGTATTGCCCCGCCGTGAATGTTGTGTATCGTAGTTACGTGAGATTCGGTCCAGCGTCGTGTTTTCATTTATTCGCGTCGCCTCCGCAGATACTGTTATCTCGCGTCTGATGATTCATAAGATCGAGGCGCATGTTTTAGACAGAGATTATCCGCACGACTGCTAGACACGAGAACGCGGACATTGCCGCAAATCAAAAACAAACAAACTGAACTAATCTCAGTAAACGGCGTGTCCGTAGTTGTTTTGCTGCTGCAACTCTAACATTTCAGCCAGTGTAATAATACAGGCCAAGTTTCTTTAGAATTACGGTTCCTGTATTTCTCAGCGTGGTGCTTAACGCTTGTAAACGCGTAATAGTCGAGATAATGCAGGCGCCGAAGCGTACCGCTCGCGCGCGTATTACGTTCCACTTGCATCGCAATTAATTTACCTTTTCCTACCTAGCTGTAATTGCAATTACGTCGGCGCCACGAGCCATGCACAAGATGAAGCTGTAGTAGTTGCCAGTAACTATACGAAGGCTGGTGCCGGAACCAGGAAGCATGGCAGAGCGCAGTCACTTCGAGGGCTGCAGCAACGGCGGCAAGTCCACCGGGCCTCAGCTGGATGAACCGCCGAACTCAAGACTCTTCATCGTTGGCAGCAAGAAGTTGACTGAGAATGAGTTTAGAGATGCATTTGCTAAGTTTGGTGACATTGAAGACATCTGGATGGTCAGAGATCGAAGAACTGGAGAATCCAAAGGTAATTTCTTCCAATAAGTAGCAGCAATGGTTGTACAATTTCTTTTTGTAGGAGTAACCTATATCAAGTATGCCAAAACAAGTGAAGCTGCCACTGCCTATGAAGCTATGAATGGGAAAACCATGCATGGATCTGATAGGCAAATAAAAGTTATGATTGCTTCCAGGTAGGAAAACAAAAGTCAACTACAATTATAAGCTGTACTAGTCTATTATTTAATTTTAGTCGAAATAAAGGCTCCCAAAGGGAAGAGAATGAAGATGAGAAGATTCAAAGACTCTTCATTGTTGCTCCAAAGTCCATGACAGAGTCAGACCTTGAAAGCCACTTTAAAGCCTATGGGGACATCGACTATGTCAATATCGTTCGCGATAAAGAAACCAGGGAAAGCAAAGGATTTGCTTATATAAAATATTACAAGTTCTCACATGCTGCTAAAGCATTTGAGGAGTGCGACCGGAAATTTAAAGCAGTTTTCTCCGAACCAAGGAAACCAAGCATGAAGAGATATTCTAATTCAAACAGTGAATTCACAGATAGAGCAGTGAACAGTTGCCCAACAGATGGATATAGTAGTGACAAGTGCTATAGACTTATGGTAATTGGAAGTCCCTATTTAACTGAAGACCAACTTTGGAAGTTATGCAATATTGTACCAGGTAGGTCATATAACCTGAATCCAACAGATAATATTTGTAGCCAAGTCACATGTTGTGCAGGGTTGGAATATGCACATTTAAGAATAGAAGCTGCCAAAAGACGTGCAATTGGTACCGTGGTGTACTCATCTAAACAGTGGGCTACTTATGCTGCTGAGAAACTTCACGGTTTCGAGTATCCAACAGGATCCAGGTTGATCGTCAAAGCAGACGGGACTGTTCCTAGAATAGATTCGCCACGATCTGTTGGTACTGCGAGGATTGGAGGTGCTGATACTCCGACGAATCTTCTACAGCTAGCAGAGACCATTGCACATGCGACGAGTATTATTCAAAACGCTGGACTTGCAGGTAATGCGCTCACAATTTCATTTACCATGAAGCCGAAATGTATTCTTTAATTTCTTGTGATGTAGTTGGGGCTACAAAATGCAATTCCTTCGATATTCCCTCTTCGGACGTCGTAGATATCTGCAGCGTTCGCTTGCCCTCGCCTCAACCACTAGCATCTATTGATGCAGAGACTCAAGCACGATGTTTCATAGTGTGTACGCCACCGCCTCCATCCTCAGCCATATTAAGAGATGTCTTCAGCCGCTTTGGCAACTTGATCGAAGTGTACCTCCTCGCGAATAAGAACTGCGGGTATGCTAAGTACGCCAATAAGGACTCTGCAGCGGAAGCTATAAAAGTATGAAGTTAATGTAGTGTATTTCACTGCCCTATTGTACTCACATGTTGTTTTAGGTGTTACATGGTGCTGATGTTTGTGGTGGGCGAATAAAAGTAATAAAAGCCGAAGAGAGAACCGAATCATCTCGAAAGCGACAGCGCACTGATGATTGATGAATGCACTGTAAGTGACTTCTCTTTAAAACTTACCCAAAAATATTAGGCAAGCTCTAGTGGGTGGGGTGTTGGTTGAACGTGGACCAAAAACGTTGAAGTGACGACAGCATCATAAGCTTGTGATTTATCTGTGATATTTGTTTCCATTAGGTTTTAGCATACAATACGCGAGCAAACAAACAAAACGTACACTTGGACGACATTAACGTACTATTCTGATACCGGACGTGAACTGAACACAAACTGGACGGGGACGTAGAATCTGCAACATATTACAAACCTACCATTACTACTGACCAAATACCACTGACTCCAACCTGTTTACAATGACCATGCATTTTTACTATTTAGCAACGGTGAAAACTGATGTAACTGTTGTAGGAACACACTAAGTACTTGTTAGTGTAGACTGTTAAAGCTGATAAGGTTTTAACTCATTTTATAGCCAACTGGTGAGACTACAATGACCAATTTATGCACAATTTGAAAAAGTTTAAAAAACTATGTGATCCTTAGTGGCGATGTCTTTTTATGTATAGTGATACTGTTCCATAAATTTGTACCTTGCAATTGCTTTTAATGGATATAATTTATGATGTTATTTGAAATGTACAAGATATATATGTTTATGAAGAAAATAAAAATTTGCAATTTGATTTGCTTTATTGATTTTGTGTGTTGCGATTAAAATTGTACATGAATGCAGCAACCAACCTATATAGAAAGCTTAAATATCAAACGCCTGGCATGGCATCTTTTCATGGAGATAAAGTACGTAATTGTTTCGTAAATAACAAAAACTACAACTACATTAGCGCATAAAAAAGTATTCTATTGCGAGAACTTTCCAAGTTAGACAAGCAGCTAATACATTTATCTTCTCACCTTTCATGGAACATAAATATTTTTCACTCACTTTTCATTCCTTTGCACATTTGTATCAGAAATTTTAACTTTGTTCAAATCGACATTGAAAATGTCATTCGTAATACCGTAACCACCACTAGAGATCGCTTCCAACTTACCTCTTGACCAATCGCCGACCAGCGCAGTCTGCGTTAAAGCAGTTTATGGCTTACAGAGTGTGCTGAAGGTGTATGCGAGGACCCACCCAAGAAAATGTACGTATTTTCCGCAATATTTTCACCAGGACTCAGCGGTTTACTGCCTGGCAGAGCCTTACTTGTGTTCCAGCATCGCTACCGGCGTCAGTGACCCTACGAAATCATCGCCGGCGCATTTCCGGGCTGTGAGTGGCCGCCGACTGGATGACGTCCGCTGACGCTGCTGCGTCGCTGGAATGCTAAAAATGGCAGCATTTTGATAAAAATTTGTGCATAATTTAACTGTACATCGTGCACACAGGCGGAATGTAAACAATTGTGAAGATTTCGCGTTGCAAATGGTCTTTAAAGACAGATACGAAATAGATGGAACGTGCTGAAGTCCAGCGCAGACGATTAGTTAGAACACAACCTCGATTCGCGTTTGTTTCGTTGTTCACAAGTTACGACTTATTACAGTTGTATTTAATGCGTAAATTGTTTTGATTTTTGTTGTATTTTATTGTTGTACATTATCGCGCATATAACTGCCACTAATTGCAACACAATACATTTATATTTACATCGTTTGCAGCGCGTATTTTGGAAATAATCATTATTAATAATTGAAATTAGTGCTGCAGTCATATTATTTTACTTATCTAGGTTTTCTTTTCAGACTTTGGTTTTCTTGTGAGCAATTGATCGCTACGAAAATGCAGACCATCAAGTGCGTCGTGGTTGGCGATGGTGCCGTGGGTAAGACATGTTTGCTGATTAGGTGAGTCATTAAAAACTATAATAATTGCATTGTGTCTGTGTATAAATAAACATTATATACGCCACATTAATATTGCCTAACTCATAGTGTACTTCCAATTTTCTAGTTACACAACAAATAAATTTCCATCAGAGTATGTTCCTACTGTTTTCGACAATTATGCAGTCACAGTAATGATTGGAGGTGAACCATATACATTAGGACTATTTGATACTGCAGGTGTGTAAAGTGTAGCAACTGCAAGGAGTATAAAATGCTAACTGTGTTTTTTACATTTTAGGTCAGGAAGACTACGATCGTCTTCGACCACTGAGTTATCCACAAACCGACGTATTTTTAGTCTGTTTTTCTGTTGTCAGTCCGTCTTCTTTTGAAAATGTTAAAGAAAAAGTAAGTTTCCAATTCCGGTCCATTATGTTTAACTTTTGAGTATGCTAAATTCAAATTACTTAATATAATTTCCGCTTTTAGTGGGTACCAGAAATAACTCACCACTGTCAGAAAACACCCTTCCTGCTTGTGGGCACCCAAGTTGATCTACGAGACGATAACTCCACCATCGAGAAACTCGCCAAAAATAAACAGAAACCAATCTCCATCGAACAAGGCGAGAAGCTAGCGAAAGAGCTCAAAGCAGTCAAATATGTCGAGTGCTCAGCGCTGACGCAAAAAGGACTTAAGAACGTCTTCGACGAGGCCATCCTCGCCGCTCTCGAGCCACCGGAGCCAGTCAAACGCAGGAAGTGCGTGATATTGTAAACACACGTCGATTTTTTACCTAAACAACTCCGACAGGAAACTATTATAAAGGCATTCGGGAGACAGCTCTCGTTTTATGGCAAAAATTAAAATTATTAAGATAAAGATACAAATGTAAGCTGGAGAAGTAACGTGAAGATAAAAAAGAAGTTTGAGGTAATAACAACTTTACCAGATCACGGACGAAAAAAGTATTGAGTATGTACTATCATAATACTACATTAATAATAATTTAAACTAAGCATTTTACATTTTCAACGTACGGTTATTAATTGTGCATGGGAGGATTTAAAATGTAAACACTGGATTTGAAACAAATGTTGAAAGACTTCCCAACTGGTAACCAATAGCACACGGAATAAGTCTAAACACCAATTATTTTAAGCTCTGATTAGTTTAATGAGGGATAATCGCAAGCGAAATGTCGTAGACACAAATTAAAGGTTTTGGGTTCTTCTTCGGGACAGAAATATAACAAGACTATGTTGTAAAAACTAATAGACTGTAGGGATGTATTTATAACTTAATGTATTAGGTAACTGTTAAATGCAGATATTGCCGTCTTCCCAGACTGTGTGGACATTTGCTTGTGATTTTCAACTCACTCAAGACTAAGGGAAAACGCTCAAAATAAAAAACGTCAACAATCCAATAAATTCGTACGGAACTGAAAAGGGAGCAAGCAGCATGCTTATAGTAAACAACACTATGTTTAATTTTGTACTGATTTGGAATTGAATGGAGTTGGCAAAGATCGAGCTTAATATGCATTTATCGAAGATTAGAAAAAATGGTATTCGTGCGTAAAAATACCTCATGTAACACTCGCGTCCCGGTTCATAATGAAATGAACCACATTTATTTGATTGCAAGGTGGGGGTGGTGCTGACTTATCTGACATATTCCCAAAATAATTGCAACTTATTTCCAGACACTAATAATGATCAAACATGAATAAGAATTAAGCATTAAACAAAGGTTGCCTTGGTATTCACAATGTAATACAATATATTAAACTATCATGTTTAGTCAGTTTGGCGATGTTATGAATTGCAGTGCGCTTTGTTTAATTTTCAATATTTAGTAGGCGCGAATGATATGTAAGAATTTTTGTTATTTCGTACTGAGACATGAAGCTGTTGGTCAGAGGTGTGCGCCGTTTGCCGCATGATGGGCGACGCTATCATAATGTGTAATTATTTATATTTACTTTAACATTGTAACTTTTTGTTCAATTCATTTAACTGTTTTAATTTCTTATGGATTAACTATACTACGATATATCAAATTTCTAATAACTTTTATACCTTTAGGCGTATGTAAATAATAAATATTGAGTGGATGCTGCACAACCTTTTATTTTTGAAACAATAAAGGTCCCTTGGTACTTTAATTAATATCATGAACACCATAGTATGTTGGCACGAAGGAACTTTGACCGTAGGCTACTTAACCTACAGAAAAGATTCCTGATGTCCTCATAACCTGTTTACCACCCAAAATAAAGGTAAAGGAGCGCGCTACGAACCCACGAGAACAGGAAGTTTCTCTAAATTATATCTATAGGAAGCTACAAAAATTTGTCATAATGTCCCGGTCAACATCACGGGTAGATACGAAAAAAGTCGTAAGTATTTACGCACTAGCCTGATATACATCCACTATAAATTTACTTACAATTTTCCTCCAAACCATGGTTTCTCTTCCTACTGATAGAATTCTGAGTTAATTACACTTACGTACGGAGCCCTTGTCGCACAGATGGTGAAAGACATAGATAATGTCGACGACGTCAACAAACAGCTTGAACGCCTTGGCTACAACATGGGCATACGTCTCATTGAAGACTTCCTCTCAAAAACCCATGTTGGACGTTGTCTCGATTTGAAAGATACTGCAGACAAAGTACAAACTGCATTTCGAATGTATCTTGGTGTACAACCTAATGTTGCAAACTGGAGTCCTGCTGGGGATGAGTTCTCATTTATTATTGATTCCAATCCCCTTACTGACCTTGTTGAGCTACCTGATGACATGAAGAACTTGAAGTATTGTAATTTAATCTGTGGTGCATTAAGGGGTGCTTTAGAAATGGTGCATTTGGATATACAGAGCTGGATTGTGCAGGTAGAGAGCTGTGGCTTTTTTAGATCTCTATTGAATTAATTAATGCTGTATTTTAGGATCAATTGAAAGGCGACGCATCGACTGAAATCAGAGTCAAATTCATCAGACGTCTGGAAGACGCAATCCCAGCTGGAGAAGACTAATGTGATTCAGATACACATAATTAATTTACGGCAATATTTAAAAGAGTTGAGGAGTATGAAATATTCACTTAAATTCAGTTTTAAACACTTTTTTGTACCCGGACTAGCATCACCTGAATTGCACAGCATTTTCAACATATTTTGCCAGAGCTAGAATCATAGGTTCGGATAAATTCCTACCCAAAATCTGTAAACTGATAGGCATCCCCGATCTCGACAATTTGATAGGAATTGACACCGCGGGGATACCTGAAATGAAATATAAATGATAACAAATGATTAAAATTGTTGTTGCTGGCTTTAATACTAACTCACCAGCCATATTTGCAGGTTGCGTGCAAAAATCTTGCACTGCACATTGATCTCTATTCGTTTTCTTCACAAAATCTAAATAACTTGGTGCTGTTGATAACGTAGTTGGCGTTAATAATATTTGTACATCTTCCCAAACGTTGTAAAAATCATCAGATATCAATCTCCGTACCTTTAATGCTTGATTAAAGTATTTTTCATAATTCTTAGACAGTAAAAAGTAATTCCCGCATAAAATTCGATTGCGCACTACTTCGTTAAAGCCAATACTTCTGGTTTTACTGTACAGCTTCTCAATGGAGTCGTTTTCAAGAGCCCTAAACCCAAATTCGATGCCATCGTAACGCGCCATATTACTTGCCACTTCACACTGATTAAGAATGGAATAACAAACAATACTAAATTCAGTATGAGGCAGAGAGACTTGTTTAACAACAGCTCCATTTGATTCTAGAAGTGCCGCAATATCATTCCATGTCTCCAACACCTGAGGATCTAGCTTTTCACAGGCATATTCAACTGGAATGCCTATTTTAAGTCCCTTCACTGATAATTTATTGGATGCTGGTAACCGGATCTTTTTATGAGGTTTGGTGAGTGTTGTGCTGTCATTAGGATCATGCCCTGCAATTGCATTCAAGAGAATAGCAATATCATCCACATAGCGAGTGATTATGCCTGGCACATCCATGGAATTGACTAGTGGAATTAATCCTAGACGGGATACTAATCCATATGTTGGTTTAAAGCCAACTACACCACAGTAAGATGCTGGATTTCTAGTTGATCCACCTGTATCAGAACCTAGTGCACTAATAAATAGCTTATATTGTAGCTGTTCAATTAACACTAAAATTTTGATTCTTCAGTTACCCAAAGCATGCTCCTGTAGCCACTGCAACAGCACTACCTCCACTGCTTCCTCCAGCAATATAGAACTCCTTATCACTTTTATATCCCCAACTGTTCTTTGTGGTACCATAAATTGAGTCAACAGTTCCAGAGCCCATCGCAAATTGATCCAAGTTTGTTTTGCCAATTAAAATTGCTCCTGCATCTTGTAGTCTTTTATATACTGTTGCATCATATGTAGGAATAAAATTTTCCAACATTTTTGAAGCACATGTTGTTTTAATTCCAGTTGTGCAAAAGTTATCTTTAATGGCAATTGGGATTCCATTTAATTCACTGCTGGTTCCAGATTTCTCAAAGAGTTCAGTGGATTTTGTTGCTGTTTGTATTGCTTCTTGGTTTGTTACTGTTATGAAAGCATTTAAGTGTTTTGTTTCTTTAATTTTGTCCAAGGATGCATTGATCAAATCTGTTGGTGAAAAGATTTTGTGGTGAAGAAGTTTTCTTACCTAAAAATGCATTGGATTGGAAAAATTGATTGTCGTTGAAAAATCGGAGAGTAAATTTACGTTTAGTATGTTAGTTTGCAAAACTTTTTCCATATTTTAATTAATTATTTTATGTTCCAATTCAATAAAGTTGTTATCGTTGTTATGCCGTTATTATCATAGGGTTATGGTTTTCAAAACATACTCACTCTGATGTATTCTTTATTTATTTCTCCGAAGGTTTTGATCTAGTTCCCTGATTCGACGTAAGGAACCGCGATGGAATTATAGTTTCTTTGGTTACCACTGAGAATTTGGCACCGCTAGTTTCCTATTGTTTAAATTATTTTTATATGGTAATTATGTAGATTACGGATATATAAGCACTAGTTCTAAGTATTAAAATAATTACCGTATGTGATAAAATACATCTTGATAAGATACGTGTTGATTGCATAATCAAAATTTTTCTTGGATTTTAATTCTACGCGTATCTTTCCACTGACAGCTGCTATTTCGGCGTCCAAGGCAAAAGCCGACTTCTCAACCTCAAAGTTGTCGAAACACAACAAAAGGCAGGGGAAATCATTTAATTTTTTTTTCGTCGTGGTGCTTATACAGCCCTTGGCGGCTTGGCGTTCATCCTTGTGGCGGGCTACCTACTACTCTTCGAAATTCTAGTTGATATTTATCAAAAAATTAGTTCCTACTGTAAAAATGTCGCTAACCTTCGCACAACGCGGGCAAAGGCCGCCTCCAACTCATCAACAAATTCAGAAGATGCTGGATGAAAACGGACACCTAATCCAAACTATCCAAGACTACCAGAGCAAAGGCAAGGTCCAGGAATCTTTACAATACCAGCAAGTCCTTCACAGAAACCTGATGTATCTAGCCAGTCTTGCTGACAGTTCACAAAACATGCACTCCTTGCTACCGGTAAGTACGCCAACAAATAAATTTTACTTCAGTCAATGCTCAGGTATGAAGTGTTGGCACAGTTGCTTCAGCCACCTCAAGGCGCGCCGCCCCCACATGGACAACCACCAGGTCAACCAGGACAAGCAGATCAACAAAACATAAGCAACTATAATCACCCACAGCAACCAGGCTACAGACCCCCAGTTGCACAACGTCCAGGGGCTCCACCACAGCCATACCCCCAGAGAGCATACCAACAGGGTCAGTATCCAGGCCATTATCCTCCACAAGGCCAATATCCGCCTCAGGGCCAATATCCTCCTCCTAACCAACAAGCTCCTGGTTATCCTCCTAGCTCCCAGGGATCCTATGGACCTCCCGCATCAACTACAGCCCACAATAGTTATCCTCAACAAGGCTATGGCACTCCTCCGCCCGCCGGAGCGCCCCCACCACCTGGTCCATATCCCCCCGCTGGGGGACCGCCTCAAACACCTCCGGCTACCTACAACCAGCCGCCAACATCCGCACCTTACCCAAGCGCCACTCCACCGCAGAACTATCCTCCGCAGCAACCTTACCCGCCTCAACAGGGATATCCTCCTCCACCGGTAAGTCAACCTCAAAATACATCTGCGTATTCAACACAGCCGAGTCCAAACCCCTCGACGTATGCGCCGACTAATGCGCAAAGTCCTCCTTTCTCAGCGCCGCCAAGTAGTACGCCAAGTTCAGTGGCTAAATCTGATGCTTCAAGTGCTCCACAGCCCTATCAGCCTCCTTATCCTCCCAATTCCCAACCATCAAATCCATCCGCTGGCTACACGCCTCCACCGAATCAAGGATACCCACCACAAGGACCACCTCCAGGCGCTAATTATGGGTATCCCCCACAACCCGGATATCCCCCTCAGCCGCAGTATGGAGCTCAACCGCAAGGTTATCAATATTCTAGGCCTCCAGGACCGCAAGGCCCACCGCCACCACAGGGACAGTATGGAGGATACAGTTATCCCCCACAGCCAAACCCCTAAGAGAAGGGATGCGCGTATTTTATTCCCCTATCCTAGTATAGAAATAATTTGTGTTTTAAGGCTTCACTCTAGATCCAAAACTGATGTTTGTTTTAAACTGCATTGTGTTTAAGAATAATCGTTATAATGTATTCAATAAACGAGCTACCTTAAGGACGAAGTGTTTTTTATTTGTGGGGACAAAACAAATGTTAAAAGTCATGAAACTCCTTCTCGAATTTGTCGATTTCGGGTTCGGTCGACAGCTTCATTGCATTATTGTCGCTCTCATGTGGATCGCGGATCACTGGTTTCACGGGGGGGACTACTTTTTTATTGAATATGTGCACCCATGGCACGTCGGCGAACCAGTCGTGATCCTTGATATCATTTGAGCCACGACGCAAACAACCAAGCCTTAAACTCGTAAAGTTTTAATAAATCCATACACAGTTTTTTTCTTTCAATACCTTTTGGTAGTGTCTACTTGAAGAAGAGAATTTATCAGATCTTTCAATTCTTTGCTAAAAGACGAAGGCATTTTAAACTTCCCTAGGACAATGGAATTATAGAGTCGAACATGGTCACCATTATCTTTGAATGGGACAGTACCAAAGGTCAATTCAAAGAGAAGAATACCAAATGACCACCAATCTGCCGAATGGCCATAGCCTTTCATTATAACTAATTCCGGGGCAATGTATTCTGGTGTACCACATATTGTGTAGGTTCTACCTTTACTAAGGACCTATAACATTTTCATTTAACTAATCAAATTCACCTGATTAAATTGATCAAGTTTGGTACTTTGCAAAATCCGAAATCAGTGATTTTAGCGTACCCAGTACTGTCTAACATTATATTTTCCGGTTTAAGATCTCTGTAGACTATGTTTAGATAATGGAGATACTCCAAGCCTAAGAAAACTTGCGCTGCGAAGAACTTCGTTACTTTTTCTTCAAATCTTCGTAACCTGTAAAATTGTAAAAAGAGTTAGTAATATTTCTGCGCAGAATACTTCCGCTCTGTACCGGTTGAATGTTGCATATAAATCACCCCCATTCAAAAAGGGCAAAATAAAGTACACATTTCCTTTATCTATGGCAAAGTAATCCATCTTCATTAAATTAGGATGCTTACAAATGAGTAAAATCTTCTTCTCGTTTTTAGTGTGATCCAACTGCTTCGACTTCATAATATGCGCCTTCTTTAATATTTTAATGGCATGATAAGTATTTTTGGGAACATAACGCGATAACACCACATTGCCAAATGCACCAGCACCCAGCTTAGAAATCAAATCAAAGTTCGTAATAGCCACAGTGTGTTTGTCGTTGTTCGTCAAAAAATTTTGATAAAAGTATTTCTTGCTTTCTTCGAGAAACTCACCGTAGCTGAGATTCTCATCGCCCTTGTTCCTAGACATAATGAGCAGCTTCTTCAATAATATGTCGACATATTTAGCGAGGACGCTTGCGAACAAGTCGCTGAGATAATCGTTGTTGATGAAGTCTAGCACAAAGAAGTGTTCACATCGAAACATATGCTACAATTTATAATAATTTATCGGAGGAAAATACAGAAATTTTATGTTGGTCGAAATTACATCTTAAATTAACTGACACAAGAAATTTAATTAAATGTGTCAAATATTTATTTGACAGTCATCTGAGAAAATGTTAAATCAACTCCACCAAGAACCTCAGAACAATCCTCCCATGGTGGAATATACTCAGGGAAGAAGTCCTCGAACTTCTCCTCATTAACATTATAACCTAGTCGAGTCCTATAGCCGCAGAAGAAATCTTCGTCGCACAAAATCCTCACATTGTTACCTTGTACTTCATTATCACCAACAATTTCACTGATTGGTTGTACCTGAATTACATGCTGCATTACTTTAGACATAGCCCTCTCTTCATTACATTCATGTGCTGTTTTAAATTCTCCATCCATCAAACTCTTAACCATGTAAGGCCCCTCTAATTCATACCCTAATTTCCTATAATAATTCCTAGTCCCTACACCACTAATGATAGCAATCTTCTTTGAACCGTGCTCGTGTTTCGCAATCAATTCCGCATGTTCAACCAACATAACACCATATCCTTGGTGTTGGAATTTTTCAGCACTCCGCTCGCTAACTGGTACAACACTTCCATAAACGTGCAACTCTCTGATGATGGATACGCCGTCCAATAATTCTGGACGAAAAGTGTATTTTTTTGTGCACTTCCTCAAGCGCAAAAGTCCTATGAGAAGGTCTTGTTCAGGGTCTTCGTAGCTAAGAAATGTTTCATTCCCCCCGTTAGCTGCATAGTCGCGACGAACGAATTCTACTTGATCTGGGCGCACTTTTTCATGGATTTCAGAGATGCCGACTTCACGTGTTCGAATGTCACGACATTTCAGACCAAGGTCCTTCATCCTAGCGAGAGCTAGTTCTCGAAGATTTCCATGCTCCACACCAGAACTACAAAACCATGTAATTAATTGAAAATCGTTGGAGGTTTTGTTGTTTACCTGACTAATGGCATAGGAATATCGCGCTGCACACGATAAACTCTAGTCCATGGTGGAATTAAAGCCAATATTTTGGCTACTAAATCAATTAAAGTGGATGGCGGATAGCTCTTGTACCTTCCTGTCTTCCACAATTCGTATAAACCCGTTCCTCGGATTACTAATGTGGGATAGATCTTCAAACCATCAGCTCTGAATCGTGGATCTTCAAAAAATTGCTGCCAACAGAAGATATTTATTAAACAAGTGAATGGCAAGACGCTACAATAACATACAACAAATTGTTCATGATCCCTTTCCAAATCAACATTAGGTAAATTCGGCATCATATGCGCAACAACCTTAAAGCCAGCATCTTTAACCATGCAGAAAGTCTCACAAACGGCTTGTACCGTATGTCCTCGATTTGTATCTAAAGCAACATCTTCATAAACAGATTGCACTCCAATTTCCAGCCTAGTGCAGCCATAACTCAACATATCGGTAATATGACTTTGCACACAATAATCCGGCCTTGTTTCAATCGTAATTCCAATTGCTTTACTGTTGGAGCGCTCGGAATATCTTACTGCTTCAGCCACTGAGTTACTTTTATGCCCCGACAAAGCATCATGTAAATTTCTTATGAAATAATCACGGTATTCGTCAGAGAGACTCATAAAAGTGCCACCCATTATGATAAATTCCACTTTATCAACATTGTGACCAAGTTGCTTCAGCTAAAATCATTTTTAAATCTATAAACACAATTTAATAAGTTCTAAGAATCTTACTTGATCAACTCTATGTCTTGTTTGAATATATGGATCATATCTGGCCCTGATTGCCCTCATTGATGTAGGTTCAAATCCTGTATAACTCTGAGTGGAGTACTCAAAATCAGAATCAGGCCCACCAGGACAATATACACATATGTTGCCTGTAAAGTTGATGTGTGGACATCTATGTGGTTTGCACATTACAGCCACAACTGCAATCTGCACACAAAAACTGTTTTAATTAAGATTAAATACGAATCAATTACTCTACTTACACCACTTGCTGTTCTTATAGGTTTAGCCAACAACTTTGGAATTAAAGTTTTCTTGTGTTCTTGTGGTACTGCTGCAATAATCTCAACAAGAGTTGGTTGCGAGTGCATGCCATATTTTGAAGAGATTTTAGCCTTTAGTTGATTTAGATTCACATTTTGTTTGTTGTCCTGCGCCTTAAGTAAGTATTGTATGATTTCAGCAATCGATATTACTTTCTTTTCCTCAAAGGTAAGGTGATCAAACTCTTAAATTTAGAATTGAGACATCACAAGGTTACAATTAAGAAAACGTAAAATACATAAAACCAAAGAAGTTTTAAACAAAGATATACCATTTTTCTTCTTCCCCATTATTGATGACAACAATAAAAATAATTAGCCACTAATGATAAGTCGATGCAATAAGTAAAATTTAACTAACAATTACATGCTGGGATGTGTCGGATGAGTCTATCTTAAGACATGTGTCAAGTAGCGCATGAAACTTGTTGAGCACGATGTAGCACGTCGAATATCGACAATAGTCGAAGGTTTGATAGCAACCGCTTAAAACAATTGAAAAATACAAATTTAAAAGAGGTATAAAAAAATGCACAATTTAAGATATAAATATATAAACGAAAGTGGTATGCCCTTGGTTTTATTAAAGTTCAAAATAATTAATATATACAATTTACTCTATTACATCAGTTAATAATGATGCTTTCTACTCTAAAACAAATAAGTTAATTCGGCAATTTGAAAAGAAATTACTGAAAACATACAAATAAAAGTGAATAGGAAAGTAAAACGTAACAATCTTACCTGGTGAAGAAGAGGAAGGGTAAGATAAGAAGTGACAACATGTGACAACATGTAGCAGTAAAAAATGATTTACTTTGTACATACTCAAGTACACAAAATTTCTTACGTGAAAACTGACCGCAATAGAAAAAATCAGATAATGGACCAAGCAATGTCAGCAAAAGCACCCATTGTAGATTTTAATAATTCAGGAGAAGCAAGAAACCAAGAAGAATTACATTGTCTTGATGGATATGCCAAAGAAATGTTTTAGCGTTGGTTATTTATCATGCTGTGGTATCAGCATGAGAAATATAACATAAACTGAGTAATTAAAATGTGTTAAAATTGTAGCTTTTGTTGATAATGACATCATGCTTTAACTAATTTTACCTTTATGATTGAGGATACTAAACATGATGTTACAAAAGTAATTCTATCGGTTTTTAAGATATTCCACGTATTCCACTGTAAACTAACTTTACTCCTACTCACTGCACTCGATATTTCCACTCTCTCGACTTCTCCTTCCTCTATTCTCTAACTCTCTCCTCACCACGTGCTTTCCTAACCCTTTCACAACTCATACTCCTCCGCGACCGCACTCTCTTCCACCACGGCTCTGACTGCCACTCTCTGTTGTTCTCCCTGCTAGTCTCACCACTCCGCACGCCCTCTCTTTATTATTAGTCTAACTACAACCTAAACATAATATATAAAACTGACCACAAAACATTATTAAATGCGTTCCACAGTTGATATTATTCGCAGACTCGTTGACAACTACGAATTCTTCGATTGAATGGCTCAATACGTTAATCACATTTCAATCGCCTTTATTGACATGAACGGAAAATCCGTTGGAATTGTTGCTAATCAACGCAAACACCATGTTAATTACTTAGGCATTGATGCTTCGGTTAACGTAGCACAAAAATACAAAAAAGTAAGTTGATGTTTAATTCCTTTGGTAAATCAAGAATAATGAATAATATGTTCCAAATGATTCTTTTAGGAATGTGGTGGTGCGTATGTCCTCAGAACATTTAAGAAGTGATAGAAATTATGCATGGCCAACAGCGTAATTGGTGGTGATGAGTACCTAAGGAGCAGTTTCAATTTTATACCGTGTTCCCTCTTCACCGTTTACGCAAACGAACCCATTGAAAAATTTTGGAAACCATTCCCTACTGGATTACCTACTTGCAGATGCAGTAATAGAACCTAACTCAAGCGGAAAAAGATTGTGTACAGATTTGGAAGTTTTATCAACTAAAAATGTTTCGAATCCAAAAAAAGAATACACGAAAATTTGTCACTATAAGCAATTAGGCGTAATTTATATATAATGCATGAAACTTACAAATTAAACCATAATTGAGTTTCCGGAAACAATAATGCTGAGATTATGACTTGTATGAAGTGTGAAATAACAGACGTTAATTTTATAAGTCCATTTTAATTAAGAAGATTACGTTGGATTAACAAAGGTGTGAAGGGACTAAGTATAGTATCTCGTTTGCAATGCGTCATTAACGGCTTAATCTTCACTAATCCTATTAAATCTAAACGAAGACAGGTAGTAAGGCAACCTGTCCTTGTTTTTCATCATAGTTAATCTTGTAATTGGCCTGCATACAGATATCCCTACTACATTTTATTGCCCCCTCTAAAGTTAAAGTTTATGTTTATATGCCAAGGGCACATTCGCCCTCATAAACAGTTCCTTTACATATATCGTGGATATTGTACTAACACCAACAACATAAATAGGAAATATTAAAATGGAATTGCAACAAACAATTGACCCTATTAAACGTACCTCAACTCCACTTTTTGGTACATCATCTAACTACCAACAAGACGCTTTTGATTGCAAGCACATCCTTCATGTGCAAGAAGAAAGAGTAAATAACAGTGACGAAGATAAATATTACAACAACTTCCGTTCTAAGCTTGATGCACCTTTGAAGAAAGCATGTCTACGAGGAATTTATGGACCTAAACCAGGACTAATCAGTGGCCACTTTGCAATGGTCCAAAATAAGCCTCCACCTAGAGAATACACATACATTATGAGGTTTTCAAGGGAATTCAGCACCAGGCAGTTGGAGTACGAATGTGATTCCTATGCTACTCAATCTAGTGGACAAGCACGAAATCAAAAGCACCAAAACCAGCAATGGAATTTCCAATATCATCAATTGTATCACAAACAGCAATTCCATGGATTGCCGCAATATTATAAACACGATGAATACCAATATTATGCTCATCAAATCCATCAACAATATCAAACCTACCAATATCAATACCAATATCCCTTCTATGCAATACAACCTACGGGCAATGGACAATTGTTGGCACCAATATATTGCCTACCAATTAACTATCACTAATTTAGTAGACTGTTGTTTTATTTGTTACAAATTTGAAAGTTCTAAATAAAATGTTAATACCAAACTACTCCTTTCTTCTCCGTATCTAGCTACTGCACAGGTTCCTCGGGTAGTACCAAATTAGTTGCTTTGGGCTTTTCTGTAAAGATATATTCCAGATTCAATTCGTTATTGAAGTCACACCAATCGATTTGCACTCCTGCCGCTGGTTCTCGAACAGATGCCCACCACATTTCGCTCTAAAGTCAATTAAAGTTACTGATTTAATATTCTGGAGTTTATATTGGGAATCAGTGCTAAAATCATTTTTATGATACCTTGACGTTGATAGGAATTGTATCACTCATTGGACAATTATTCCGATCCAAAAACGTAAACAAATCATGGTAGATAATATTGCCTTGTTCATCCTTGTCAAGCCTGCAAGGAGCTTTAAATATCTCAACGTATCTATAAAGTTCCGCTACTTACACGTCTAAAATCTTCTCCAATAATTGCACATCCACCGGAAACCTGCACCCTCGCATCAACGTATACACGGTTTTTCTGGACAAACGCCCACTTTTTACTGGATCTCTCTTCATGAAATATTCCTTTAACCTCTGCGCATCATTCCACAACTCTCTCTTCAAAATTGTCAACGTGATCGCTCTCACAGCTGCTTTATTCAACCTTTCTTCCAAGCAATTTAACGAAAACCGCCGAGCAATTGTAATCATCTCCTGTTCTGTAAAATCCATGCTCATAATCGGACATAGCTTATTCCTCAGCGTCTGATAGGAAATTGCCTTTGTCTCATTAGTTGGAATCATATCACCTACAAAGTCCTTGTAAATCGGTTTCAACTTCTCTCTGAGTTTGTTCATGATCAGCTTGATGTCTGACTTGGGGAAATCCTTACAATTTATCTCCATATATCTCAACGCATACTCATCTGCATCAACTATGATAAAGTAGAAGCTGTTGATGACTACTTCAGCCCCAATAAAGAAATGCTGAGCTTTGTAAATAGTTGGTTTCTGGCTGGTATATGCTTCTTGTCCCGGGAGAAAAACCTGAGCTCTTGAAAAGAAAGTGATTGGTGATGACCTACCGACAGGTAACTCATAAACTAGTAAGGTATCATCGGACTGAAAGTAGCAGATAATGAACCTTCTCTCACAATTGATACGGTCTTTCGAGACCATTCTGGCTAAAAAGCGCAGTATTTGGCTGTCCATCCCCTTTCTGTCATATTGGAGAAATTTCTTGAAATCTTTCAAAGGTGGTACCATCTCAACGGTGATACAATTTTGCGCAGAATCTTCATAAGAGCCGAATCCATTCCAAGGAGGCAACTCTCTATCTTTGACCTTGAGTAATTTGCGTTCTTCTTTTTGTTCCATTGGTTTCTTTATTGGGACAAAATTACTGATACCGTAAGTATCTCTATAATATTCTTTCGTTTTGTAATCGGCATCAATTATCACCACATTTCTACCAAAAACATTTAGAATGCCACCAATTGACAAATCTTTATCTTTGTAATATTCAACGAATTCTTTGCCCGCGTCCAATGAATCCTGGACAAATCGTCCATTCGCACTCGCTCCCAAAACATTCAATAAAGTAATGGGTTGATCTAATCCTGGTGCGGGCAAGCCTGCACATTTTTTCGGTAACTTACAACGCTTCATCAGCAGCGTCACAGTTTTTTTGTTGTTCAACGTGGTAACATCACTGATTTCAATTGTGTCATCTGCAAGGTAATAATAGACTTCTAAGTCATGAAAGTCGCCAAATTCCCGTTCTCTATCATCCCAGTATGCATAGAACTTGAGTATTTTCCTGTCATTTTTCAGAAATTGCCCAAAGGTGTCCACCTTCTTGTTGGGCTTCTTCGGAAGAGCAGTAGCTGTTGTTCTCGCCCGGTCCTCAAGGAAAGGGTCTGCCGGAGTATTGATTGGGTCAGGGACAGAAATGCCTTGACGATTGAGGAAGTTGCGAGTAAATTTATCACAATCCGTTAGCTTAATAAATTTGCCGAAAATTTCAATTTCTCGCCCGATGTTGAAGTCAAGAATATCATAGAAATTGTCATCCATTGGAACAGGCAGGCGAACTCTTTGTCGTGATAATAGCGTTCCTGAAGGAAATTACAATTGCTGATACAATCTAAAGATGTTTATGAAGGCAACATAAAATACCTTGAAGAAATCCGCTGTTATCCTGTTGCTTTTCAATAATTTGGATTGTGCCATCTTCTAGATGAAACAAAACGCGTACGTTCCGCACTGCATAAGGCGCATTTCTTACTTCTTCAAGTGATTGTTGAAAGAATCCATCAAATGTTAATATCTGCAAGCATTTTAGAAAGATAAGGCTTCCTGTCTATAACTAAATCTAATTTAAAAGAACTTCACGAATTGTTCACCTGCTTATCAAATGCAATCCACGCAGGTAATTCAACAACTTCTCCTCGTGCATAAACAGAGGGATACCTATCTGATAGCACGCCTAGCATGTTGGGTTTAACTTTCTCGACCATGCAGGGAGTACCTGCGATGAAGCCAAATTTCGGATCAATTCGGAAGTTAGTCCTTCCAATCTAGAGATTTGTTATAGATGTGAAGAGCGCGGATGGTATTTATATGAGGCACTTACATTTGAATCGAAATTGAATCCTGGCAGGAGAGGTAAATTTGGATTTCTAGCCATATTTGATTGTCTCTTTGCAAAACATAAATATCCTTATGTGTGTAAATGATTACAAAATCGGTATAGCGTCGTAAATAGAATGAGAGTGACTTGAGGAGGAATAGATGCAAAAAGTGAATAAGAGGTTGTCAAAACAAGTCATTTGGTATCTATAACAACAATCGATTCAACTTCACTTTCT